>JAKKIB010000177.1:9192500-9692500 GCA_023089585.1 Melophagus ovinus
TTTCAGAGTCTGAGCTAACCCAAACAATTTTTTACTTATTTACTTTTTTACTTTTAATTTTTAGTTTGCCATTTTTCTCATTTTTTGGATTTGCGCTTTTGGCACAATAATGCCGCACAACATACGACACAACACATACATTTGGAAGGAAAATGAAAAAATAATAAAAACAGCACAAGAAGCAGAACAAGAAAATTATGTAGAATGTAAAGAAACGTAGCTTTAGTTAGTCAGTCAGTCAGCCTATATAAGAATAATAAAGTGTGTATGTGCGTATGTGTGTACATATATGTGAGTGTGTATATGTAAAAGATTAGAATAAACTAATGAATATTTGTAATGACAAAACAACTGATGCTTGACACTCATGTGTCGTCGCATCTTCATTCCTTCCTCTTTTTCATATTTTACATCATCTTGTTCTTATTCATTCTTCATCATATCTTTTAAAATTCTTTGAAAAGAGAGAGATTCAAGAGAAAAGAATTTTTTTTCCTTACTTTCTTTTCTATTCTTTTGGTGTTTTCCTTTTTTGAATTTTTTTTTTTTTTTATATTTAAAAAGGAACACAATGAATTTGAACGAAATGTCTAAGGCAAACACATTCTAAAAGTAAAAATAAAAATAAAAATAGAAAAGAATAGAACACACAATAATAAGTGAGTGAATAAAGGAAAGGGAAAGCCAGAGGCAAATAGACAAAGTGAACCAGTCTGTCAGAGACGATCACAGTTATATTAAGATGACTACGTGCACACCCACCCCCACACCCACACCTACACCCACATCTACACACACACACATGCATGCATGATCATTTACGTGATCATGTCTGTAAATCCAAATTGCAGAATTCAAATGAAATTCCATTCAAAATTAACTTCAGTTAAGAAAACCCAACGACGACGGAAACAGCATAATTTTTGTAAACTCAATTCCGACTATGTATAAAATTCTTTTAACGTTTGTTCAATAAGTTTATGGTAATATATTCTGTAGACTTATTGAACAACCCACACATTTTATTCTTTGTTGTTTTTCCTTTTTTTTTCATAAATATTTATATGTATATGTGTACAAACATTCTTTACGTGCATGTATGTGGTACGCATTGTGCTTATGTGGTGTGTGTCTGTGTGTGCCATGCAGTGCCATTACGTCTGCAAATGGATTTTTGATGTTAAAAAGACAATATTTTTAATGCCACTTTAGCTTTCTGTCTCCTCTTCAGACTCTTTATCATTCTCTCCCTCTTGCTCTATCTCTGTCTTTCTTATTTATATATGTATATATATATTTATAAAAAGCATATTACATTTAGCATCATATCCCCAACAAAAAGTCTATAAACGTCCGAAAGTTATCTGAGTAAAAAGGCTTTACAAGGATTAAAAAAAAAAAAAATAAATAACTAAATAAATAAATTCTATTTATTTTATTTGTAATGGGTCAAGGTCGAATTATTTAATACCCTGCTGTACTTGATAAAATCCTCTTAAAACAATTGTGAAGTAAAAAAGTAGAAAAAGTAAAATAAAAAATAAACAGAAAAAAATTTACATACAGATAAATACGTCCAGTCTATTTTACACAAAGTAACTAAATGAAATGAGGTAAACTGGATAACACTCTGCAGGAGATATATGAAATATTTTCAATTATTACAATTCGATTCAAATTGTCAATTTGTTCAAGAAGAAGGAAGAAAGAAAGAACTAATAAGATGGTTTCTTTCCCTTAATTGCAGCTGACTATGTTGCCTATTTTATTGTTATTGTTATTGTTATTGTTATTGGTGTTGAAATAAAATTAAGGGCGAAAAAAAATTTTCTTAATAAATTTTTCATATAAGTAAATGAGACTAAGTTTTTAGTACTTAGTAACATTTGTAGAGTTTTACTAAAGCAAATTAAGTGTAAAAAAAGCCGAAGAAAAAGATGATTGAGCGCTTGACAGAACGATAAGTTCAGCTTAAACGAATTCCCCCATTAAAAATAAAGGAATATATAAATCAATGTGAAGCAACATTTTCAAACGAAAAAAAAAAAAACAGTTCTTGGCATGTTTTTCAAGTACATTTTTCATGGATATTTAATTGAAATTAAGAATCGTCACCAAACGAATTGAGATTATTATTGTACATACAAACATATGCGGGCATATATGTGGCATCACAATCATCAATCTGTATGAATTATGATTTTAAAATAATACAAATACTAAGCAAAAAGAAAAAAGAAAAAAAAATGCAAAGTCGTTTAAAGTAGCGAAATGTAAACTAGAATTTATATTTAACAGAACGATAAATCATTATAAATTGAAAAGTAAATAAGAAGTAACAAAGAAAATGACAAAACAAAGTAAGCGGAAAGAAGAAACTACAAATTACATTTACTCATTAAAGGAGCCAATATATAAATCGTATGAACGAATGTGCAAGGTTTATCATTACAAGGCAGGCGGCAAGAAGGCAAACAGGCAGATTCAGTCCAAATAACTCACTCGGTTAAACTTAGTCAAGCAGTTGGGAATGTATTGTAATAGAATATTTTATATTGAAAGATATGTTTGCATGACAACAATCTCTAGAAGAAGACAAAGCAACAGAAATTTACGGAACAACCAATAATTGTTACAGAAATAAGGTTAGGGCAATTCTAAGATAAGTTCAAGTTATTTTACCAAAAGTAGTTCAAGGCACTTTCCAAAGTATAAATTTTTAAATTTTATGGTAAATCGAAATGTCTATATGTATAGTTATAAAATTCTGAAAGCACTTCTTCTCCTTAAAGTAAAATTATCATTAAAAATATCTGCAAAATTTCGATAATTTAATTTTACGGACGGACTTCAGCCAAACTAACAGATTTCAATTGAATAAAGATATTACTTCTTGAGTCGATCAGTAAAAGAAATGTTTGAATTTATCTAAGATTTCTCTATTATACTTACATAGAGTACGGTGTCAAAATACACTTTTAAAAATAACTTTCCTAAAATTATAAGTACAGTTTTTTTTGCGTTGAAATTTCACACAGAAGAGAAAATAAAGCAAAAAAAAAAAAACAACAAGAAACAACAAAAAAAGAAAGGCATAATGTACAGTACATACTTAAACCGTTATTCTAATTGCTAAACGACTTTGTTGTTGTTATTTTCCATAAACATAAAATAATTTCAACTATTTCAGTAAATGAAAAATACGAAAATTGTTGCCGAGTTGATCAGAAAACAAAAGCAAGAAGAAGCAGAAGCTCAAGTAAATTTTACATGATCGTAGATTTGGATTGCAATTAAAGGTTTGCATACCAAAATCATTATTATAATATGTATATATATACATGTGTTTCTGTGTATATATTATGTCATTCATAATATTGTACAAAAGCAAAATGTCACCTTTTTTTCTGCAAGTAAATTGAATGGAATGTAGGTAATAGTTTTACAAAAGAACTGTTTATGATAGATACTAAAAATAAAACCCCATACGTTTAGATTTATATGCCTGTTTGTGCAGGCATACATTCATACATATACATATATGTATATTTATAATTTATATATATATATATATGTATTATATAAAATTCCTGCCTTATAAAATGCCACACTCCATTGTAAACTTTATAAATAGTAATAGAATAAAATGAGCACTTACCTTTTCTTTTATTTTGCTGCTGCTCTTTTTGTTGTTGTTGCTTTTGCTACTGTTGCTGTTGCTATTATTGCAATATTATAACTTGAATTAAGACGAATTTCGTATTAATTGCAATAAAATTATAAATACACACATGAACACACACTTTAATTGCAGTTATTACCCGTAAAAAGTGTAGCCGTAAAAAATGTAAGGTTAATGTTAATGTGGTTTGCTGTTATATTAAAACACAAAGAAAGTGTGAAGTGTGTACCGTTATATTAGCGAAATCCACATGTTTTGCACTTCATAATTTCATTTTCTTTTCTAATTTTTCTAAATTATTACATTTTTATGTGCGCATTTTCTTTTTTCTTTTAATATTTCACATTTTATGCATATTTAAGGCATTTGCAATAATAAAAACATAAGCACACTCATACTTCGTGTAAAATTTATTGTTTTTATCTTTTACAAATTGATTTTGTTTGTTTTACGTTCTTTGCTTTAACTTTTTACGTATTTTCTTTTTTCGATTCTTAAAACTGTAAGTTAAAACAAACAAACAATCTCACTCTCTCGTTGTTCTTTCTTTAAACATTTAAAATGTAAAACACAAAAGAATTTTAATTTTCTTTTTAATATGAAAACTTGTATCCCCAAATAAATGAAGAACTAAAACCTCACCACACGAATAAAAACAGCATACTATTTTATTGCATGTCCTAGTACGAAGGAAGCAGAAACGATTTGTAATAAAGTTGCTTTATTTTTTTTATTGTAATTTCTTTTTTTTAGTATGAAAAAATGCTGCCAAATCGTAGAAAATGCAGTACATTAGAACAGTGGTGTATGCGATAGCTAATGGACTAGTTCAAATTATAGTAAAGACAAGTTTCATTTAAATTGTAATATGTTGAAAAAATTAAAATAAAAATGTAATAGAATTTTATATTGCAACGATAATATTCTTTTAAAAATAATATTGTCTATTTTAAATAAATCAATATTTTGCTATATGACCACTGCTCTTATTATTGTTATACATGTTGTATGTGTTTCATCTTTACGATTTCTTTTTACCCAAACATATGGTTTTTTCGTCGCTTTTTTTTTTTGTCTTACGGTTTTGTTAATTCACAACCTTTTATAAAGGTCAGATTCTTTTTTGTTAATATTTATAATAAAAAAAAAACCATAAAGAAACAAATAAAAAAGATTTTATAAATTAATTATGTCCAGTGATAATAATATATACAATGTTAGCAGTAGTGGGGATGGCGGTAGCAGTGGCAGTGGTCAAAAATCCAAGGATATTATAGATTTGGAATATTATCGTAAATTGGTGAAGCAATTTTGTGATATGAGACGTTATCAAACGGCTTTATTCTGGGCTGAAAAAGTCACTCGACTTAGCGAGAATCAACCTAGAGATGTTTATTGTAAAGCTCAGTGCATGTTTCTATTGAAGGAATATCATCGTGTTGCACATGCCATACGTTTATATAATTTGGAAAAAACTCATATCGCTTGTTATAATTTATTATTGGAAAGTTTATATGAGGCTAAAGAATATAATGAAGCTGCTGCCATCATTAATGCTGTAGATGTTGAATATTTAACTACATCGCTGTACAATCAACCCATTGATGGTGGTAATGATTTGAATGGTCATAGTGTACTTTTCGGTGAAGAGCGTAATAGAAATGTAAGTACATTTTAATTGCTTAAATATTACGTAGAAGTTGTTTTTTTTAAATTTTTAATTCATAATATTATTTTAGGAATTATTAGCGACTAGTAGTTTGATGAAGGGGAAAATCTATGAGGCATTGGAAAATCGTGGCATGGCCATGGATTGTTATGTACAAGCATTACATCAATCAGTATATTGCTATGAAGCTTTAGATGCTTTGGTTCAACATGAAATGCTTATGGCCAGTGAAGGTATATAATCAAAATTTCCAATAAATATTTCAATATAGTAAACCATTTATAATGTTCATTTATATGTAATAGAAAAAGAGCTTATACAACATTTACCACTTGAACAACAATCGAATGAGGCGAATGCTAAACTGATTACAAAATTGTATGAAAGTAAATTGAAAAAATATTACGAAACAATGACAATGGTACAAATTTTTATGGAACATATACTAAAAACATAAATGAATGATTTAATGTAAGACAATCATAAATATGTATGATCTTTCAGCTAAATGGTGATGATCAACAATCGTGCTTGAATTTAAATTCAATGAAATTTATGAAAGAGTTGAATGAAAAAATTGACAAAGTTCGTGCCTCAAAAACAAATATACAGCGAAATAATATGATAAAATTGGCAACACCTACAGCTACATTGACAGCCAATCAAACACAAATAATGTCACCAGCTTACAAAATCTTGGAAGATTTAAAAGTGCCAACATTTTCATTACAAGTTAGCTTATCACGTGCTTCATCAGTTATACATGAACAACAACGTTCTCATGTGGATATATCAAAAAATTTTCTAAAAAATACTTTTGAATCGATTAAACATGCAATACCATTATCCGTTTGTTTAACACGTTTACAAAATAGTACGGATATTATGACAGCTGAAGCAGAGAAATACTTTTATGATTGTGAATACAAGAAAGCATTCCAAATACTTGATAAAGTTTTAAAAATGGATCCATATCATAATGGTGCTTTAACTATACAAATTGGCTGTTTAGTCGAGTTCGGTGATTACAATAAATTATTTTATGTGGCCCATAAACTGGTGGATCGTTATCCTGATAAAGCGATTTCTTGGTATGCTGTTGGTTGTTATTATGATTTGATAGGTAAAAGTGATCCAGGTAGACGTTATCTAACAAAAGCTAGCACTTTAGATCGTTTATATGGACCAGCTTGGTTAGCATTTGGACATTCATTTGCTAAAGAAAATGAACATGATCAGGCGATGGCAGCTTATTTTAAAGCCACTCAATTAATGCGCGGCTGCCATTTACCATTATTGTATATTGGCGTGGAGTGTGGCCTAACAAAAAATCTTGAATTAGCTGAGAAATTTTTCTATCAAGCTATGTGTATAGCTCCCATGGACGTATTTGTTTTATATGAATTGGGCGTTATAAAATATGAATATGAATTTTTTGAAAGTGCTGAAGAGGTTTTTCGTATAACACTTGACTTAATTACAAATCGTGCTAATCGTAATAATGAAGAGATCTCATCACGTTGGGAACCCTTATTCAATAATTTGGGTCACTGTTGCCGTAAAACGAAGAAATATCAAGAAGCTCTGCAATATCATCAACATGCCTTATTATTAAAACCGCAAAGTAGTCAAACTTATACGGCGATTGGTTTCATTTACGCTCTTATGGATAATTTAGAAGAAGCCATCACGTACTTTCATAAAAGTTTAGCAATAAATCGTGATTGTATCGTTACATCAACAATTTTAAAAAGTTGCACTGAAGATTTAATGGATGGTGAATCCATAATAAATGATATACATATTGAAATGGCACAAGCTAAAGGTTTAGGTGGTGATACACCAAAATGTGGCAAATATCCAGCTGTAAAATTAAAATTTGATGATGATTGTAATGTTAGTAATGATTTGAATTCAATAAATGATGCCAGTATGGATGTATGTTAATTTAATGAATTTTTATAAATTTAATATCTGAATGTACTTATTTATATATGGAAAAAGGTAAATCAGATAACGAAGAAAGCAAAATTCCTTTGCTTTCCAAAATTTTGAAAATAATCTAAGAATCAATGTTAATCAAAATATGGAATTTATTGTAATAAGGTTTTTAAAAATCTACAAACGCGATATGTCAACATTTCAAAGAAAAGAAGTATGATTAACAAAATTCTACTTAAATTATTACAATTAATAAATAATAATATTCCAAAGGCAAACTAAAAACGACCTTCAAAAAAATTTTTTTTTAAATAGTTTTTTTATAATTGAAAAAGACACCAATTAAATTAAGGCGGGCCATTCTAATTAATTTCACAATTTCATTTTACATTTGAAATTCTCTCTCAAGTTAATAAATCGCATTTCCATGCGACTAATAAAATTTTTGTTGTGTTACATTTTTATGAATGTTTTAAGAATTTTAATAACATTGATAAGGCAATCTATCTATTGCCAAATATTGTGAGCGTAAGAGTGTATTTTTAAAGTCATCACTAAACAATTTCCATAGTTTTCTCATTTATTTTGTTAAGGGGAAATAAGAAAAAACAAAATGCAAAATATAAATAACTAATTAGGAATAGGAAGAAGAGGAAAAAGACAAAAGAAAAGTGTCTAACTTTGTTTAGAATGCTTTTCACAAATTTACAAATTTAGTTGATTGACTAACTTTCCACTTTAATTATTTTTAAAAATTATAACCTACACCAGTTAAAAAACCGTTCACAAAACTATTGATCACACTATTTTCGATTTGGTTAGCAATACCCAAACAATCGTACATGCTATTCAATTTATGGATATCATTGGTGGTGAACCCCTCACGTTGACCCATCACTTTATTACCTAGAAATCTCTAAAATAGAAAGAACAAAGCAAATAAGCGAAAATGTAAAACTGAAGCGAAGTGAAGTGATCAGTTATATTCCTGTCTACGTATTCGCCTATTTGTCTATTTGTTTATTTGTCTATTTGTCCATTTGTCCATTTATCCATTTGTACATTTTAATGTTTCACTTACTGTTGGTATAATAGTTGGTAAACCATTTATGGAGAAGGCTTTTGGTGAATAATGCATAATACTGCCATAATCATATTCACTGCCAAAATTTAATGTACGTTCTGCTTTAATGAAATTCTCTCGGGCATTCGGTTTTATATTTTCATACTGTATCATTACATAATCGTCACGTTCTTCACGATTCTGTTCATGAAGAAAACCCAAAGCATGCATTATCTCATGCATAGCTGTACCCGGTCTATTTAAACAACCTGGATTTTGTAAATTCAATTCTTGACGACCACCAATACGACCTACCGATGACCAACAACCCGAATAACCATTAACAAATGTTAAATAATCTGCTTCTACAGTACGTTTTACGAAACGTATACAAGTGTAACGATGAAAGGCATTAATGGCTGTTTCAATTATTGAGATATCACGTTCATCAAAATTACCTTCAATTTTGTATGGTATAATGGCATTAGGCCAACGTGATGTTACTGTAGCAATTCCATTTTTGATATTAACTGCTGCTTTAGTGCTGTTAGGTATAAGAATATCACCTTCCAAATAAATCCCCAATTCTTCAGGATTAACATCATTATAATCAGTTATATTAAAAGCATAATTGGAGACCAATTTGCCGGTAATGTTACTATCGGGTAGGCCATACAAATTTTCACCATATGCACTTAAATCAATGAAATTTTTTTTACAATTTTCAAAATAATCTTCAATATTATCAACTGATATTACAACGGTATCATCTTCTTCGTCATCATTATAATTATAATGAGACACTGGTAATGCTAATTTATGTTTCACCAATATTATAGACCATAATATAAACATTAATTGGGTCATATTATCTTGAGATTTAATGAACACTTTTAAGCGTAATTTATTTAATAAAGCGACTCTTTGCGAACAAAACTTCTAAGAATATGTCACTTAAACATTCATTTATTTATAGACGGTTAGTACACTAAAATTCAGTACAATTTATTCTTAGATAGTGTGGCATAATAATTTCTATAACCATCACACAGAGTTTGGCGTTATATCCAGTTGGTTTTTATGTTTGTAACACGTAAAAGGAAGCGTTGGAGACCCCTCAACATGTCCGTTCGTCTGTGCTAAATATTCTTCTGATCGCAAAAGCTCAAATTTGGCAGAAACTTTTCAAATTCATATATATTGATTGAAATGGAAAATGATCCAAATTTGATTGAAGAACACGTCCACAATGCAATGTAAACTGGAAACATCTCTGTGCTTCGCATAATTTAAAAAGTGAAATAAATAGAAAGCTAAAATTTTATGCAAATATGAAGGTCATTATTCTACAAAGTCTATTAAAAAAGTCTATCATGCGAATCGGGCACACTTATCCAAACTTATACAATTTTTGGGTGGTGGGTACTTAAGATTTAGTCCCAGCTATATATAATTTTCTAACTAGTTTTTATTTGCGAACAAAATCCCCCTTTAAAAAAAAAAAATTCAAAAAAAGAAAGATAAATAATTAACTTTGTGAAAGTTCATTAACGTAAACTCTAACTCTAAATTCTCACTTTCGTTCTTGTAACAAACTCTCAGTTGATAGTTAATTGTAATTAAAATATGTTAATACAATTTATCCATGAAATAACTTTTATTTAGAAATATTGTCAACAGTTAAAAAGCAATTATATATTTCTATATATTTCTTTTCTTTTTTTTTTTTATAACTTCTTCAAGTGCTCTTTTTTGTGTATTTTTTATTTTTATTTTTATTTTTATTTTTTTAAAAGAAGCGTGTACAGATTACGCAGGCAGCAAACGTGTATTTTGAAAATTTTCACAAAAACAAACAAAAAAATTGCACAAATTTATTTCCCTAGTAAAATAAGAATTTTTGTTTTCTTTTTTTTTTTTTTTTATTTTTATTTGTAATTTGGATTGCCACCCACACACGCATACATACATACATACATATATAAATACACAATGGATAATTCAACGAAGAAACATTTTTTAGAATTGTATTTGGCTAAGCAGAAAGAATTGGGCAAAAGGCAACGTGAATATAAAAAAATTCTATCAACGAAATTGAAAAATCGCAAAGAGACAATTATTGAGACAAGTTATCAAAATGCCATTGAACAATTGCGTTTAGAAAAGGATGATTTACGTGCTCAAATATGGGTGGCCAGTGGTATAACTCATCAAAGGGATAATAAACGTTGTTTAAGGAATATTAAATGTCATGTACAATGTCAAGAGAGATTGGCCGATGATATACGTAAATTGAAAGTTCAAATTGCTAATTTGGAACGTGAAATAAGTCGTGTCAATAAGCAGGTATATGATTTAAATCGTAAAACTGTTCCAGATACACAACATCAGGCCTATGTAGCAAAGGCCCGTAAAAAATTAATGATATTAGAGAATCAATTAGAAGTTGGTATACGTCGTGAATGCGGTTTTGCTGCCGCCAATGCTGAATTACGTGAAGAATTAATTAAAATTCTAAATCATCGTACATTTTTCAATCAATCTTATACAAAATTGGTACAAAAATTGAATAGCGATAAAAAATATTTGATCGATTTAATCGAGTATGCCTTAGGCACTTTCGATAATTGTATCGAGGTATATGAAAAAATTGATAATATTATAAAGCGGGAAACGAAAGAGCGTGACATGCGTAAAGTTGAGATGCAAGGTATTATGCGTAAAATTGCCGCCGATGCTGATAATACCGATTTTATGGATACGAAAGGTAAAACACGTGTTATGGCAGATTTACAACCGAAAGAATATGCACGCCGTGAAAAATTTCGACGTGATCATACGAAAAAAATTAATTTATATACAAAAATATTGGAAAAAATACAAGCGTACACTCAAACACAAAATGTTGAAAAAGTTATTGAGAAATTCCAACAGCAAGAGAGTCTTTATTATTCCTATTTCAATTATGCAAATGAATTGAGTTATCATATGACATTGTTAACAAATTCTGTAAATCGTTTATATCATGATATTGATTCATTGAAAAAAAGTAATTTGAGTACATTACATGAACAAACGAATACAATACAACATTTAGAGGATACATTAGAAGAGAAACGTAAAAAGAATGCTGAATTGAAAAAGGTTAGTGATGCGAATGATCAACGTTTAGAAAATTTATTGCAAGGCATTGAAACATTATTTGAGTTATGTAAAGCTGATGCATCACCACTTATGGTTCTATTGGGTGATCATTCTCATGTCGATTTAGTAAATGTACGTCGTTTCCTTAAAATATTAGAGCGTCGTATATTTGATATAACAGCCAGTGTGTATGTAATGGAACGGCAAAATGAAACAAAAAGTCCTGGTGATTATGTTGTAAAACAAATAGAAAAAGTCTGTGAATGGCCAACAGATATTAATGATATTGTTCTAACACAACAATGTCCGGAATGTGCTGAAGGTGAAGCTTTCAATATGGATGATGTTGGTGATGCTGGCGTTGTCGTTCATACTGTTGAAGAAGCTAAACAGAAATTACATGAGAAAGTTAATCAGCCAGAGATGCAATATCGTTTGCATAGTATCAGTCAGTGTCGTCTACCACGGTCACGCATATTGGCTGCCAAAAGGCATCTTTAATATTAATTTAATATATCTATAAAAAATGTACGTTCTCATTTGAATTATACATTAATAAGTTTTTGTTAGTATACGATTATCTCGATTATCTCTAACTCTTTTCTAATATTTTTTTCCTTTTTCCTTTTTTTTTTTTAATAAACAATTTGCCTAATTCAAAATTAAATTGAAAAGGTTTTCTTGTGCATATTATTGATATAATAAATGGAAAAATTTATGAGCTTATGATTTAAATTTAGTATAGATTTACCGTCAATTGCCTTTAGCAATTTGGGTACATTCGAGAAGTCCTTTAAACTTTCTATTAACATTAAATTTTAATATTTTTCTTTTATATTTGTAATTTTTATCATTCATTTTAACAAAACACTTTATTTGTATATTTGAATTCAGCATTTTTTTAATGTCTTTCAAATTTTTTTTTCTGTTCAGTTTGTGCTTTAGGTTTTCATAAAAAAATCCAGCTTTCTACATAAATAGAATTTATAAAATGTCCATTAATTTAAAGAGTTTAGTGTTTCGATTTGCTTTATATACAAAATTACTTAGAAAAATATCGTTAAACAATATCAACTAAGTTTAAACTAAGAAAGAATAATATTTATATAAAGAGAAAACAATTTTTTACGTCTCACAACGCTTCGTTTCAAAATAAAAGTAATGAAGAGAGAAAAAGTGACTCATTAACTCAGAAAATGATTAAGTGAAAGGAAGAAAGAGTGTTAAGATAAGATATCTGTTTTGTTTACACATTTAATTTAATTCTCATTCTTACAATTTTTTTACAATACGAATTTGAAAAAAAAATCACAACGATATGTTTTTGATTTTATAATTCACAAATGATCAGTTTTGAACTGAGACGTAAGACGCGTTGTT
Organism: Melophagus ovinus; assembly: GCA_023089585.1. Taxonomy (NCBI): domain Eukaryota; kingdom Metazoa; phylum Arthropoda; class Insecta; order Diptera; family Hippoboscidae; genus Melophagus; species Melophagus ovinus. The sequence continues at coordinate 9,205,380 of JAKKIB010000177.1, forward strand.
CTTCCTTTTTTTTTTTATTCTTATTTAATTATGTTTTATTAAACTATTATTATTATAACTAATTTAATCTAATCTAATCAGATGGTGGCTGGATCATCTTATAAACAAAACAAAAGTAAAAAAAAGAGATTCTATATAGATCATTCTAATTGTATTATATATATATATATATAACATTCTATATAAAACTTAAAATCAAAAACAATTACATCACGCAATCTTTTCTATTGTAAATGAGAAGAAACGTTTTGCATATCACGCCCGAAACACTTATAGATTGCCGCCTCTGAGAATCCTTTTCAAACCAAATACAAGGAGGCAAATTGTATGATGTTTATTTTCATTATATATCTCATTCTTTCTTCCTTCCTGTCATTTTATCATTAAGATTATTCATCATCCTTCTTTTCAGTTTTGAGGTCATATTTAGCACATAATTCTTCAGGTGAACAGCTGTAATTAAGTTAGAAAACGATATATAATTAAATAAAGTGCATACGTTACAATTGTTTAATGGGGCCAACTATTAAATATTTTATCAGCTTATTTTTATAAAGAATTAACCAGAATTATTTGTATTTTCAAATAAAAACCTGTTGCAAAATGAATCGCGATATGTGATGTGGTCGTAATAATAATCTAATGTCATCCATAGTTATTCTCGGGCGCATCTACGTACCAAATGTCAATCGAAATTCATAAGAAATTTATTTGGACTGACAGAAAGATAAATGGCTGGACGGACAGGTAGATTTAAATCGAATCAGATAGTGATTGGTCTACCTCTCTGTGGGCGTTACATACCACATTTTGTGTAGTGTAGAGTATAAAAAGCTAAAAACAAATGTCTTACCCGATTAAATTTTGTAGATCACAAACAAAACGATAAACATAACGTTTACCAGCCGTTTTATGTATAATATTTTTATCATAATAATAACGTAAGCCTCTACTTAACTTCTCATAATTCATTTTTGGTTTATTCTTTCGTATACCCCAACGTCGGGCAACCTACATAAAATAATCGATAAGAGCCAACAAAAGAAACAAGAACATTATTATTACAAGAAATTCTTTGATTTTTGCATATTCAGTATGAAATTTTTACCTCATCTGGATCCGTTAATTTAAATTCCCAGCCATCACCTGTCCATGATATGAAACCCTGACATGTCTTATCCATAAGGAGTTCAAGTAAAAATTGCCATAATTGTATGGGGCCAGAACCCTGAAAACATGGTACACCACCTTGGGTAGTATAACTACCCAACAGAGCTTTATCCAGACCCATCGTTGATAAATATGCTACTGAATGTTGTGATGGATGATGTGTACTCCATTGATCTAAAGGTGTTTGGCCGCCCATAGCCTGAAATTGTGGTCCATCGTACGGTGTAAATTCTGGTGGATATGCCTCATGGAATCTTGTGCGACCAACATTATTACCAGCACCGGAAGTGCCGCCGCCACCACCACTGACACCATATGCATTATATTTTTGTTCAATGGATGCGGCGGCATTACTACTCAAATTATAAAAATCGGTATTATTTTCTAAAAAATTGCCTTGTACTTGATGCTCTTGGCTTGAGATGCTACTGTGATAATCACTATCATCATAATGACCGCTAGCATTGGCAACTGCAACAGCAGCAGCAGCTGCGTTAGCTAAATGTGATGGCATACCAAAACTAGAGAGATCGGTGGTATCTGTTCCGTTAGAGTTATTTAATGTATTGTTCGGTGTTAGGCCGCCTCCACTTGGACCTCCACTGCCGCCACCACCAGCACCACCACCTCCGCCTCCTCCTCCCGTTAAAGATCCATAATTAAGAAGTCGCGTTCCTGGCTCCTCTTTCATCTGATGCTGTTGAACATAAAACGCGGCTGCAGCAGCCGCTGAATTTCGCATTGCCATTTGCATGTAATTTAAGTTAGCGCCGGTCGTATTATTGTTATTATTATTATTGTTATTGTTGTTGTTGCTGTTATTATTGTGACTATTATGATTATTATTATTATTATTACTATGGCCACTAGTTGCACCTACACCTAATCCTTCTACGGTACCACCACCTCCTCCTCCGCTTCCGCCTCCTCCCTCGCTAGATGATGATGTTATTGCTCTGGTTGTACTGGTATTTTGCTGTTGAGCTGTTCCACTATGTATATTGGCGGCAGGCGGCATCATTACAGCATTATTAGAATTTTGTGGCGGTGGGCTACTGGTCTGGCCATCGTGTATATTCGTATAACCTGGAACAATACAAAAACCGATTTTTCTGCCATTATAAATACGACCTTTGGACAAAATTTCTGCATAACTTTAATTCAATTTACTCTAATAAATGTTTCATGTTATATTTCAAACAAATATGCTACAAGTCCCAATCGATATAATTTCTTGTTACTCTGCAGTTATATATAAAGTGGGTTGATTTTCACATGAGATTAAATTCGTATTTATTTCAAATATCACTTTTCACTTAATTTTATTGTACTTTAAGAGAAAAATGGTTCAAACTTTTAGGTATTTGACTTTCTGAGAACTAAAAATTTACACGTGAAACATCAAATTTTATCTAGAAAGCTGATCAACACATCTTGTATCAATCTTTTCGTTTCAAAGATTTTAGCAAACATTTGGCAACACATAAGGGGCGAACACGATATATCCATCATAATCTAACCCAATCCAACGCAATTTTACTTAATATAATTTAACTTTATTTAGATGTAAAACTGTGCCTTATTGCAACTGTTTCATTTCATTGAATATATGGCAATGAATAGCGGGACGCTGAGATGTGGCAAAGGTTAAAGATCCCAAACATCAATCTGTACGATCTGTTGAGTTGAAATTTTGATTAGAAGTCCATTAAGACCAGCTTTTACGAAAGTTACCCATTTAAAATGAATTTTCTAACTTGGCAGAAATGTGCAGATCGAAAGATAGAAAGTAGATCAATATCCGTTATCAGTATTTTTTATTCCCATAAAATTATAATAAGAAATGCCAAAAAAAACAAATGGAATGGAATATAAAACTAGTTCCTTTTCGATAGTACTCTTTCAAATAAAGTTTAATTACAATTTCCTCTTTTATCACACGTCATATGGTTTTTATAAATAAAATTAATACCGAAGATAAAAAATAATCCCGTTATACACAATTAATTTCACATAATGTATACAAGACAAAGTTCAAAATGTTGATGCAACATGTTTATATTATGAAATTATTTCTAAGCAACGAATTAAATGTCACGAAGTGTAAAAATAGCGAGCGAACACATATCAAATAAAAAGACACTTTTACCAAAACCAATCAAAAAGCGAATAAGATACAAATACTATTATATATAAAACAACAATAATAATAAGCAAAGAAATAATAACAGCAACAAACAACAATAATAAATAAGTACAAACAAATCAAACAAAAAAAAAAAAACTAAATGGAAAATATAATATGAAAAAAATTATATTATAATGCGCAAGCCCATCCAAAAAGCTTATTGGGCTTCGCTTGTAACAACAATAATAATAATAATTATAAATACATACATAGCCAATCTTAAAAAACAAACCAACCAACAAATAAAATAAATGACTCATTCCCCATTTAGCAGTTAATAAATAAAGAGTAAACTTTTGCCACTGTGATTGTTATTGTTGTTATTGTTGTTCCATGTGTTGGCTTAAGCGTTTTAGATGCTTTAAATGTATATGATATGATCTACCTCTTTCTCATACATTTCAAAATATGTGTCTCTTGATAAAATAAACTAAAAAAAAAAACAACGAAAAACAAAAAAGCAAAATCAAAAATAAAAAGCAAAAAAATGGACAAACAAAAAGTCTTATTAAGAGGAAAAGTTGAAAAACCTGTTGAGCAGAACAAGAATCTTTACGATGTTTCGTATATAAATGGTCAATTTTTTCTTTTGATGCATGATTATGTGTGTAGATGTCTATATATATATATATATATATATATATATATATATATATATGTACGTATGTATGTGTGTGTGTCTGTATATATGTGTGTTTTAAAAGCAGGCAGCTGCTTATTTGTGCTTTACTGGTATTTAAAGCCTTCAAGCAGCAATGAATATTGCGCAATTTCTACTAAAAATCATATTGCTATTCTTGTTGTTATTGTTATTGTTGTTGCTCTATCAGATGAGATAAATACATGCAGAAACAGACACACAAATCATTCTAGAAAACTCCACCCATTTGTATTATTTGATTATTTCCATATAGAAGACGAAACGATTACTTTCTTGTTGTTGTAATCTTCCTTTTCTTTTTCTTCTGCTATTTCTGCTCCTTCTATTGCTGCTGCTTGCTCGTTTTCTTCGGCGTTTTCATCTAACAGTTATTTGTGGATAATCGTTTTTTTTATTTGTATAACGCGCTCGCTACACAAAATCAATTTCATGGCACGATTTTTCTTTTATTGGCATATTAAATAAAATTTTATATATATATGAGAATAAATATAAATATAGATGGGTGTGTGTGTGTGTGTGTGTATGTGTGTGGGTGTATATGTAAGTCTGCCTATCTACGTTAAATGTTTGTGTGTGTATATGTGTGTTAATGTAAATATTCATTTTTGTTCAGTTTTCGTTTGTAATCGTTTTATTGTTGTTGTTATTATTTGTTGATTGAAATAGCAACAAGAGACAACTTGTTGCATTTATTTGGTGAATGTTTAATAAAAAATTAGCTTTCAAAAGCGTTGTAACTTTAGGCAGTAGCAATGCAAAGAAAAGCAGGCAAACAAATAACAATTAAAGGCAACTAAAAAATCATGAATAACCCCAGTTAACCACTACAAGCACACTTAACGTAACAGGATGAAAATTTCTTTAGTTTATGATCTCTCCTTACCAAACCAATCGTCACACGACACTTTACCCATTTTCCTTTGAACTTTTTCCATGTACTTCTCCATCAATTACTTCAAATAAATTACAATTTAATTAAAATCCATTAAATATTGTGTTGAGAGAATTTTTTCTATCACAGACACACGCACACACCTACACACCTAAACACACACACAATCAATATACAATAAGAACAAATATAAAATTGTATTTCTATAATTTGTAATTAACATGCACTATAATAAAGTGGCAGCGATCTATTAAATATTTTACACAAAAATTTTGCCTAAATTGAAAACTTGAAAAGAGCACAATTTTCGTTACATTTTGGAAAATTTTTTATTGGGAAAGCAGAAATTCCAATATAAAAATCGTATCGACTAAAGTGTGTAAAGATTTTGATTGCTGATAATCAAATTTTAATTTAATCAAAATTATTCATGCGATATTTTTTTTTATTAAATTTTTGGGATGTGAAAAAAAAATCGCACAATTTCATTTATTTTCCGCTTTAGATTCAATAATTGTATATATTATGATTTTTATTTTAAAATCGAGCAACAAGGGCAATGACAAGATATAAGATTCAGGTAATCTAAAGGATAAAATTTAAAAAAAGTAAATTCATTGGTAAAAATGATTGAATGAAATGATCGATGTAATGAAAAATGTTTGAATCTCTAACGAAACCTTCTTCTAGAAAATTATCTTTTATGCAAAAAGTATAATTTCTTTTGCTATAAAAGTTGAATAGAAATGTTTCTAGAAATGTTCCTCGTTTTGGTTTTTTATTACAGTTTTAACCCGATAGGTCAGGTCAGTATTATTCAGCCTAAGTCCAAATAATTGATCATTATTACATCAATTTATTGATGGGTATTGAAATAACTTTAGTTGGACTGATTTCTTTCAAAATGGCTTCTATTCCGCAATAACTCTCTCAATTAAACCTGAACATGGAAATTTTGACTCAGAAATCTTGATTCAAAAATTATGTAAATCGCCATTTTATCTTGAAACATTTAATACTAATAAACAATTTCATTGAAGAAATTAGAAATGTTCGATATTGACTACTGGAATTCTTAAGGATTTCTTAAAAGCAAAGTATTTATTTTCAAATATTTTGTTCTAGGCCCACAAAAATATCACTTTATAATAATAATAAATTATTTCAATAAAACTCGAATGAAATATTTATCTCATAAAAATGGGTAAATGATGTGACGCATTTAAATGCTTTTAACACTTTGATAGATCACATTTTAAGCAACACTTGCCAAATGTTATATAATTAAATGATTTTTGTTTACAATTTGCTCATTTATTACATGGCAAGACTTTAATGAAGATTTTTTTACATTTTTAATCCTTTGATTTGACTTTTATGTAAATAAAAGTTGTGTGCGCACGGCAAATATATTTATTCCCCGTTTCTTTAATTCATAACAAATTGCTTATGTGTGAGTTTATATTAACAAATAACACGTTAACACAATAAAACGGCAACAATTAATTGTTATACCGTAATTAATGAAATTTTTATCAATTTTTTTCAAATTTTTTTTGTCATTTCTTTCTTACGCTTGAATTTTTAATGTCTGACTTTAAATGCGTATGTGAAATTAAAATACAATTTTATCTTCTTCGTCTCTTTCACTTGCTTGCTTATAATTTTAATGCTAAATTATATTTTATAAACTTGAGCCGAGCAATGGAATTCGATGGAAAATTCCTTAAATGAAATTTTCTTAGAATTTATTGTAAAAATGTTTTCAAGTTTAACTTAATCAATTTGTTTGCTGTAAAAAAAAGTTTCCATCCACATTAAAATGTATACAGCTTTGGAAAATTCTGAGAAAATGAGAAAAAGCAGTTAAGTGAAAATAGTCGTTCTTTTCATTAGTTCAAATACGATTTATGCGATTGCCGGTCTTCGTGTCTCAAACGCAAATTTTTGTCTTCGTGTTACGAACGCAAATTTTTTTTTTAAATCCACGAATGCATTTTAAGACTGTCTCTAATTTCTACGAAGTATTCAATTTTCACAAGCATCAAAACAATATTTTTTTTAAATAGATCATAAATTAAAATTCCAATTAAAGATAGACGTCAGGAATTAAATTTTGTCACTCAATATTTTTTTAGACCGCTCTGAAACTTGGAAAATTCATAGAATGCGACATTGATTTATAGCTTTCATGATATAAAGATTAAAGGCACAGTAGAAAAATCTTCGGCATTAGATAGAACAGAGATCTCTTGGATTTGTACATTTTTTTTAAGAAACATCTGCTACTTTTTTAAAGACAAAAATTCACTGTAATTCTAGATAAAGATATCACTTTTAACTTATATGGGCATAGATCAGACATTAAGATATCTTATACTGGATGAATCCAAGGGCACTTAGATATATAAAAGAGCTCTGAACTCTCAAAAAATTATAATATTGCTGATGTGTTTTGGTAACTTCCTCTACGCAAAGCGAATTTTGACTGAAAAGTAAAACGATCAATATCAAGAAATTGAAGATCCATAATGTCCAATAAAAAGCGATGAACTCCATTAATTCTTTAATCTTCGGTAATTGGTAAAAAAAAAAAAAATGCAAAGTGGTAATTTGCCTTTACTGAATTATTTTGCTTTGTTTCGCTTCGATCATCGATCATCGATCATCGATCATCTACAATATTACCTTGATTAAAATAATTTCCATCCAAATCTGTTGCATCTGTATAATGTTGAGCAGAATTTGGTGAATAATCATCGATAAATGGTGATATATCATTGAAATAGCCAATTCCTAATGAAGCAGCTGTAGCTGTAGCAGAGGTTACCACACAATTTATATTAGACATCATACCAGCAACTCCAACATTATTATTACCGTTACCATTACCGTTACCGTTACCGTTACCGCTATCGTTACCGTTACATCTACCGTTATCACTATCATCAATAACGGATGTTGTTGATGATTTTATTAAATTAGCGGTTCCAGTATGGGATAATCTTTCTGACATTGATTTTGTTGAATTTGTAGATGTTGAAGTTGTAGTCGATGATGTGGTAGCAGTTGTGGCTGTGGTTGCACTGGTAGCTGCTAATGATACCGTTGATGATGTGGCATTAGATTGTGTAGGCGATTTGGTTGATGATGCATTGCTACTACTACTGCCGCCACTTAAACGTTGTAAAAGTTGTCGTTGTTGATGCGATGGATGGAGATTTTCGGCATTTAAATGCGTACTCAGCAAATGTATATCCACATGATGATGCGCTGGATGTAAATGTTGATTATGATTATGATTATGATTATGATGATGATCATGATGATGATCATGATGATGATGTATGCGAGCAATACGTTCATCGCTTAAATGTATTGGCGGATTATTATAGTATTGTTGCTGCTGCTGTTGTTGTTGTTGTTGTTGTTGTTGTTGTTGTTGTTGCTGATGATGATGATGATGATACTGTTCGTGTTGGTGTAAAAGTAAATGATGATGAGAATGTTGTGCATGGTGATGTTGAGGTTGATGCTGCTGCTGCTGCTGATGATGATGTTGTTGCCGTTGTTGTTGTTGTTGCTGCTGCTGCTGATTACTGGCAGAGTTATTAACAATATTTAGATCATTTGAATGTTGTTGTTGTGGCTGCTGCTGCTGCTGCTGCTGCTGCTGCTGCTAACTGTTGCTGATGCTGTTGCTGTATGCCGTATTGTTGCTGTTGATGATGCTGTTGCTGATGCTGCTGTTGTTGTAAATTTTGCGTTGCATGAGACAAGTGATATTGCTCATAATTATTATAAGATTGCAAGACCATATTGTTACCACTACTAATGTAGTAATTATTATTACTACTATCACAACTATCACTAATACTATTACTATCACTATCACTACAACTACAACAACAATTATCACTATAACTATCACAATTACTATTCAAATTATTATTATAATTATTATTATTATTTAAATGCTGTTTAATTGAATTGCAATAATTATTATTAAATGTTGGCAGCCCTTGTGTTATGGAATTATATGTAATTGCTGTTGTTGGCAACAATGTTTTAGATAATTGAATTTGTTGTAATACTGTAGCTGCTTTTATAGATTTTGTTAAAGCTACCGCTGCAATTGATGATTCAATATCCTGGTTTTTTTGTATGGTTGAACCAATTACAAATGCAGAGGGCGGCATTTCGTCTTCAGTTCTATTTGCCTTTTTCTTTTGCGCGTTTTTGTTTCTATTCCTTCTTATTTAATGGCGATTTTCTTTATTTATTTATTTTTTTTATTGTTAAAATTGTTATTGTAAAAATAGCTATTTGCTATTTGCTATTACTATTTTCTATTTGAATTCTTTCGATTTTAATCATTTAACATTTAGTTTCATTCTTTTTCCAATCACTTTCATATTTTGCATAAGAAAAATCGTTTTACTCAATTTCTTTTTTTTTCGATTTCTTTCCCAATTTCTTTTAACACAATTACATGAATACATATAAAGTTTGTCATTTAGAAATTTTGATATACGGGACCCTTCTCCCAAAAAAAAAAAAAACACGCACACCAAAACCTTCTTTTCCATTGGCCGCTTACCAACATGAATAATGATGATATTTTAGTGACAATTGTTCCATTGAAATTCTCATGTTGCGGTCATTTATAAATATATTTATATACACACACACACATATATATATATATATATACACTTACACGATTTTATATGATTTATAAATTATTTTAGTTAAGTAGAACATTAATTCTATTGTTAAATGCTGCTGGTACTTTTTCATCATCTTCATCATTGCCATTTAATTACACACAATTCTTCCTCCCTCTTGTTTTTTTTTCTCTTTATTGCTTTTCTTATTTTATCAATAATTCAAATTGACAATTGAAATCTACACTTAATTAAGTCGAGATTAAGAGAATAGTTTTGCAAACCAAAGAAAAAAAAAAGAAAAAGAAAAAAAAACTGTAGAATTCATTAGCGTACACAATTTAAATCCAGGCCCATTCCATTCAATTCCATTTGAATTCCGGGCATGCGGGCTTTCTTTAATACATTTCGTTTAACATAATTGTTTTGCAATTTTTCTAATTTTTGTTTATTAATAAATCTTTTCTTTGCACACACAAATCTCCAAAAAAAAAAAAACAATTGAGGTCATTTTCAAAAATCGAATTTTAATCGATTTAGTTGACTTCCGATTTTTTTGTGCGGTTTTTTTTTTCATAATTAAAAAAGAGGAAAACTTAAATAAACCTTAAAACGTTATTTTAATTTAAAAGAGATCAGTAAATCGCGTGCGTATTTAAAAAATTGATAAAAAAAAAACGAAAGAAAACTCTTCAAATTTGATCGCGTTACATTAAAATTGTGTGGGAGAGTTAAGAAGAGCCGTTACAATGGAATGTAACAGAACGCACAGTAAAGCAAAAAGCCAAAAAAAAAAACGACACAAATTAAATAAAAAAATAAAAACACAAAGAAAAATTGAAAAATTTATAGAGATTAGTTGAAATTGACCGACCGTTTGAGCTCTTACACATTTGACATCCGTTTGAGAACTAAACTCGTCATCGTATCAATAATTGAAGTTGTATTTTTTTTTCTTGTTTTTCTTTTTTGTTTTTGTTTTGTTTTATTTCTCCATTTTTTTTTCTCCGTCTTTTTTTATCTACTGTCTTTATTTTTTGTTTTTATTTCTTCCTCGTTCTTTTTTTTTTTAGTCGGCACAAATACATACAAATACACACACATACACACTTACAGGTTCATATGATTGTTATTGTTGTTGCTGTTGCCGATACTGCTTTTGGTGTTTTGTGTTTGCGTCTTTATAACAAGCAAGCAACAACAATATTACAGGCCCATACAATTTATGAGAGCGTTATTATTTGAGTATTTTTCTCTCGCAGCTCATAAACATAATATTTATATATTATATTTATGTGTATACAATAGAAATTCACTCAGCCATATGAAAAAGTTTACGCGTTTTTAAACTCAAATTTATTTTTTATCCGCTTTTCTTGCTCTCTGCCCCTGTAGCTATCACTCAATCGTTGTCTCTATATCTGCAACGTTACATGCATGCGCTTATGCATGCATTGGCATGTATATATATGAATGTGTGTATGTATGTGTGTGCGTTTATGTATTGGCATGTTAGATCATTAGAGTTTGAGCTTGTTTCTTTTAGATATTTGCATGTATACGTATATATATATGTGTATGTGTGCATATATATATATGTGTGTGTGTGTGTGTGTGTGCATGTGTGTATATGCATGTATTTGAGTGTTATGGCATTTTCTTTAAATGTTACGTTATTGTTGTTTTTATTGTATTTCATTGTTGACTAATGTTGGTCTATGTTGAATGGAGGCTTGTTTAAAATAATAAAAAAAAAACAATTCACGTCATTTCAAATTATTATTGTTGTTGTTGTTTGCTATTATTATTATTATTTCGTTGTTAGTTATCTGTTTTTCGATTTAATTTCTTATTTTCTTATTTTATTATTTTTTTCTTTTTCGGTTTTTCTATTTTTCTTATTCATTCTTCTATTAACAATGAATGAATATATATTTTGCTTGTAATGCGAAAACAAAAAAAGAAAAAAAACAGAGCATGCATCAATGAACGTACAAAAAACCGAATGAATGAAATTTGTGAAAATAAAAAGAACACCAAAAACAAAATACTACAAATAAAAAAATGCACTCAAAATCTAAGACTAAAACTTTGAAAAAAAATTTTTTGTTGTTGTTGTTGTTGTTGTTGTTGTTGTTGTTGTTGTTGTTATCGTAAGTATTTGTCGATCACTTAGTTAGCTGAAATAACCACTTCTAACAACAACAACAACAAACATTGCTTTTTATACTTGGCTCATCATTGCACTCGCTTTTTATTTCAATCAAATTTTCGCTTTTAAATTTGTTTCAAATTTAATTTCAATTTTAAATTTGTTTTTGATTTCCTTTTTTTTTCTTTTTGTTTTTTGAGAGAACTTTCTTTCTGCTGCTACGTTTGTACACAATTTTTACTAAACATAAACACACAAAATTAGCCGTAAATTTTATTGACTTGTACCAAAACTTGCAACTTTAAGTATAAATGAATAAAATTGTAAAATTTGTAAAAAATTTTTTTTTGCAAGCATAATTTTATTAATTTTAAATATTAATTAATTAATCAAGAAAAATTTTGCAATTTTTCGTAATTTAAAAAATTAATAAATTAAAAAACAATGAAAAAAATTAAAAATTTCATTAATTTTTAATTTGTTCAACAACTTTTTTGAATTAATTAATTACCTAATAAATGAATTAATGTTCTCAATTAACTGATAAGTTGCTTAATGTCCTTAATTAATTAAGTAATTAATGATACTTAATAATTAATATTCTAAGAATATTTTTTCATGATAGAAATAAATAAAGTAAATAATTTTATTAAATTTACTAATTTTAAAAATTAAACATTTCATTAACTATTTCATTTTTTTTTTTTTTTGGAAAATTTCAAATTTTAGAAGCTTAGCAGTTTTCCATGAACGAAATTAAGCAATGCCAAAAATATGAGACTAATTAAATGAAATTAATTCAATATTGAATATCAAGTCAATTATTTATTAAAGTAAATGCATGAATCAAAATTTGTGCCAGTTTTTATAAAAATAATTAAAAAAAAAATTTATACAACGGAGGTAGTTTGAAAAATGCAAGAAGAAGATATTTTTGCTGTTGAACAATGACATGAAAATTATTATTGTTAACGTTTGGAAAGAAGAAGAAGAAAACGTAGAAGTTGTATTTAATTATGAAGATGATTAACAATAGATACAGATATTCGGACATGACAACAAAACAAAAACAAAAAAATTAAAAAAATAAAAATAGAAAAAAAATTAAATAAAATAAAGCAAAAGCAGAATGAAAGGAAGAAAGAAAGAAAGTAAGTAAGAATAATGAAAGGGGTTTCCGGTTAAAGCACGTGCGCTTAAAATTTTTGTCTGCTTTCAACCACCATCAACAGCGGAAGCAGAAACATCAGCAGCAAGTTTTCCTTTTCTTTCTCCTTCTTTTACATTTCATCAGATTTAATTTTTTTTTTTTTTTTTTTTGATTTTTTTTTTGTACCTTTTGCAGCAATGCCCAAAAAATGAAAAGCAGAAGCCGTATGACAACCAACTAATACCAAAAGACTTTCATTGTATTTTTTGTTGTTATTGTTTTATTATTTTTATAAATCGAGCCTCCGCCAATTAAATATCGAGTGTTGCCTCTTGAATATTTTTAAATTAAACTTACACAAAAACAATAATAACAGAAAGGTAGAATGACGCGAACAACAAATTGAAGTAAAAGACGTACCAGCCGAAGAAGCAGACAAAGAAAAAGAAAAACAAGAAGAAGAAGAGTAAAAGGCAGGCAATTGGTTAATACGTAAAAAAAAATTGTTTAATCATGTAAATGAATTTACATACATACATACATATATACATACACAGAGACAGACAGACATACATACATACATACATACATACATACATACATACATACATACATACATACACGTATATTTATATATGAAAAGATTAGTAACACCTTTTTTTTTGAAGTAACAGAAAGTAAAAACAAACCAAAAAAATTATTTGGTTTTTTTAATTTTTTGTTGGTTTTTTTTTATTGTTTCAAGTGCTTCAACCGAAAAACTAACAGCAACAACCAAAAATTATAGGTTTATGAAAAAAAGTTAAAAAAAAAAAAAATGAAAAACAGAGAATAAATAAAAATAGAATGAAAATGGGGGGAAAAAAACGAGTTAAAAAACTGTCTTAATAATTAATCGGTAAATCATTTACTTATTTATGAATGTTTGTTTTCTGTTTAATAATTTTTTATTTTTGGGCAGACAAGTCAAATTGCTTGCAAACCATTAAAAATGAATTATGTGAATTTTTATTTCAATATAAGTAAATAAATAAACACATACAGGTATATGTATGTATGTGTATGTATGTATGTGTATGTATGTATGTGTGTGTGTGTGTGTTTGTAGGCAAGCGATCTTTAACTTATTTAATGCATACAAATTAGCTGCTGCTTCTTGTTTCAATAATTATTCACATATCTATTTTGTTGCTGCTGTGCTTCTTCTTCTTTATTTTTGAATTTTTTTGAATTTTGAAAATTTATTCAATATTATGAATGAATTCATCATTCAATTCATTTCTTATTTTTAATACCTTTAATATAAAAACGAACTATTGATTATTATTCATTCAGGCAAAAGAACAATAACAATAACAACAACAATAACAACAACAATAATAATAATAATAATAATAATAACAATAACAAAAAGACACGTGCAAATGTTACAAGTTATCAAAGTCGCCCATAGAGCACTCTACTGCCTACTACTTCCAGCTGAAGACAAGAAGAAATGGAAAAAAGTTTGGCCAAAAAAAAAAGAAAAAAAGAAAAAATGATGGTTTGATTCTTTTTATTTAGAATTTTAAAAAGTTTCTAGAGAAAAAACAAGAATTGGAGATTTCTCAAGACCAAAAGATAAAATCTGCCCGAACTATCTTCATTCCTTCATTTAACTCCTTTAAAATTTAAAGGGGACTAATAAAATCTGATTCCCATAATTTTACATATTTTGATATAAATTTAAATAAAATGAAGCAAAACTCCAAAGCAAGCGGTATAGAGCTATATACAATAAAAAACATGGAGAGACAAAGAATAAAAAATATAAGAAAATCACAAAAAAAAAAACAAAAAAAAAAAAAAAAGGAAGGACTCATCTTTCTCAACGTTTAACAAAACATACTTTTTTTCTTTTCTCATCATTATTAATAAAAATTATTATTGTTAAAAGTTTTTCTTTCAAACGCTGTTTTTTTTTTTATTATTATTCTTCTTAGGCTTATTATATAATTAAGGGAAAGAATGAAAGAATGAAAAAAGTGTGGAGAACAAAAAAAAAAAAAAAAGAAAGGATTATCATTTTGAAAACTCATAACACTTTTAAATGGATAATATGCCGTTTTGCCAATTGCCCATTGCCAATTGCCAATTGCCAATTGTTTAGGCCGAGGATGTAACATACCGGGCCAGTGCTAAGCCTTATTATTTTTTAAATGATTTACCATAATAATGATAATGATGATAATAATGATAATGATGTTTTAGTTATATGTAAACAGAATAATAAAAAGGTGCTTGCAATTTGCAGGGTAACACGAGACAACAATTAAGTTTCATACAATTCATTTTTTAATGAAAAGTAGGAGGTTGCTTTTGCCCTACCTCTCTGCTTTTTCTCTTCTCCTTCTTATTTTCTATGCTTTTATTTTTGCTTTTGCTTTTGCTTTTGCTTTTGCTTTCGCTTTTACTTTTGCTTTATGCTATTTTAAGTCTTTAGAAATAAATGTGAAGTACATTTAACCGGAAGCGCCTATAGGCCCTTAAAAACCTGCCTTCATATCTCTTTACTTAAATGATATACGATAACAATAACAATAACAATAACTACAACTATAACTACAACAATAATATCAGCAGCAATAATATATAATAATAAAAATAATGGCATAATAACTAAAAGAACATTATTTTCGACACATAAACCAAAAAAAAAAAAAAAGAAGAAGAAGAAGAAAAAAAAAAGAAAGCAGCTGTTATTTGATTATTTCAAATTGTTCCTTTCTTATAGTTGTTGAATAAAATTTCCAAAATACGCATAAGTCGATGCTTCATTTTACTAGCAAGTAGGTAGCATGGCATTTTATGGCATTTTCGCCATTTGTTATGCCACTAATCTAATCAATTTCATTTCTATTTCATTCAAATTCAATTTAATTGAATTGCAAAAAAATTCATAGATTCGCTATCACCGCTTTCCATGCCTTTCCGTCCTACTCTTTTCATATTTCGCTTTAGAGAAAACTTAATATTTCATAGTTGGCTTTTTTTCCTTCTAATTTTTGTCTATCTATGATGATATTTCATTTCATTGGCAAGCAACACGTGTCTCCTTTTTTCCACATACAAATGATAATAATGAGCAATAACAGAGAAAAAAAAGTGGCAAATTATTTTATTGTTGGCTAATAGCTTCCTCCTTAGCTTCTGCTTAAAATTAGTCAGGCATACTGATCTATAAATTGAAACCCAATCCCTTTTGAATTAGTCTTGTTGTTCTTTTCCTTTTAGTTTTTTCATTTCAAAAAATTTGAAACTTTTTTTAAATTTTTTACAAAATAGATTTTTGGTTAAGTCTAAGTGGAATCTGAATGGGTCTTAATTAAAAACCAGGCGGGTTCAAATGGAAAATGCACCGGTCCTTGTAAAATCTTCAACCGTCCTTATGGAATCTGCATCAGTCCTTATGAAATCCGTATGGGTCCAACTTGAATCCCAATGATACACTCGTTATGGATCTAAATAGCATTTAGGCGAATCAAAGTAAAATTTTTGTAGAATCTAGACAAATGGAAATAAAATCTTTAGAGGTCTAGATGAGTTTACAAAGAATCTAAATGGATCTAAGTAATAACAGAATATTTCAATTTAGAAATAGAAGAATTACATTCACAACTCTATAAGATCTTCAAGTACTGTAACAGTGGCTACAACGATTTTTTTGCTAAGATTTTTTTCGTTTTAGCAATCTGACATGAACTTCAAATCGAGGCTTTTGCCCATACAAACAAAAAATTCAAGTTGCTATTATTTCACTTTTGGAAAAAGTGAAATGCACAAAAGTAGAGACAGTTAGAGAGAGATAGATAGATAGATAGGTAGATAGAGAAAGAGAGAAAGAGAGAAAGAGAGAGAGAGAGAGAGGGAGAGAGAGAGAGAGAGAATAGTGTTTAAAAAAAAAGAAGGTACGCAGTCCAAGTTTTGTGTAATCCTGATAAATGTTGTTCAGAAATTTGATACGCAACACAAATTTGGCGCAAAGGTATTTCTTCTTCTTCTTACGTCTTCTTTGCAATATTTCGCTTCATTTCATTTCACATTTCACATTTCACTTTATTTTATTTTTATTCCTTATCTATTTTGTGTTGTTGTTGTTGTTGTTGTTGTTGTTGTATAAACTTCCGGTTACGTAATCAATCGAGCGCGTCTTATGATATGCACATACACACACATACATATATGAAACGCATACATATAAATAATTGCGCTGAGATGATCTTCTATTATCCTTGTCCTTTTCACACGCACTTTTTCACTTTAAATTTTATGTCTAACAAGAACAGTCTTATTATTAGTAACAACTACAATAGCAACAAGAACAACAACAATTAGGACAATGACGACAACAACAACAACAACAACAACAACAACAACAACAACAACAATGAAAACGACAATAACAATTATCATCTCTTTATTTTGTGGTTAAATCAATGGCTTATGGAGAATGAATAAATGATTGAATGAATAAATTCATGAATGAATGACAATTGACAATAAACGAGTATTTAATTCTTCATTGAAAAAGAAATATTTGCCAAAAAAAAAAAACCAAGAAAAAACTTTAATAAATAAATAAATAAACTAAGAATTGAATAATAAATAGCTAAATAGAGTGAAAAGGAAGAGAGAGAGAGAAAGAGAGAGAGAGTGACAGATAGAAAGAGAAAGAAGATGGTAGAGAAGAAAAAAAAAATGAAAAAAAATTGAGTATTTGGCATTGCTTCCCAAAACAGACTTCAATACAGCAGACAAATAAATAAGAAAAACTTTTTAAAAAGAAAATTCCGAAGGGATGAAATGGATATGGCCATATTATAATTATTTGTAGATGATGAATTTCAAAAAGATAATGAAATACCATCAAAAGCTTAATTTAAACTTAATTTAAAAGCATATTTCAAAATGAAAATGTCTACAAATATTGAGCCATTGGAATAATTTTAGAATATTCTCAAAGAAAAATGTCCATTTTAATAGGCCAACAAAGTAATTAAGTACAGATAAATAGACAGAGTGATCCAGCAGATTTGAAATTTGAAATTGTTTGCACATTCCAAGTGTTTTATTAAGAATTCTTGCCATATAAATTATTACACTTCATAATGATCATTTGGCTTGACTTCATTTTTGTTTTTGTTTTTGTTTTCGTTTTTTGTTTTTTTTTTTTTGTATTTACTTAAAGTAAATTTATCTTAGAAATGATGATGGATTGATGATGATTGAAAACTTGAAAATGGTACGTAACCAGTTTATGCCATTTTTTAAAAATTATCTTGTTAGTTAATAATTATTTATAATTTTATATGCTTAATGCTGTTGATAAATAACTGGAAAAAAATTCATTCCATTTCATCATCATATTTAGAAAAAAAATTTCAACACACAGAAATTATCTAAAATTATTCTTATTATTATTTATAGCAATAATAATAACAATATAAAAATTCAAATGATATTAAAATGAAATCAAATAATCAAGTAAAGAGCAAAACCAAAAAGAAAAGAACAAAAAAAAAAATTGAAAAAAGACGGAAGGAAATTAGAAAAAAATCACCCAAAAAAAACAAAAAAAAAAAAAAAAAAAAAAAAGGAGAAAAAAAGCATTAATTTATTTGTACCATACACTCTCGGGCAAGAATGAAAGCTTGAATTAAAAGGTTTATCGGTTTATCCATTCATTTATCTAACAATAGTTACTTCAAATTGTTACTTTATCTTTCTATCTCTTTCACTCATTTGATTTCTTGTTATTACAACTTAATGTTACATACTTCTAGGCCATATAGGAAATTAATAAATTATGTATTAATATGTATGTATGTATGTATGTATGCATGTATGTAGGGGTAAACAATTACACACTGATTCACAGACAGACACATTCACACAGATACACTACACTTGTAATGCTAGGCAGCATGTTAAAATATTAAAAAAAAAAAAAAGAAGCAGTTAATGTGCAGTTATTAATTGCATAACTGTTATTTTGTCTGTCATTAAAGAGGAAGCAAATATAAACATAAACACAAACACAATCACACATAGCGACATATTATACATAATGCATATAACAATAATAGTAATAACAATAACAATAATAACAAAATTCAAATGAATAAAACAGCAATAAAAGCGCATGAATGTTGTTTAAGCAGTTAAAATTCATTAAGGAAAGCATGAAGAAATTGAAGATATGGGGTGAGAAGAAGAGGAAGAAATTTTATGGAACCTGTTATGATGAGAATATTTTTTAATATAATTTTTCATATGTAAATGTATAATAGTTATACACACACACACACACACACACGCACATACGCACATACGCACATACGCACATATATATATATATATATATATACATACACATATATATATATATATATATATATATATATATATCCAAATGTATACACTCACACACATACATATGCATTTATATACATACAAATATATGTAAAAGTTTAAACACACAATCATCATAAATGGAAGAAAGTTAACACTTTGATAAAATTTCAGTCAATTCATTCAATTCAACTCAAAGTTTGACAGTTTATATTCTTTTATATATACATGTATAAAATACACACCTACTTATACATATATACATACATATACATATATATATATATATATATATATATATATATATATATATATATATATATATATGCATTCAATGTTTACATGTATGTATGTATGTGTGTGTATGTGTGATAAGTATAATCAAAAAAAAAAATAATAGAAAAATTATGTGGACAAGAATCTTGAAATTAATTCAACATTTTTTATGGCATAACAACAACAACAACAACAACAATAATAATAATAATAATAATAATAATAATAATAATAAAATAATACAAATTGTAATTTTTATATAAAAATATGTGATTTATCTAAATAATGCCAGTAAACATTTCATGAAAGTTACTTAACAGTTAGTTATACAAATCTTATCACCAAATAAAATAAAAAAAAATATACTAAAACATTGCATTTAGATATCAATAATGACACGTTTAAATGGCCACATTTATTTATGAATGTTATGAGTATGTGCATGTGCAGATGCATGTGCAGATGCATGTGCAGATGCATGTGCAGTCACATATTGAATTTATAGATAAATCATTTCATTAATTTTAAATTCTACGACGAGATACTTTTCAAATGGTATTTTCAATGTCACAATTTTCATGATCTTTGGATGAACATTGTTTGACTAATTGTCTTATGTACTTTGCAAATAATGAGCAAAAATCATCAAAGTGAGGTATTTTTAATTTATACTGCACTGTGGTCGTGTTTCCTGACCGATTTTGTCCAATTTCTTTCCATAAGAATTAACTCTTATTTCTGTCAAATTTGAATACTTTGTGCAAACGGAAGAATATACACAATACAACTGCAGATGGACAGACAGACGTACAATATCTAAATAGTTTCAGTATTTGTTAATGATCAAAGATATTTATATTTTGTAGAATCTGTGATATTGAGAAAATTTTACATTACTTTGACTTATTTAATTTTACTTTATTGAAGATCATTTTCTTTATTCAGGCTTAATAACACAAAAAATGTTTATTAAATAGATTTATATCACAAAAAGTAATAGCAACAACAATAAAAGAAGCACAATGTCAACAACAATGTTGACAACTTCAACCGAAACAAATCCATTTAAAAGTCCAACTCATTCACAAACTGTTTATGAAAATCAACAAGTAGAAATAGAAAAAAAAATAAATAAATAAAGAAATAGCAGTTGTGACCGGCTGTTTATTGTCTTCCATCTGATATCTCTGCTGATGTCTCTTCTAATTTTATTCTATTCAATTGATTTATTTATTTATTTAATTTATTGATTTATATTTATTTTTAAGAAATGATATTTGACATTGCATGACAACAAACACACACACACACACACACACATAAGCATACACACTCTTGCTTGTGTACTTGCATCTTGAATATTTGTGTTTAAAAAACATAACCGAAGAAAAACGAAGGATGCGCACAAACGAATGCAATTGAAACAAATTTTTAGAGGTAAAACATAAAACTAAACTAAAATAGTCTTAATAATAATAAAAATAACAATAACAATAATAACAACAATAGCTAAATTAAATATATATTTGACGTATAGATCAATGGAAATGATTTTTATATTGCATTACGTTACATTATCTTACATTATCTACGCTACGTTACGTTACGTTATGTTATACATTATGTTGCCTTATACGTTACGTTTATTCATTCATTCGTTCATTCATTCATTCATATTTTGTGTGTTATATGTATTTGTGTGTAAGCAGAGAGCGGAAATGAAACCAGATACATTAAGTAAGATAAGAGAAAATAACAACAACAACAGCATTAACAATGATAGCAACAAAATAAAAAAGCAATCGAAAATAGATGAAAACAGAAAGAAAGATAGAAAGAAAGAAAGAAAAAATACAGCAAATAAATGAGGATCAATAAAACTCAATCACTCAAATTGAGAGCAAACTTAAATTGAATTGAATTGAAAAAATGAGCGATGCGCTCATTCGTATTCGTGTCGTTCAATAAAATTTGTCTCATTTAATAAAATAAAAGCAACTTGTTTTGCTTTTTTTTTTTTTTTTGGCAATTTCTTCTACGCCTTCGTCTACTCTTCTTCTATGCCATTGTTTTTAAATCTATAAAAATATGTTTCTTTGATCCTTGATCATTGATCTATCACTTAAAAATTAAAAGGCATAGATAGATATATATTTGATCGATACATTAAATCCATGAGATTTTAAGTCCAAATAAACGAATTATGCCTGTTAAATATTTTCGATAGATGACAAATGGAAAACAACAACACAAAGGACGCCAAAAATATAGCAAATTATTTTAAAGATTTTAAGGTTTAGGCCTCATCGCTTTCTTGTAAAATGCCTTTTGACATCATTTTTAAACTTCAAGAGAACTTAAGCTTTCAATAAAAAGCAACAAAAAAGAAGAAGAAGAAGAAGAAGAAGAAGAAAAAATATTAAGAGTCCCTAAACTTAACTTAACGATCTTAAGAATTGAGAAATTCTTAAGACATAAATCAAAAAACAATGAGAAAAGGACAAGTTCCTTCAATTTTTTTTTAATTTAATTTTATTTCATTTACTTTTTTCAAATTTTTTTGTCTTAATATTATTCTGTAAACGTTTCTCAATTCTTTAAAGAGCGCAAAATAAATGAATAAGATTAATAGAAAAAAGAAGTGAGTTTAGAAGGGCAAACCAAGTGATTGAGAAAGAAAGAGAGGCACAATCAATTAAAGTTCAATCAATGAAAGTGCATGCAAGTGTTTTTTTTGTTTTTGTTTTTGTTTTTGTTTTTGTTTTTTCTTTGTACTATTCGTTTTTTGTAATGAGTAAAATTCGTTGCTTATTAATCGTTAAATATTTTGCTGGAGCAAAAGAGAAAGTAGAAGGAAATTTCAAGCAAAACAGAAGTAAAGAAGAGTAAGGCAATAATAACAATAATAATAATAAGAGCAACAACAATAATAACAATAATAACAATAATAACAATAATAACACATAAGGATATATATTTAATATACAAAAATATCAATAAAATAAGGGATGAAGGAATTAAGGATATCAAGCCGCATGGTCTTCATACGTCTTTGTTATTGCTAATGCTGATAATGATAATGATAATGATGATGATGATGATGATAATGATGATGATAATAATAATAATGATGATGATGATGGTACTTGTAATGAGCACTACTGTTATGGCATTTGTGTTGGTGTTCATGAGAATAATGGCGATGATGATGATGGTGGTGGTAAAAGTGCTCTATTTAAATATAAATAACTTGTACCTTGCACCTGTTTCACGTTTTAACAATATACAAATACAAATAGTTCACATGTATGTAACTCTATGTGTGCATGAGAGCGCGTGTATGTGTATTGAGGTTTCTTTCAAACAACTGACAACAGTTGCTTAATACATTTTTTTTTTGGCCTTCTTTGTTTGCTTTTGTTGTTTTTAATCCGACAATAGCGCGTTCATGTTACATGAACGCGCGTTCCCTTACACATTTTAAACTACAATTGAAAACTCTTGTCAAGTTTGACATAGAAATTTTAATTTACTTGTAACTCAGAAAGAGAAATGCGTTAGCTCTTTTTCTCTGTCATATTTATTTGGTTTTAATATTGTAGTCCTTATTTTTTAATGTGATTACTCTCTAAATGGCCCAATATTCTCGTAAAATTTTTGCTTTTTATTACTTATTACACTAAAGGACAGAAGTAATGCAAATGAAAGCAAAGAGCCGACTCTATCTTATATTGCAGAATTTTTAAAAATCTAAACTTTAATCCAAACAAAATAAACTGATTTCTCAATGTTTATTATTATTAAATCAATAAAATAGAAACATTTATAAATTTATCATCATTGAAGAGCCGACTCTGAAATCTTTCAAGACACCTCAATTTATAAGTGCAAATATTTGAAATTCATTGTAAATTGAAATCTTTATTCATTAAATTGAGTGTTTATTATTGTTGTTAGTTTTCTTTTATAAGTGTCCATATGTTCGTGCTTAAGTGCTTGTGAGAATTTATGTTCCAATAATACCACATATATCTGTATATTTATGTGTATCAAAAAAAAAAAAACGTGAAATATGAAATTTTCTAAGTGCAGGCTTTGACCTGCTGCATAAAACGCCTTAAAAAAACGCCGTAGTTTTTTTTCTTACTTGGTTACTTTTTGTTTTCATTTTAAAGCAAATTTTAAATGCCAAATATCAAAAAATTATTTACATATACTTAATTAGAAATATGCACACATTTACATACACACATTTATATACACACATTTCCACACACACACACACATTAACAGTAAAAATTAGCATTTTCTTGGGAGATATGAAAAATTTAGTTTGCACGTGTTGTTCCCTCGCTTGCTCGTTTGTTTGTTCCTTCTTTCATTCATTATAAAGTCTGTCAATATGAATAACAACAACAACAACAACAACAACAACAATTGATATTTAAAAGGAAAAATAAAAACTCTGCCTTTTTGTTTTACAAAATGTTTATTGACAAATAGCAACAATTGTAATAATAATAATAATAACAACAACAACGATAACAAACACAAGAAAGAAATACAATAACAACAAAAAGAAAAACTCTCATTGTGTTTTCCATACTAATTGGCCTAAAGTGGAAAAAAAGACTGTAACACAATTATTCGTTTATTTATCTATAATCAGGATCAAAAGCAAATGATAAAAAATATCATATAAACAGAAAAATAAACAAGCAAATAAACGATAAAATAGATAAGAATATAAAATAAAAAAATCAAAGAAAAGAAAAAGAAAAGCAAAACGAAAATTTTAACATTCTCAATGATATTTGTTCGAGGCTAAAGAATAAAATTCTTATTATTGTTGTTATTATTGTTGTTGTATCTATTATTCTTCTTCTTCTTCTATGTATTAATTAGGGTCATTGTTGTTGTTCATTATTTCACAACATTTTACCTAATTTCTTTTTCTTTCTCTTCTCTCTCTTTTTTGTCTCTCTCTCTCTCTCTCTTCTCTTTCTCTCTCTCTCTATCTCTCTGTCTATCTCTGCCTATTATATAAAATTTTCATTTATTCATTGATTATGTTGCGGTAGAATTTAGATTTCATGTTGCTTTTTTTTTCTGTTTCAGCTTCTCTTCTTCTTCTCTCCACTTCTTCAGGTTATCTAAAAATCTTTTATAACATTTATCTTATTATTGTTTTAATTGTTATTGTTATTGTTGCTGTTGCTGTTGCTCTTCATGCTCTTTTCTTTGTATTTCTTTTGCTTTTGTTGTTGTAATTGTTGTTAGTGTAAGAATAAACAAAGCAAGGTGAATGGAAGAAAATAGAAACCTGCTTAAATAATTTCTTTTTATCATGTTTGAATTGATCTCTGCTTCTTCTTCTTCTTCTTGTTATTGTTGCTTTTGTTTCTTCTGTCAAATACGGAACTAACAAAAAAGAGAAGCAGAAAGCAATTTACCGGATGTGATTTTCCTATTTGCTTGTTACACACTTATTTGCTCTATTGCTATCTCCTTTTTTGCACTCTCTCCCTCTCTTCCTCTCTCTCACAAGACCACTTTGTTTGTATTGCACTGGTTTTTGAACTCTCTAAAAAAATTTGCTAATTTTTGGTTTTATTTTTGGAATTTTTTCTTGTATTTAGATTCTTAAGGCAGATGCCTTTTTTTTTTTTGGTACACACACACACACACACACACACACACAGAAAGCGCATATTTGTTTGTTTGATTTAATTATTAAATATCGAAGGATATTTCTTTAAATTTTTGTTTTATTAAATTACTTTTTGTTGGCTTTTTTTTTCTCTCTTCAGTTTTGTGCAATTCACTTGAATGGTCATTTATTTTTATTTTTATTTTTTTTTTTTTTGGGTTGTTTGTTTGGTTGTTTGTTTGATACCTTTTTATTCATTCATTTATAAACATTTTGCCTTTTTGTTCTTTTATTTTCTTTTATGTTCTTTTATTTTATTATTTTTTTGTTTTTCTTTCTTTGTTGTTTGAAATTTGTCCTTTATCCTTTGGCTTTTTCGTAGTTTTTAAAAAAGTATAAGAGACAAAAAAAAAAAAAAAAGAACAACTAAAAAATTATAATTAATTACTTTGAAGTTAGAAAGTTAGAGAAAGAGAAAAATCAAATCGTAGAATGAGAGATAGAGAAAGATATATAAGGAAATGAAATCAACAACAACAATAAGATTTGGCGATTTATTTCGTATTTATTTACAATAAGCATGTTTGGCATTGTAACCTCAAACTCACTTTCTTTACTATTGATTCTTCTTCTTCTTCTTCTTCTTCTTCTTCTTTAATTCAGCCTGTTCTCTGTTTTATTGGCATAAATAAAGATTTTATCTCAAAAGACGCAGTTATATATTTATAGAAAAAATTTAATTATTGACCAATTGACCAAGATTCCCACACCACATGTGGCCAATGCAATTGAAAGATGGGGCCATATATGACTCTTTCAAAATAGACCATTTAATCATGATTTTAAAAATATTTCTATTATAAAATGACTAAAATGTTTTGTATATTACTTAAAATTGACAATCGGTTTTAGATGGCCACAGACCTCAGAGAGTGTTTGCACTAAAGCCTCGCATGCCATTTACTTGGTTATACCTGCCAGAGAAATTTTACATAAGGAAAATGCACTGTACTGTTTATATTAACGAATAATTGAATTAATAAAAAAAAATTATAGGAAAAAAAATAAATTTGGTGCACAAGTCTAATTAAATTAATTAAAAAAAAAAATAAATAAAAGCAAAAAATGCAACAATATGTAAAATATGAACTTGAACCGTTTCAGTTTCCTTTCAATGATAACTTCTATCACTAAAAAAATATTAACCCTTTAAATAAGTGATTTTCTATTATTGAATGTTATTTTAACAAATAATTTCATTTCTCACGATTTCAACGCTTTTAATAGCACTTTAATAATGTTAGTTTATTCTAAAGTCCTATTAAGTCCCACTGAGTTCTATTGAGTATGAAATTCTAATTGTTCAAGTCTTAATTCTTCGCTTGAATGATTTCTTGGACCTTTCTATTTTCGATTTGTTGGCCAATTTAACGAATTTAACTTAAAGATCCTAAATTAATAGATTTTCATGGAAAAGAAAAATGTTAGACATTTAAAAGTGAGACACATCATTAATTTGGCGGTAAATAATAGAGGTAACCAATCGATTCCATATATTGCTTGAAAGCTTGTATAAATCTAAAAAGTTCATTTGATATAAAAATAAAGTCCAAATGTCTTTTACAGCAGCCTTAAGCTTCATTATCATGGTCCATGTTCCACAGAGATATGCTTAAAATCCTACGGAAAGTTCTTTCAACTTCGTGTGACATGTAACTTTTTAAGCAAGTTTATAATTGGTAACAATTAATGGTAGTGCCAAAGCGACCATAAAAACCAATTGCATGGATATTTCTTATAAGAGTTAAAATCAATCCTACAGTGGCACATACACCTGACTATTATTTCTTTTTTTTTTTTTTTTTTTTTATATTACACTTATTTCATATCACTTAATTTCTCACGACTAAAAAAAGCAGATAAGTGAAAAAAAACCCCTTTTTTGATGGAATTAAAAATTTTATAACTCGCTTTAATTTTTTCCATCTGATATTTATGGAAAATATGCTGCATATGTGAAAAATATTTCTCCTTGTTTTTTGTTTTGTTTTTTTTTTTTTTTGGCATAAACAATTAAATATAATCAATTTACCGCAATTTAATTAAGTTGACCTTTTTAGTTACAGAAGACTAAAAAATTTTTAGATAAATTCTCCGAAAAAGTTGCTAGACTTTTTCTCGCAACATTTTTGGGCTGCTGAAAAATTCTCTCTTTAAAAGGTTTTTGTTTTGAATAACTTAACTGAAATGTTTGGATAAGTCTTATAAATTTCCGATAGCAGGAATTTCGAATTTATAAAATGAAATTTTTAAGTGGCAAACTCTCTGGCAAAACCCTTAACCTCATCGGAATAACAGTTATTATTAGAGGTAATGGAAAAATTTTTAAGTTAGTCTCGCTCAGTTTATGTTTGGTTTAATAAAATTTTTCTTACGTCATTAACTTTCTAAAAAAGTAATGACGGATTCGATTCAAGTCAACTTGGCTGAGCAAGAACGTATCAAAAAAAAAAAAAAAAAAAAAAAAAAAAAATGGTTGAAATTTATTAAATTAAGGGCGAATTCTTTTCAATGTTTAATTTCTCTTGTTTTGTTAACTTTCAAATTCAATTTTCTATCGCTGGAAAATTGCTTTTAAAAATAAATCGGCATGATTGGTTTTTTTTTTTTGTTTTTTGATAAATTCTCAAAAAATAAACAAAATTGAGGCAAATTTTTGTTTGTGGCGGAAATTGTTGACGGAAATTGCTTCTATTGATAAAAAATTATTATGGGCCCAAAAAAAAAAAGGAGAAAGAAAAAAAAGCAGTAAAAGGCGTCATGTGTTTAAGGTTTTATTTCTTATTACGAAGACAGAAAGAAGAAGCACAACTTATTTTAAAGTTTTTAAAGCATTGTTGTTGTTGTTGTTGTTGTTGCTGCTGTTAAACTGTGATTCATGTTAACCAGTAGGCAGAACAATTCACTTTAACTGAAGATGATTTTGTCTTCTTCGTTTTATGGTAAATTTCCATTTCAACAATTTTCATGATTTTTAAAGGATTTTAATACAAAAATATTTGCATTTACTAAGAAAATAACTAAATAAATAATTAACTAATAAATAATTAACTTTTTCACTAACACTCTGACTCTGACTCTGACTCTGTTCCATCCTCTCTCTCTCTCTCTCTCCTCTCTATCTCTCTCTCTCTCTCTATTAATATCTTTTTTTTGCCTGTTGGTTATTTGTGTCACATAGAAAATTTTTTATGTATAGATATATTTGTGTGTGTGTGTGTGTGTGTGTGTGTGTGTGTGTGTGTGTGGACATGTATGTAAATGAATAATGCAAATTTGCCTCATTGTTTTAAATTATTTTTCTGAATTTTTTCCTAAAAAATTTCTACTGGTGCTTTTGTTGATGTTGCCATTGTTGCCAGTGTTGTCATTGTTATTGTTATTGCATTTTTATTAATTTTCTTCTTCTTTTCATTCGAGGGAAATATTACGTTCCACATCAACACAGTTTCTATCTTTTGGTTGGTTGGGGGGTTGGGGGTTGGGGGGGGGGGGGGGTTGAAGGACAAGTGGGGTGAGGAAGGGAGAGCGGGTGGAATTGAGATTAATAATACAATTTTGCATGTACATACAAACAAAACAGAGAAAAATTGATAGAAAAAGGGACAGAAAGAGAAAGACAGAAAAGACAATGTCTAAATAATGCCAGCACTTGCACACACACATACAAGCAGACATACACGTATGTATTTAGCACCTGCATATGATTTGAATCGAAATGGTCAAACAATTATACACGCGCACACACACACACACACATACATAAATAGTTATATTATTAATATTATACATGTATGTATATATATATATATATATATATATGTGTGTGTGTGTGTGTGTGTGTGTGTAAATTTATTGTCTGCCTTACAATTTTCATTTATTTCATTTGCAGTTGCATTTTTAGGTTGTATATTTTTCTTTTTGCTTTGCTTTTGCTTTGCTTTTACTTTTTAAGTTTTTTTTTTAAATTTTTTTTTTTGTTAAAATTCTTTTTGTTTTTCATTTATGTGTGATATTTTGTATATTTTATATATTTTTTAATTTCTATATACCTTCTATTTTTTTTTTTTTGCATTATTCATTGTTGGTCCACCATAAATTTATTTAAAGAATAAAAAGAGAGAAAAAAAAAAGAAACAATAAAATTAAAATTAAAATAAATTTTGTCATGGTCGAGTACATTTACAAATAATAAATACACAAAAATAAATAATAAAAAACTAAAAAAATTACAAAGCAAAGTGAAACAAAACAAAACACAATTGTAAAACAGAAAGAAGGCAAAAATGATAGAGAGACAAAAAGAGAGAGACAGATAGAGAGATAGAGATAGAGAGAGAAAGAGAGAGAGAGAGAGAGAGAGAGAGGAGGAGGTAAAAATTAAACAACATATTTTACATATACGATACACACACACACACACACACACACACACACACACACACACACAAATACATGTAAATGATTAGATAAATATCTAGAGATTTATTTATTCTATAGCCGCGTAATATGACGTCACTTAATAAGTTTACAATTTTATGAAAGCCTTTTTTTTTGTACATCTATAGAATTTTTTGATGCAAAAATTTTTCAAGAATTTTCAAAGCGAAAATGCAACTATTTCATTATAATAAAAATTTTGAATGAATTACAATCAAAATAATCTCAGCCAAGTCATCAATTGTTATAAGATTTTTTACTTAGACTAGATTTTTGAGATTGTTAGGCCTTAATATAAAAATTATGAATTTACGTATCAAATGTATTGAAAAAAAATTTGAAAAGGACTGAAATTTTAAAAGCCCATTTAAGAATTTTCTGATATTTATATTCAAGATTCCTCCTAAATCTTAAATCTTAAACTTTTATTTATCGAACGATTTTGGCACAAGTTAAAGCAACTTTTTCTAATAGCAAAATATTAAACGGTCTTAGTGAAAGACTTATTGAATGACGTCATATATGTACACATTATTTTTTCTAAAGCATTGGATCGCATTGTACGCGGCATTTTCTTGGATAGATATTTGCATTTTCACAGTGACTACTTTTTTGCTTTTCCGTTCTCTTTGTGATTCTATAAAAGTGAACAAAATGCAAGACTTATTTAACAGAATTACAAAACTAAATAAAAAGCTAAAAAGCCAAAAAAGCTAAAAAAAAACAAAGGCACTACAAAAGGAACCAGTCAATTTTATTTTCCAACAACGATCGGCAATTTTTTTTAATATTTATTTGTAATGGCATACATTAAATCTAAATCGATGGCTTTTAGCTCATTTTATTCAGTTCACATAAAATCTAAACTAGAGTTTATAAAGAATAAAAAAAAAAAAAAGCAATGAAGGGAAAGAAAATTTATAAAAATTTATAAAAATTTATAAAAATTTATCTACGAAGTTGAAATTGATTAATTAAAAAAACCGGCTTTATTTATTGAAAAGTTTATTTGAAAATTTCTTGAAAGTATTGGTGATGGATATCGCCACAATAAACTGACTCATCCATTAATTTGAAAAAGCCAACTATTACAAATTAATTACAGAAAAAATCAAAGAGTTCCATTTTAAATTTCTATTAATGTTTTAATTTTCCTAGTAATTTGCTATAATTTGATAGAGCCTTCACTTGAGATCTTACAGATCTCAATTGATCGAATGAAATATTAAATGCTCTATTAAGTTTATGGCAAACCTGATTTCATATAAAAATATAATAAATAATCTTGAGCGAACTTACTTAAAATAATCGGAACTAATTTTGATAAAACGTTTCCTTTCCGTATTCATTTCATATGAAGTTATGGACTTTCTTAATAAGTTACAAGTTTGGCTCCATTCAAATATACTTTTGCTTATTTGTTTTGTTTTGTTTTTTTTCCAAAAAAAAAAAAAAAAAAAAAAAAAAATTAAAATTTTTGGCTTATTTTTGCAAAATTAAATTTAATTCAATTAGCGTATTTTTTTGGGTTTTGATTTTTTTTTTTCTAGATTTTTTTTAAGTTAATAGCTATTTTCAATTTTTCTACTATTACATGAAGATGAAGAAAAAGAAGAAGAAGAAATATTACAATGCTAATAATAATAATGATAATAATAATGAAATTATTAACATAATTTATGCAAATCATTAAGATCTAAATGTATAAAGAAAATTAAGTGTTTTGATTTTATTTTTCTTGTTCTTGTTCTTCTTCATTATCATCTTCTTCTTCTGCTTGAATTGTACTTTTGATTTCAAGTTTTCTATGGCTGTTTTAGATTTGTTGTTTGTGTTGTTTGCTATTCCTATTATTATTATTATTATTATTATTATTGTTATTGTTGTTGTTATTGTTGTTGTTAGTGTCTTTATTAGTGTTGTTTTCTGTTGAACAGTGTCATGATCATATTAAATTTTTTGTTGTTGTTGTTGTTGTTGTTTTTATAATTTTCATATGCAATATAAACAAAAAAATTTCAGATACACGCACCCACACACTCTAAACACACACACATACATACACACACACACACACACATATATATATATTTATATGCTTTAATTTTATCGTCAACCAAGCGTAAAACGTCGAAAATGGTGTTTCATCATTTTTTTTCTATCAGTTATTTTTTGCATTTTTTTCTTTATAAATTTTCAACTCAATGCAAAGCGATAAATTTGTTTTTTTTTGTAATTTTTTTTGTATTTTTTTTTTTTGGTTAAATTGTATTTTAAGGTTATTCGTGTAGGCGTATGTGAATGCTTCACAACACACAGAGCATATAATAAAATTCAGAAGGAACCAGGAGAGAAAAAATAACAATAGTAAAATAACAATAACAATAATAACAATAATAACAACAACAACAATAATAACAACAACAACAATCATAAATGAAATATTTACTCTGTCTGTTATTTCTTCACTCTGGCACACAACACTCTTTCATATTCAGTATTCGTGTGTGTGTGTGTGTGTGTATGTGTGACTTACAACAATTAATTAAGTTTTAATTGCATAATTTGTTACAAATCATATGAAAAATGCACTTTTGTACGTGAACACCATTCAAATATGCATTTCATATGATTTGTGCACGTACGCTAAATTAATGTAACATAATTTAATAATTATGTCATAAATCCATTTAGAGTTCATTAATGTTAATGTTAATGTTAATCATATAAAAAATAAGCCATTGCTTCTTCAACTTCAGAATTTCCATTTTTTTTTTTTTTTTTTTTTTTTAGAACTTTAAGATTTAGTGAGAATCATAACAATGCTCATGTTTCATGTTTCAAAGGGGAAAAGTAACGTACTTGAATTATTAAAACTGATCTATAAAGTTCAAATATTATATAATTTAGTTTCTTTCTCTTTCTCTTTCTCTCTTTTTCTCGCTCCTTCTTTTCATTGCATTCTTACTCTCAAGAAATTTTACAACATTTTTGGCCTTTTTTTTTTTTTATGAGAAAATCTAAGATTATAAGGCTCTAATATTAAATAAGAATTTAAGGGGAGATTTGTATTTTTCTGCGGGTAAAATTTTCATTTAAAAGTTGATACGTTTATTGAAAGGTGGCCATAATTTAGATAAGAATAGGGGGATTGTATTGCTTTTGGGGACTGCAATGTAGCATTTTCATTAGAAGACTCTACAAATGACTTGAAGATTGCATTGGAACTTCTATTTGTTAGTTATACATTTTAATTATACTACTTATAAATCAAGGATTCATAAAAACATTCATATCGGTTTGTAGAACATACTTTCTAGGGTCCAGAATAGCAGTACAGAATTTTAATAAACGACACAGTGATGAAATACGCCTTAAAAAAAAAAGCGGGAATTCAGAAATATTTAACGATTTGAAGAATTAAGTATTACAAGAACTTGGCCTGGATAAGAACTGGAATTGAAACCAGAACTAAGGGTTTCTTGTAGATTCTCCTGCGCTTCTTACAAATTCTTCTCTAATCTTTTAAAATACTTTATCAATCCTTTTAAATTTTTCTTCGTCTTTTTGCAGATTCTTCTCCACTTCTTTTAAAGGTGAAAATTTTTAACTAAGCCTTCTAGATTCTTCTAAATTCTTCTCCTATCTTTCTAAATCCTGTTGCAATTCTTATAAGTTTACCTACGATTCTTCTAAATTCTTCTACGAGGGTACGAAGTAGCCCTTACCATAAAAATTATTCAAATTCATTTAGCATAAAATGAAGAAACTTTTGAGGATTTCATTAGACCATAACTCATCTTTACTTGAATTATATTACTCATTTAAATCTATTGAGTAAAAAACTTAGATGAAGTCAAGTATACAAAAATGTTGCAATTGTTCAAAATGCAAATAATTGATGACGGCAATTAATTTAAAAAAAGAAATTAGTTTTCAAAAAACTTATGAACCTTTTTAAAATTAGAATGTTGAAAATAATAATTAAATAAGTAAAAAAATGGGCCATCAAAAATATTGTTATTAAACAATGGCTAATAAATTGTCCATCTTTATAAAAGACATTTTACGAAGATGGCAAGAAAAGTTTTGTTTTGCTAAAAATTTTAAATTCAATGTTTTCTAAAAAAAAAAAAAAAAAAAAAAAACAGATTCTATCGAAAAACAAAATTGTGTAATAAAATGAAAATCTCTTAAGAATTTTAGAGTTTTTCCATGAACAATTTGAAAAAACACTTTTCTTCATTTCTTCTCTGAATAGGCAGAGAGGAAATGAAGAAAAATTGTGCAATTAATTTAAACGCAGATTAATTTTTGTGTTATTCAAGAATTTTTTTATTTTTAAATTTATATTTGAAAATTTTTAAACCAAATAAATTTTTCAATGACTTTAACAATTGAAAGTTTCGAATAAAAATTTCGGAAATTTCCTAAAGATTTATCAAACTGCCATGAATCATCATATGAATCATCATTGTTTAGATGGTTGAGGTTTTATTGGTTGCTTACAAAATTTTATTGCTGGACGCTTGGCTGGATAATTCATTTATACCTTTTTTATTTTATTTATATATAAAATTTTTATTTTCTCTTCTTCTTCTTTGTTTGTTTGTTTGTTTGTTTTTTTTTTTTTTGTTATTATTTTATTGTTGATATTTTACCAAACGGGGATCTTATTTTAACCAGCCAGTCTTTGGCTGTTTTGGTTGAAAGCATTTCTAGGCTAGTGTATCTCAAATAAAATTTACACGCGAATTTTGTATAACATAAATAAATACATATACATACATACATACATACAAACAAATATACATGCACTCATACATACATACATACATACATATATACAGCTAGGTAACCCTCAAAAATGATTATTGTAGGAATATTAATTATAAAAATATTTAACCTAAACATACGCAACACCCACAACAACAATGACAATAAAAAACAAAAATTGTTAACTTAGTTCCACTATTTAATAGCAATACTTCAATATCAATTGTTATTATTATTTTTAATTTGTTTTTTTTGTTTTTGCTTTTTTTTTTTTTTTACTTGTAATTTAGTTTCATATGAAATGTTCTTTTTTATTCTTTTTTTTTCATATTTTTGGATATTCGTGGTAAACGTATTGAGAAATTTTTATTGGTGTTTTACCATCAAAAATTTCAAGACTAATAAAGATAAAGAGATAAATGTAAAATTAATTTTGAAGAAGAAGAAGAAGAAGAAGAAGAAGAAGAAGAAACAGTATTATATAAATTAAGGTAAATGGAAATTGTTAAAAATATTTTCTAAAGCTTCTTATAGAGAATCTGCAAGAAGTGGAAAAATTTTTTGTAAGAAATACTCTGCAAAAAAATTTGTTAAAATATTCTTTAATAATTTTGTTTCTGTTAGAAATTAATAAGTGGAAGAATTAAACAAAAAAAAAAAAAAAAAACAAATGGAGAAAAATTGAAAAATTGTACAAAAAAAAAAACTCTTTTGAAAAATTTATATCAAAATTCTTAAATGTTTGAGAAATATGTAAAATATTTAATAAGATTTTCCAGTTTAGGTAAAATGGCTTTTAACACCAACCAAACCAAACCAAATCTGCCTCTATTTAGTTTTGCTAATTCAAAAAGAAAATATCATAAAATCAAAACGCCGCAAAAATCATTTCAAATTTGAAACTTTTGATAAAACTTAAGATTTTAGACTTTTGTTTGTTTAAAAAGAAAAAAAAAAAAAGAAATCTAAAATTTTGATTATTTGAGTAATAAGATTCTCATTATGAATGAATTCTTTATAAAAAAAAAAAAAAAAAAAAATGCAAGTTCATAAAAAAAATAAGTTTGCTTGAAAATCCTTGAAAATTTCATTAATAAAAATCTCTTTAAAAACATAATTAAATGCCTTTAAATGATTAATAATAATTAATAATTAATAATGATAATAAAAAAGTGTACGTACCACCTCGTTGATGATTATGAAGATGTTGTTGTTGTTGTTGTTGTTGTTGTTGTTGTTGTTGTAAGGCACTTGAATTCTGATAAATATTATCATTATGACTTGATGTTGTTGCAACAGTTGCTGTTGTATTAAAATTTACTGTAGCTGATGACGATGATGATGTTGACAATGAGGATGCTGCTGTTGCTGCTGCTGCTGCTGCTGCTGCTGCTGCTGCTGCACCACCAACAATATGACGATTATTATGTTGATGATTATGATGATGATTATTATTATTATTATGATTTGTTGTTAGTGTTGTTGTTGAACTATTTGAATTACTATTACTAATGGCTGAGATTGTATTATTATTATTTTTATTGTTATTGTTGTTATTATTCGTTGTATTATTTACATTTACATTTGCATTTGCATTTGTATTATTATTATTATTATTATTATTATTATTATTATTATTATTATTATATTATTAAAAGCCGATCTGTGTATCTGAACCGCTTAATGAACTGGTGGCGCCAGTCTCATCATACGCATTATTCCCACTTAATATCTCATCAGTTGACTTTTCACAATCTGCAAACAAGAAAAATAAAATAAAATGAAAAGTTATTGCATTAAGAAATTAATTATGAAAGTAGAAAAATTTTCCAAATATTTTAAGAAACATTCTTAGAAAGTTGAGAAACTCAAATTGAATTAAAATGGCCCATTAATTAATTAATTAATTAATTAATTAATTTTATTTTTAATTAATTTTTTATTTAATTAATTTTATTAATTAATTTAATTAAATTAATTTAATTAAATTAATTTAATTAATTTAATTTAATTAATTAATTTAATTAATTAATTAAAATGGCTCAATGAAGATTTTAAAATAAGTTATGCTAATAAATAATCGCCTACTTAATCTATCATTTTATTGGATGGTTTAGAAAATAATTTCATTAAGTGCTTTAATATTTTAAGAGATTTCTTTTCCTAAGCAATAGCTTTGGCAATGTCAAGTAGAGAAATATCCAACTCAATTACGCAACTAAATGAAATTAAAAATTTTTTTTTTCCATTGATTCTTCAAGCGATTCACAAAGTGACAAAATAATTTTATTATGCCTATTTTTTAGAGCTAACAAAGCCTGCGCCTCTAACTTTTCATAACTATAATAGAACCAAAGCTGCCATTAACAATTTCGATCCTACCAAATAAAATTTCATTACTAATTTTATGTGAAAATCTTCAACTTAAGCAAGCAAAAACAACTTGCAACAGCTTAGCAACTCTTTTAAAAATTTCAGATATAAAATGCCTTTGTCCAATAATTTAAATTATGTAAGTCTCTTAAAATAAACTAAATTATTGTATATTATCCAAAATAAATAAAATGTAAGTGCCAAGCAGAAATATAGAAATCTTAAGATCCAAAAATTTATATGTGAAATGGTAAAGAGGAAAGAGAAACCACAATTTCTTTTGTTTTTTTTTTTTTTTTTTTTTAATTTTTATACACAATTTAGAAGAAGTGAAAGAAAGAAAGAAGCAGAAAAATTAAAAGAGAAATTAACATTCGTAGAACTTGTTTACTATAAAACAGTAATTTACTATCGTTAGAACCGCACATATACACATACATATGCACAGGCATGTACATATATATTTGAACACATGCATCATTTATGCATCAAAAAAAAAAAAAAAAAAAAAAAGAAGAGAGAAAGAAAAAAAAACAAGGAGTTAAATTAGTTATGTTCCGTTATATAAATGTTGAATTACGTTGGTTTGTTTGACTTTGTATTGCGGCGGTGTTTTGTGGCATATTCTCTCTCTCTAATATTTTATTGTATTTTTAAAATAATAACAATAACACTAATAATATATATAACATTAAGCCTTAGCACTGTTTTGCTATTTTGCTATTTACTCTATAAAAATAAAGCGTAGATATAGACGACTACGAAGTTAAAGGTAAAGCTAGATCTAAAGTCATAAGAGAAGGGAGGGGAAAAAAAAGAGTTGAATGGAAAATGACAACAACAATGAAAATATTTATAAATTGTATAAAAGTGATTTAAATTATGATGATGGTGTTACCTCGAAGACATCCGCTTCTACATCGAGACACAGAATGCTTTATATTGAAAAATTATCAAAAAAAAAAAAAAAAAAAAAAAAAACAAGAAAAAAAATTCTTTTTTCCGTTCCATTTATTTTCTTTTACATTTTTAAATAAGAAATTGCCATTCAATCCATATCAATAGATTAATGGCAATGTAGCATGTGAATATTGATTATCGTCAAATTCTATTTTTTTTTAAATTGTTGCAATGTTACATTTAAATTTTTCAAATCGTAAGAAAAGTGCTTAAGGATTAAACGGTTTTACTGGTTATTTTTTTTTTTTTATTTTTGTTATTTTTGTTTTTTGTAAGGTTGTGACTGCTAAATGATTGATTAATATTTGCCTTATTATCATTAACGACTGCTAATCATAATTTTTTATTTTGAAAATATCATCTTTATTTATTTATCTAAACATTCATTTTTCTATCTAAAATTTTACATTTTATTTCATAATTAAAAAAGAAGAAAAAAAAAAAAAGAAAAATTAATTGCAAGCAACAAGAAGCAAGAAAGGAAAAGGTCTGGCTGGGAATAGTCAATAAAAAAAATAGCAAATTTTGAATACCCACCAACTCCAACTAAATTTATGGCTTTTTTTATGATTCTGAGACCATTTCACTTTTTGAGTAAAGCATATTGGCATAATAAGTATAATATAGCGGAAACAAGGCCGAATTTCAAGTTTCTATTTTTTGTCTTTCAACAAACTTTGCTTGTGGCCGTACCCTCTGATCAATTTTGACCTTTTTCAATACCAAACTGATTGCCAAAATTTGAACTTGATATTTCTTTTCTTGCGGTACAAGGAGAATAGTAACAACATATGGACAGACGGACCTACAAACAAATGATAGATATATCTAAATCGTTTCAGATTTGATTGCTAATCAAGATAATGCCCTAAAACATTTTACTTTGTTTGGGGTATTACAAACATAATGATAAAATGAACATACTTTCGAGCTCTGGGTATTAAGAAATAGAAATATTTGACTTTTTCTTTTTCTTTTTTTTTTTTTTTTTTTTTTGAATAAAATTTCTTTATAAAATTTTAATGGAAAAATTAAGGACTTACCTTTTTGTAATATATCCAAATGTTCCCATAATATATCACCGGTAAAGGCGGGTGTTATAGCTAAAAATTTATCTTTACCCAATTCAATCATATCGCGTCCTTTCATTTTAACAAATGGCTCCAAATTCATTGAGACTAATGAGAATTCTTTGATGGCCCAATTAAGCCAATAAATGACATGCTCTTCGGACCATTCACGGGGATCTAGTTTGTTTTTTTTTTTTTTTTTTTAATACAAAAACAATAAAATGGAATAATACACAAAAAATTTTTAACAAAAAAAAAAAAAAATGAATAAAGAAATAAATTGAAAAATAAAAGATGCAAATTTCATTATATAAAAAAATGATAAAAGTAAAATCAGCTAAAGCAAAATAAAGATGAAGATGAAGATGAAGATGAAGAGATGCCTATTAAGTCATCCCGCCGTTTTATAATTTTTAAAAACGCCTAAAAAAATTTCTCTCTTTATCTTCCTCTTGTTATATTTTTCTTTTCTCTTTGTCTCTTTGTATTGAAGGGAGAGTCAATTTTTATGTACCAAACGATTTTATTAGTCATTTAATTAAGAAGAAATATTTTCATGTAAAAGCCGTTGGCGAAATACTTTATATCTTAGTTCTATTTGAATTTTATTTATTCATTTATTTTTCACTTTTTCAGTTACATAAAAAAAAAAAGTGTATTAAGATCATGAAATTACGTAATGACATTTTTTTAGAAATTAGTTGCCAATAATCCTCAAGCAATTTTTCAAGTGATATATAAAATGCAATTTCGCCGTCGGTAGGTAGATGTTAATTAAGTTTAAGATTAATTAAGTTCTTGTATTTGAGAAGAATTTTGTTTGGAGAATTTTAAAATTTTAAAACAATCAAAAAAAATATTTTTAAATGAGCCATGAAATTTTTTTATATAAAATTACTTCGTCTTTTAGGTTTTCTATTGTTCTTTGTAAAAAGAAAAAGAAAAAAAAAAGCGATAATTTGAAATTGCTTAACGTAAAATACTTGTCTCATAACACTTATAATTTTCATTTGCTTTTTTTTCCTTTTTTTTTTTTGCTTGTTTTGTTTTTTTCTTGTGTTTGTTTGTTGCGTTAGTTTTTCTTTTTCCTTTTTTTTTTTTTGCGGTTTAATTTTAAATGAAATTTCAATTTAATGGATCATTTATTCTAAACGTTCATTATTAGTTCAAGTATTAAAGCATAACCAAAAAAAAAAAAAAAAAAAAACAACAACAACAACAACAAAAAACAAGCAAGAAAATAAAGTTAAAAACGAAATAAAGAAAATTGAAATTAACTAAAATTGTAAAACAATTAAAAAAGACTGAAGCGCTACCGAATGAATGTATGTACGTATGTATGTATGTATGTGTGTGTATTGATATGTGTATTGTCATATATAGAACATACCTTTGGTAATATTGCAATTTTGCACTTCCTTCTCCCATGAAGCAAATGAAGCCTTTAACACTTCAGCCACTTTACGATTTGTTCCAGGTGTAAGTGGTGGCATTTGTGTGGGCACATCTAAAATTATACCAAAAATTAATTATACGAAATTATCATTAATTAATTATATTTGGAAGAAGAAAATTTTTTGACTTTCTTTTTTTTTTTTTTTTGCTTTCATATTTGCTTTAATTAAGGATAATTAATATAAATTCTATAATTAAGAATTATAAAATTTATAATGCCCATTTAATTTTTACTAAGCAACGTTTAAAAATGGCAAGAAATTTTTGCCAAAAAAAAAAAAAGATAAAAAATATGAAAAAAAAATTATTTCTATTAATTAACTTTAAGTTACAAAATTATTTATTAAATTTTATTAATTGAAATTATTGAAATTTGGGCATTTTGTTTAATTGACAAAACCGTTAGAATTAATTTATTAAATTAATTTTACAATTAATTAATTAAAATTGTATTTTTTTTACAATTAATTAAAATTAATTACAATTAATTAAGTATTTCATGAAAAAATTTAAAATTAATTAAAATTTTAATTTATTTAATTAATATAATTAATAATTAAATAAATTAGGAACAAACAAAAGTGACAAATTTTTCAAATGAATTAGCTTGAGAAAATATCGAAGAGAAGAAAAATCGTAAATGAAAATAAATAAAATAAGATTTTTAGTTGAGAGGATAAATTACCTTTAATTTTACCAATTGTTGTTGTTGTTAAATATTCAATTTTCTTACATTTTATTTGAGATTTTTGTAAAATTTTTTTATAATGATTATTATTATTATGATAATTATTATTATTATGATTATTATTTAAATTAATATAATTCAAATTATTATTATTATTATTATTATTATTGTTATTGTTGTTGTTATTGTTATTATTAAAATACATTTGATTATAACGATAACATGTAAAATTATTTCGTAGCGATTTATGTAAATGATCATCACACCAATCAAACCATTTATTTGTCATTTTATAAAGTTTACTTCGTGTTTTTATTTTTGTTTAATAAATTTATTTTAGAGAAATGAATTCTATGAAAATGTATGAATACAAAACAATCAATTTCAAAAAATATCATACAATTATTAAAAATAAAAGATTCATAGAAAAGTGAATTCTCATTCAGTTTTTGTTTTTGTTTTTGTTTTTTTTTTCTTTTTTTTTTTTTTTAATTAAAATCTGTACACACAACATCA
Organism: Melophagus ovinus; assembly: GCA_023089585.1. Classification (NCBI taxonomy): domain Eukaryota; kingdom Metazoa; phylum Arthropoda; class Insecta; order Diptera; family Hippoboscidae; genus Melophagus; species Melophagus ovinus. The sequence continues at coordinate 9,246,917 of JAKKIB010000177.1, forward strand.
CTTTCAAAATTTTAAACTATATTTTACAAAAAAGATAGCAATTTTTAGATTTTGATTATAACGATGGACCTAAAGAAGAAACTTAAATAGCCCTCACCAGATAGCGGAATAAGAAGGCTTAACTAGAAGCAACAAGCAATTGAATTCATTTAATTTAAAAAAAAAAAAAAATCGATCGCTTTAATAAAAAATTGATCGATCTTATATAAAATCGTACTTAACTTATCTTGCACTCTAAACAAATTCTGAAATGATCCAATAAAAAAAAAAAGAGTAAGAGGGGAAAAAAATCGACAAAGAACAAAACAACAAAAGTTGCCACAATTTATAATTGTACGTGCATGTACGTATGTATGTGTATGTGTGTGTGTGTGTGTGTGTGTGCTTGTAAAGAAATAGAAAATATCATAATCTCGCATCTTTCAAATCAAATCAATTCAATTTAGTTTATTTAACTTATTGACCTTATCACTTGATATCAAACAATAATAATAATAATAATAATAACAACAACAACAAGAGCAATAAAAATGACAACAATATGACCATGATGATAAGTAGCAAAAAAAAAAAACATTTAAGAGAAATGAGCCATACACACACACACGCACATGCACACAAAAATATACACATAAATCAACACAGCCGGACAGACATACGGACTTACTCAAACAATAACTGGGGTAACCCTTCCTTTTCACATATCAATTCATTTCATTGCACACATTTCTTCTTTTTTTTAACTTTTTTCTTTTCTTTTTTTTTTTTTGCTTTCCTTTTCGTTTTCATTTTGTTTTTGCTTTGAATTTTCTCTCCCTAGCTTAAATGAAAACAGGCAGCAGCAACAACAACAAAACATCAAATATTTATTTACTATAAATATTAATAAAACAGAGAAAGCACACACACACACACACACACACACACACACACACACACACACACACACACACACACATAACATAACAAAAAAAAACTTACAATGGGATACATATGTATCGTATGTGTAAGTGTAACATGTAACACTTTCCAAAGAATTAAAATGTAACAGTAATAATAATAATAATAATAATAATAATAACAACAACAACAACAACAAATAATAAATAATAATAATAATAATAATAATATTAATGTTATTAAAAGGTCATGGCATTTATATATATATATATATATATATATATATTTATGAGTTTTTCTTCTACTTTTGCTTCTTCTTCTTCCTTGGCTTCTATTTCTTCCTCTTCTTCTCATTCTTTTATGACTCTTACTCGCCTTGAATAGATTTTATATGCTTTTGCATTTACATCTATCTATTTATCTAACTGTCTGTCCATCTGTCTGTCTGTCTGTCTGTCTCTCTGTCTGTCTGTCCATCCGCGTCCATCTATTTATCATTATTTATTTAGATTATTAAACACTAAACGTTTACAAGTTGTATAACAAGGCTCGACAACATTCTATTGCCGCTGCCAATTGATTTATTGCTTAAGACAATTAATGTGCATTTCTTATTATTGTTGCTTATATTTTTATTGTTTTTATTGTAATGATTTTTATTATTATTCTTATTATTGCTTTAATAAACACATTTATAAAAATTTTAATTATATTTAGATTAAGTTAATTGATTTTGAAGTAAAAGGATCCAAATGAAAAAAAAATTTTACAAAAATATAAAAAAAAAATTATTAAAAATAAATAATTAAAAAATGAAAATAAGTAAATGAAAAATGAAAAAAAAAAATTATGAAAATTTACACTTCTTGTCAATTGCAAAGTTGCATTTAGAAACTTAAGAAATGAAAAAACACAAAGAAAGAACTCAAACACAAACACACACACACACACACACACACACACATAAATTTACAATCCATAGATTGTTATGTTATGTGAAATGTATAATAAAATGTTAAAGAATTTCGATTATTTCAGTTTAACGAATCAAAATGTTTTCTTAACAAATAATTTAATTGATTCGAATATAAATTCAATTTATATAAATCTTTCTATATATCTATCTCATTCTAACTCTCATCCTTTCTCATTCTCTTTTTCCATCTTTATCTCTAACTTTTTCTATTTATTTTTTTTTGCCCTATCTATCTCTTTCTTTTTATATATCTTACTCTTTCGAATCATCTATCTATCTCACTCTAAATATTTCCATCTCCATTATACTGCATTGCTTACTTAACTGAAACCAATTCTTTGCATTTTCGATTCCAAAGAAAGAAACAAAAAGTATGAAAAATTAAAAACTGATTAAAATTGCGAGCTTTTTAAGATTTTTTTGTTAAGAACACGCAACACTTTAAGGATTTGTAATGCGTTTAATGAATATTTAATTAACGATTGTCATGAAATAAGCACAACAAATTTGAGGAGTAAAGACAAAAAGAAAAAAATATGAAAAAAAAAATAGAAAAAAAAAATGAAAGCAGAGATAATAGAAAAATAGCAAAAACGCTAAACTTAATTTCTTTTCTTTTTTTTTTCGTTTCTTTTGTTTTTTTTTCAATTAAACCAATTTGAGCAGACATCAATTAATTATAGCGCAAACAAACAAAAGCAGTCAATTAACTAAACTTGTTGCAAGGATTTTATAATTAGTTTTTTTTTTTAAGATCGATTCACATATACAAACGCACATTTAAACATTTAATAAAGTACTTTTTTCTTGTTCTTATTTTGCTAGCGTATCAATTCTACTCATGATACAACAAATGACTTTTCTAGAGAAATCCTAGTTCGTTGCTTTTCGTTGTTGTTGCTGTTTTTTTTTTTTATTGAAATTTTTTCTTTTTTTGAAATTAAGGAATTTACAAACACAATTTATATTTTTTACACACATACACGTACATACATATATATAGATTCCCTCTTCTACCTTTAACCACCTTCTTTGTTCCTTTTTACAACTAAAAAAAGAAAAAAAGACAAAAATAGTAAACACAAGAAATCACGAAAATATATGAATGAAAATTATTATTCTTTGTTTTTTTTTTTTTTTTGATATATTTTTTCTAGTTTTCATTTCTTTTTTATTTTGTTTTTTTCTTTTTAGTTATTTAATTTTTTTTTTCTCTCTGCATTACACTGACAGATACGTAACTGACACCGACAAGCATTGCCGCTTGTAATACAATGATCATTTGATATCCTATTGAATATATTCGCTTTCTCTGTCTCCCTTTCATCTCTCTCATTCACTTACGAACTCTCTATTATTCTCTCATACAATAAAAGCAAAAGGCATACGACTCAATCTCAACAAAAATTTAATTTGATTCTACTCGAAACAACAAATTTTACTCAAACTCTCTTTGCGTTTCATTTGTGCATGCGTATATGTTTGTGTGTGTGTGTGTGTGTGTGTGTATGTGTATGCTTGATGAGAGTATGATGCATTAGTAGTCAGTATGGTGTCAGTATGGTATGTTAGTTCTATGTGCATGCATGCATGTGTGTGTGTGTTACATGAAAATTAGTCTTCAATTTGCATTTGATTCGGTTTTTTATTTTTTCTTTCTTGATTTTCATTATTTTTTGTTTTGTTTTTGTTTTTCGATTTTTTTCCACATTTATATATTGTTGTTTATTGTTTTTTTTTTTGCTTATGTGGTTTGATTATTGACGTTTACTTGGTTGGTTTCGTTTTTATTTTTTTTTTATTTTTATTGTTGTTGCTATATCGGCTTCATCTCTCTTTTCTTCTTTCGAGGAGGCTCAAATTGTTTACAAATGCAAGAAAAATAAATAAAAATTACCCAGAAGAGAAAAGAAACGTGAGAAGCCTAATAAAGTAACAATAACAATAATAAAAACAACAATATCATCAAACATGCTAAAACTAAAACGATACCTCACCTCAAGTAAGCTAAACAAAATAAAACAAAACATTCATTCATAAAAATGTTATCAGTTGAAACTGTGCAGTAAAGAAGAAAGGAAGCAAAAGCAACAACGACAATAACGAAAACAAACACAAATCCTCAAGAGATATTTACAAAGAAAGATAGAGAGCCTGTAAAGAGAGAGAAGTACTAAGGAGCTAGAAAAAGACATAGAGAGAGAGGAAGAGAGAATTTATATAAGAATCTAGAAAGATATGAAACGGAAATGGCCATCATTATCAATTCTCATTCACTCGATACACTCGATAGATGCAACGATTGCAAATTTACCTTTTTTTTTATTCATTTGTTCATTTTCTCAATTTTGATCTCCTTGTCTTCCTATGCAATTTTCTGTTGTTTTACATGAATCGTAGAAGCCGCAACAACAACAATAGAAAAGAAGAGGGACTTAAAATTATTATACGCAAAGTTCATTGTGCATTGAATAAAAAAAAAAAAGATCAGTTCAATAACATTTTAAGCATAGTAATCCATCCAATGGAAATATGTAAATATTTTATGTAAAATAGATATGATGATCTTACCAATGATCATTATCATCATAATTATGAACATGATGATGATCATCTTAAAGATGCACACGCAGTAAATGTTTATCTGTTACAAAGTTATGTTGTAGCAGTAGCAGTCATAGTAACTACACTAAGTATTAGAATTTTTAAGTGAGCCGACTCTTATTTAATTATAAAACTTAAAGTGAATTTGATTGCTGTAATAACAAGATTCAACAATTTGTTGTTACATTTTTCGTAAAGTGGTAAACTTGTAAGAACAACAACTTTTAAGAACAATCATAACTACATATTTAATATGAGTCGGCTCTTATTTAAAAGCTACCTATTCACTTTTAATTCTAAAAAAGTAACTTCCAAGCATTTTTTGTTCTTTATCTTTGAGGATAAAAAAAAACAAACCAATTCTTCGGTGATTGCTAAAGCAGATCTAAATCAATTAAACCTAAGAAATTTACAAAACTCTGATCTATGCACCAAAGCTTTGCCATCCCTGTTTCTATACAATTAATACCGCTATTTTAAGATTAAAAAAAAAGCAAATCATTTTATGCACAACAATAAGAATTGAAATTAATACTGATGAACATTTTAAATGAAAAAATGAAACATATTGATTTGCACATACACACACACAGACACGCATTTATATATATATATATATATATATATGCATTACAGCTAAGGCATTCATTTATTTATGCTAAAGAGTTTAAATGGATTTTTATAGGAAAAGTAAAAAGAAAATTAAAAAAATTGGTTTTTTTTTGTAATCAAAAATGGCAAGATTTTTGATGAAATTTTTTTTTTATTTAAATCGGCTCTTAATAACAAACATATGAATTGAATTGAAAATTCAAAGAGCCGATTTTAAATATTTATTTATGAATATAAATGATTTTTATTATTATTATTGTTGTTGTTGTTTTTTTTTTTGGATCAAAACAAATTGATCCATTTGTTTCGTTCAATAATTTCATACGCCAAAATGAAAATTTTCCCATCAAATATGCCAAATTTCAAATCAATTATCCATTAACTTTGTTGCATCTCATTTATACTGTACTTGTTTGTGTGTTGTGTGTTTGTGCGTTTGTTGTATACATGTAAATATAAATAAATATGTTTATGTGTGCGTGTGCGTGTGCGTGTGTGTGCAATGATTTTATGATTATGTTTATGTAAATGTTTCTCAGCAAAATATAAATTACATAAAATTATGTAAAAGAAAATAGAAACAACAACAACCAACCAACCAACCAACCAACCAACCAACCAACGAACTTTCAACCAACGTTCAACAACTTAACAACTCAACATAAAATGGCAAAATAAACGTCACAACATGTTTCATAAGAAAAATAAGGCCAAATAAAAAGAACAACAACTAAAAGCAAATAAAGAAAATCAAATAAAAACAAAACAGCAGCAACAGCAATAACAACAACAACAACAAAAACAGAACAGGCAAACAAAATTTTTATGAATGAATTTCTCATGTTGCTTTACACGTTTCATCCGAAATGAGCGCCTCAATCGAACCAACAACAGCAAAACAAAGCAATAACGATAAAGAAAGGAGAACAACAACAAAAAAAAAAACGCACTCCAAACATTTTCTTTGATTTCTACTCTCTTTATTTCATATCCAACATCCACAGGTAAATACATACACACATACATATACATATATGAATCTGTATGTGTATGAAATGTGAATAACGGTAGTTTTTTTTTGTTAAAGGCCATTGGGAGATTCCATAATGCGTTTCCCTCTTTTTTAATGGGCCTATAAAAAAGTTTTGAATTGAAATGAAAACATTCCAGATAGATTGATCTAATTTTTTTCTTTTAGAATCAACAATTTAAATTTCAATTTTTTATTGTAAAATTTAAAGTCTTTCTTTAAAACATTTTAAGTCTTTCCGTCCTTCTATTTGCTTTCCAAATAACTCAAATATTTTTGCAATAAAATTTTTTAAGGTGTATATTTTTTTTTTTAGAATTTATGCTGCAATTGGAACGATTTGTTAAAAAAATTTCGAAGTAAAATGGATCAATTTTATCGAGCTTTGTTTCCCCGCATGAATATTCCCAGTTTCATGTAGAGTGAAATATTTTGCTAACCAATTTAAACGGCAGTTAAAATTTCGTATCGAAAAGCTCCTACATGAAATGCATAAGGCATGAGAAAATGCCGTAGAGCATTTTTATATGAATGATTGAAACATTTTCTTTGCTCTTCACAAGCAACAAACTAACAAAAAAAAAAAAAAAAAAAAACAACCTGTTTTATTTATTTATATAATAAATTTGTATGCATATGAAACTTATCAACAAAATCAACAACATCAACAACAAGATCATGTTCAACAACATCAACGTCACATGAGAAATATATATTTTTTGAACTCATCATCAGGAAGTGGCCACATTCATATTCATCAATCGATATAAAACATAAAAAAAAAGAAGCAAATTTGTACGTTTTGTACTCCCAAATGCTGACTGACTCTGCTACCTGCTAGCTGCTGTCCGCTGTAATGGAAGTGTTTGTTTAGACATCATTACGATGAAACCACAAAATCGATAGCAACACGTCAGCATGAAACAAAAAAAAAAAAAAAACAGAAACACAGAAAAACAGAAAGTAAACTGGCGATTATATCAACTACAACAACAAATCAGCTTACATGGCCAACGATTTATGTTTTATATATATAAACAAAATGTGCGTAATATCACAAAAAAAAAAAAAAAAAAAAAACAAGCATAAAAACAAACAAAACCAAATAGATCTTAATCCTGGAGACAAACACTGATTGAACGTGTGATGTTTAACTTGGGAAATTTCTATGGGCCAAAATGTGCAATCAAAGTAATTTAAAAAAAAAAAAACAAACTTAACAGAAATTCATTGGAAGAATCCTTCATCAAACACTTTAAACGAAAGTAACAAAAGTAATCAGTGATTAAAAAAAAGAAGGATAAAGTTCTAGAAGATTCAAAAAAGTGGAGTCACTTTTTTGCTCCCTGCTAGCGAAAATTCTATTTGCTAACGATTTTGTGTTAAGAACACTTTGAGAAATGATTCCATCATTAGCCAGTAAACGTCAGTAATATTCTTGAATCAGAATAAGACGTAAATTTCATTAAACAAATCTCTATAAAATGGGCATGCCCCAAATAGAGATTACCTGGCAAACAGACAACTTGAAGTAGTTTCAAAAAATTCTACAATACGTTTTTGATATAAATTTTAAATTCATTTCATTTTCTTTTAGATGTTACAAACTTTGAAATTATCTTATTTTACTTAGCATCATTAACAGAGCATAATCATAAAAATCTATAAAAGTAAATGTTTTTATAGCCCCAAAAGCTAAAGTGCAAAAACAAAAAAAAAAAAAAGGCTATTACTTTTAAAATGTTATTTAATCTTATACAAATTATCGCAAACATTAGCGTTATATCCTGGTTGCCTGTTTGTTTGGTTGCCGCCATTTATATGTAGTTAGCTAGTTCAATGTGTTCAATTAGCCGTTAGGCAGATTTTTTTTCATTAATATTAAATGAAACGTTCTCACACACACATCATTTTTTCTTTTTTTGACATTTATTAAAGCTGGCAATACTTTTCTATATCTCTTTCTTTTTCTTTCAACTTCTTTCTACTTGAAGCAATTTATTTATTTATATTCTAAGTAAACAAATCGTTATCTTTAACTGCTTACACACAAACAAATTCTAGGCGTTTCATTCAATAATGATTTTTAATGAAATGCTTCTTGTGTTTCTTTTTCGTTTCTTCTACTATTTATATAATAAATAGTTAATAAATAGAAGAGCAGGTAAAAAATAAGACAAGGAAAAGTTATAACGTCTTATTAAAAAAAACAACAAGAAAGTTTAAAGAAGAAGAAAAATTTCATTCAAAAAAAGCTCTTTTAATTTTATATACTAAATTTTTCAGACTTGTAGAACTCTCCACTTTATGGAAAAAGTCTTCTTTCTTTTTAAGAGTTTTCTTATATGAAATTGTACTGTTATTTTAATAGAAAAATGTTACATACCTCTTAAAGGTGATGAATATTTTTAGTTGAAAGGAAGAATAGATCAAAGTGACAAAATTTTCCCTTGTAAGGTTTTTTTTTTCCTAGACTAACTTTTTTATTACGTTGTCAACATAAACTTACATAAACATAATTTTATTATAATTATTATTATTGTTATTTTCCGTTATTTCGTAACTGTTAAACCGTGTAAAGAAAGAACAGTTTTGTAGCATGCATTGAATTCAGACAGAGAAAGAAAACGAAATAGATCTAGAAAATTCTCTGTGCAATAGAAATGAAAATAATGTCTCTCTTGAGACATTTTAGATCTAGAAAATTCTCTATGCAATAGAAATGAAAATAATGTCTCTCTTGAATTTGTTTACTTTATTTAATGAAACAGAAAGAAAAAGCACTAAAAAATGAAAGAAAGCTAAAGCAAAATGCAACTTTGTATAAAATGTAATTCTTTTTCTTTTGTAGACAGCGTGAGGACGAACATAATGGAAAAATGTGGACGGACAAACATATATAAATATATATGATTATAAAATATGAGAATAATTTAAATTACTTTTAAACAAATGAAATAATAATTAGTATAATGACAACAACAACAACAACAACAACAATAATAATAATAATAATAATATCACTATTTATAATAGTAACCATAATAAAGCAAAGGACAGACTATAGAATTTTATTAAGATAATTAAATTGTCAAGTTTTATTCATTTATTTATTTATTTCTATATATATTTTTTTTCGTTAACAAACACAACAACAAAACACGCACACATTTACTGATGACAAGCAGCTACATAAGCAACACTTAAAATAAAATATAAAAATAGTTGAGGAGCGAGTGATGGAAGGAGATGGAAAAATTTCATTCATAAACATGACAACAATAACAACAACAATAACAACAAAACATCAAATGTATAAAACATCATTGAACAAAACAAAATGCACCAACACGGTAAAAAGTGGATTTAGTTGCATACACACAAATATACTTATATATATATATATATATATATATATATGCACACACATATGCATGTACATACTTATTCAGAATTCATGTCTTTCATTTTACCAAATAAATTATGCTCTACTTCTGCTTCTTCCTTCTCAATGCTTAACGAAGACAAAAAAAAGCTTAAAAATTATAGTAAAAATTCTTAAAGTTCTTTTTAACTGCAAACTGTAAATGCAGCAGCAGCAACAGCAGCAACAACAACAACAGCAACAACAACAACAACAACAATAATAATAATAAATAACAGCTAAAATAACAAGTAATAATTATAATAATAAAATCAGTTAAGTTTTTTAAGCCATCTAAATAATCTTTGACGTTAAAAATAAAGAAAAATAATTTCTTGAAATTAAAGGAACATTAAATTGGGGCTGCTGCCTTCATTTAAAAAAAAATCAAGAATTTCGAATAATCAAAAGGCAAGTGAATAAGAAAATCATTTCATAAAAAAAATTTTTTTTTAACCAAAAAATTTTTAAAAATAAGAATTTCTAGTAAAATATTATTAATGATCAAACAAAAAATATGTACCAACATGGAACCAAAGTTGATCACACATTTCCACAGTAAACATAAAACAATCCCACAAAAACCTTGAAATTATATATCTAATAAATCTATGAGCAAAATTTTATTATCAATTTTGATCTATAAAATTTAGATACAACAATTTATCACTCAGCGATCATGTAAATCATGCAAAGTCAAAAAAAATAAATAGGAGATTATAACAAAACTTTAAAATTGCAAACGTTCAGCCCTTCTCTTGAAAATGCCATCAAAAATGCCATGTGTGTGTGTGTGTGTGTGTGTGTGTGTGTGTGTGTGTGTGTGCTCAAGAATCAATTGCACTTTAAATTTAAGAATAAATAACATTCATCATATTAACGCTTAACATCAACTAATTACACCTAAATAAATAAATAAATAAATATAAATATAAATATTATAATGAATTGTTATTATTATTATTATTATTATTGTTATTGTTATTGTTATTGTTATTGTTATTATTTGATGAAAGATTCTTAAGGCACGTCTTTTAGCGGATGTATGATTATAATTTTAAGAATTATACACGTATTAGAAATTTATTTAACTTAAGATTAATGAGCTATTTATAATATGAAGAATATGAAGAAGAAGCATAAAAAGAAAAGCACTCACAAAATGGCAGTGCAAATCTTCAATCTAATGCAACAATTTTGATACTCTAAACTCAACTGAACTGATTGACTCTGATCCCTTAAAATGTCAACATATTTTTTTTTTTGCTTTCGATGAAATTTTTTTTATAAATTTTCTTATATTAAAACCAGAAAATCTTTTTTAATCGAATTTGATTAAAAAACACTTCTTCAAAAATTTCTCGTATAAGACTTTATTTTGAGGAAACATTTTTATGTGAAATCAGTTGTAAATTGGCATAGCATAGAAAAGCTTGCAGCTTGCAGCTTGAAGCTTGAAGCTTGAAGCCTAAGTAAACTTCAAATGAAAATCGACAAAAAAAAAAACAAAAAAAAAAAACAAAAAAAGTTATACATTTTTGACTCTTTAAATCAAAAACTTTTCTAAATTTCTTTAAAATTCTTTGAAAGTATAATTTTATTTCAATTTTTTTTTTAAGGCATTTAAGCCGCATTGGCCGGCCATTTAAAAGTTGACACTGACCGTTTCTAAAGTACTTACTTAATTTATTTACTTTTTCTCTCTGCACGCTTGTAATTAGTTAAAATTAGAAATGTATGTATATATATATATATATATATATATATATATATATATATATATGTGTGTGTGTGTGTGTAGGTTTATATATACCTGTAATAAGTTTACAAGGTAATTTACAATTTGCCTAACAATACAAAAAAAAAAAAACAGCAAGAATAATTGTTTATGTTTACTTTAGTACTTTAGTGATACAGAATAACAATAATCCTAACAAAAATCATAATAAGAATCCACCATACCCGACTCATTCAATTTCTATATATACATGTCATGTACTCTTGATGACGTCTAAAATTATGCCATAGTATTAATATTGACAATTTAACAGATTGCCCTACGCAGTTCATCTCTCCTTTTAAGTCGTATGCACTTGCATACACACATACATACATATATGATATATATATATATATATATATATATATATATATAAGAAAAATAAAAGACTTAAAATCGTTCAAGGTCGCCCTTTTAAAAACCCTAAGCAACTTTATCTAAGAAGACTTGGCTTGTTATAGCCACTAAAATGAGTCCCATTGAACATTGAAAAATAAAAATTTTTTTCTAAAGTATTTGAATTGAATCCCTGATATAGGGTATCTAGACTTCATAGATTTAATAATTTAAAAAAATCTCAAATAATTAACTTAAATTATTTAGCGGTAGATAAATAAATCAAAATTGTAAATTTCTGTCCGTACAAGAAGTTTATTGAACTGCTCTTCGAGAATTAAAATTTTGAAATAATTAGTTTTAGAGAGAGAATGACTAGAAATTTAATCCAATCTTATATCATACAAAATTAGAGGATAACTTTTGGATCCAGGAAGGTCTGTAATTTGTCTTCTAGGCAACGGCGTATGGACAGACAGACATTGCAGTGAGTGAAGGCTTAACTGCATGGTATATGGTACATAATGAGCGCTAGCTAATAGTAATCATGTCACGCATGGTGCATGCTACCGTCAGGACTAGCTTCGAATTTAAAGTCTCTATTGCACTTTATTCGGAAAATGGGATCCTGCACCACAAGAGCCCCCAGGAAGCCTCACCACAATAGGCATATTAAAACTGGTGATCCCATGGTACCAAATTAAATCTTTGGATCCGATCTCGTGACTCATGATGCCCCCTGATGGCAACGAAAAACCAACAACCATCTCATGAGCCACTCCCAGTTGAGCAGGTACTTCTGAAACAAATAAAAATTGCTAAAAGCAACTTAGTCCTTAGCAAAAGTTAAGGCATATCAAATGGAATCAAAATTGGAGGCAATATCATAAATTTATAAGTACAATGTACAAATAAACAAACAAACAAACAAATGATGGCATTCTCCTCTTGCCTCCTAACGCATTACTTGCTTACATTTATACATACATAAATATGCCTACATTGAATATACAGTTTACATAAATATAAATGTACGTACACATTTACATGCATGTGTCAAACTTTTGGATACGACGGCTATGTAATTTTATATTTCCGGTGAAAAAGAAAAACAAGAAAAAGCAAACAGAACACAAATGAAAACAAGAAGCAGTAGAAAAAAAAATTAATAAATAAACCATTGAGAAAAAAAAAAATGGAAAAAGTAAGCAGAACATTTGACGGCACAATTGTACGGTTTGTTAAAACAAAACCAAAAATAAAGAAAAAAGAAAGAAGAAAAAAAAAATGCATTGAAACTGAAACTGACAAAGCTGACCACTTTTATTTTTCATTTTTACCTTTTAACACTCTACTTTTCTCTTTTTATCATTCTTTCTCCCTTACTCATTCACTATCTGTTTCTGAATATTTTTCGTACACGCAACATATTTATTATTTATTATTTAAATACATTTACAGTACAAACTCTATGAAAATGAAATCTCTTCCCCCATTTCATGGCTTCTGCTTTCATAAGATAAAAAAATTCATTGAACGACCTGTTGAATTGAAAATTAAAACAATTTTTACTTGTGAAAAAAATTAAAAAAAATTATGTAATGCTGTTTTATACAATTCAATTATTAAAGTATTTACTAAAGTACTTTTCATTGTACTTATTATTAATGTTTCTAAAACTGATCCCTAAAAACTTGTTTACGTTTAATTGATTTCCACAAAAATAGAATGCAAATTAATTATTTAATCATTTAAACATCAAATTAATTAAATTTAATTACTTTAATATTTAAGGAATTAAATTTAATTACTTTAATAATTAAGGAATTAAATTTAATTACTTTAATATTTAAGGAATTAAATTTAATTACTTTAATATTTAAGGAATTAAATTTAATAACTTTAATATTTAAGGAATTAAATTTAATAACTTTAATATTTAAGGAATTAAATTTAATAACTTTAATATTTAAGGAATTAAATTTAATAACTTTAATATTTAAGGAATTAAATTTAATAACTTTAATATTTAAGGAATTAAATTTAATTACTTTAATATTTAAGGAATTAAATTTAATAACTTTAATATTTATGGAATTAAATTTAGTAACTTTAATATTTAAGGAATTAAATTTAATAACTTTAATATTTAAGGAATTAAATTTAATTACTTTAATATTTAAGGAATTAAATTAATGCAGAAAATGCTTGCTGAGGAATATGTGTTAAGTACATGTCTAATAAAGTTTTTCATGCATTACAGTCCATTAAAATTGAATTTTTATTGGAATTAAAATGTACTTGAATATTTAATTTTAATATTTATTTAGGTAACACTTTAAATTTCAGTTTTAATAAAATCCATATTACTTGAAATCCTCAATAATGAATTTTTCAGATATTTTTCATTTCAGGTACAGGCACGCCTTGTAACATAACCATATTTTTAGAGTTGGCATATTTACTTTGCAAACGTTTAATTAATTGTAAATTATTTGAATTTATTGTTTTGGCAATTTAGCTGCCTTTTTTCTTTTGTCTCATTCTATTCTATGTAATACTTTCTTTTTTTTTTTCCTTTTTGCATTAAATCTTGCATTATTGCTTGGTATTGAAAAATACATAAAAATGAAAAAGAAAAAGAAGGAAAGAGTTGGAGAAAGAATAATGCTAACAAAAACGTTATAAATTTTTCATCGATATAATACAACAATAACAACAACATCAATAACAACAAATGGCAAATTAAATGGCATAAAATGATTGTCACAATGTTTTTGTTTTTGCTTTTTGCTTTTTGCTTTTTTTCTTAATTTATTTCAATGTTTTTTTTTTGTTTTGTAATTTGCTTGTTTGTTTCTTTTTATTAAATGAAGACAAAATTTATTTGTATTTTATTTTATGCTGTCATCGATGTCTTTACATTATTATTATTATGAACTTAAAAATGTGAAATAAATGAAAAACAAGAAAGGGGAAAAAAATGAAAAAGAAAATAATGAAATAAAGTGATATATAATTACAAATATAATTTAAATTGGCGCTTCGAAGAAAACGCCAAAAAAGCGTTAAAAAGCGCTTATTTTGGCATTTAACATTTTTGAAAAAGTTTTTTTTCTTTCTTTTGGATTTGCAGCAAACAAAAAAAAATGTGCTTAAATTCTTAGAATTAAATGTTATTGATTTTTTTTATTAATTAAATTCTTAAAAATTTATTTGCTTTTAAAAATTTTCCTCAAATATGACAAATTTATTTTTTAATAAATTTAATTAAATTAATTGAATTAAATATCTTGAACAAGTTAAGATTGTTTTTTACATGTATTTCGTTTTAGGGATTTGAAATTTTTTATCAATTTCAAATCGATTCATTATTCAAAATATTCTGGGGAAGGCCCTTCAACTTTTCTTTTATCTAAAAATTTGAGTTACAGAGTAATAAAAAACGCTAACAAGTCAAAATTTCTTCCTATTTTGGAAGAGGAAGAAATGGAAAGAGAACAGTTAAATCTAAAAAAAAAGTTAGATCTATTAAACAGCAGAATTATTGTAATCGTATTGATAAAAATTTAAAATTGTAAATCTAAATAATGGAAAGTTCAATTTATCAATAATTAGTTAGGGCTTAACACGGCATTTAAGACTCAAGATCAACATGTCTGAAAAATATTTATAAGAACGAAAGTCGGAGATTGCAATTGTTTTCAGAGAATTATTTAATTTTACTTTGTCTCTCATTTTTATAATTTTAAAATGGGTTGACTGAACTCTTTATAAAATTTTATAAAATGTCAAACGAAGCATTCAAATCCTTTGAAGTATCTTGAGAAACAATAAATCTAATTGTGAAGTGATCAAAGTGAAAAGTGTATAATGAAATCGCCAACTATTTTTCTCAATTAAACGGGCATTGATTGATGGACTTTTTTTTTAGAGATGCGGCACATTTAAATTACATTTAAAAAATAATTTAAAATATTTCTTAATTGAAAGTGAGTAAAATTTAAGTCCCTACAATAAGCAATAACAACAAAAGCCATAAGAGATACATGTAAAATAAAAACTTTCATTTTTCCTCTTTGTACTATTAAAAAGCAAAAAATAAATAAAAAAAAAAGTATACGCTCTTTATGCAAAATCTAATGGAAGGGACTCAACAAAATGTTAATTTCCTTTCACTTTTGTATTAATTTTTCTTATTGTGCTACCACCTTTGAATTATTTTTGTAGATGGCAAATAAAAAACCTAATAATTAGATTTACCTTCAAGCTAAAATATTTGATGATTTCCTTTAACATCTCAAATATTTAATTCTTTTTTAATCAAACGCCTGTTAAATGTCTGTCATTTGTTTGTCATTTATTGAGTCCACAAGATTGTGGTTGCTCTTTATTAATCAATAAATATATTAAAAATATTTTCAACATTTCATTCAATTAACGTTTTAATACAAATATATATGTACGTATAGATGTATGTGTATACCCCGCCCGCTTCTTGATATTACCAATCTGTCTAGACAACTTGTATACATAATTTTGTAGAAACATTTACATATTAAAACTCATACTCTTCTCTAAGCAACAAATGTTGCTAAGTTTTAGCATCATGTTTCTAAATGATGCTTAATCAAAAGAAAATGTATCGCTAAGAAGGATATTAAAGATATTTTTAAATGTAACGCATTAAAGTTTGCAAACAATTAAAAATCATAATAAAATCAAAGTCGATGAAAATCTAAAATCTTAAAAATGAATTAACAAAAAAAAAAAAAAAAATAACAAAAAGGAAAAATGCTTAAAAAAACTATGTTCCTGCAACTTTTCCATTTCAACTTTTATGAAATGAATTGAAAATCTTGAAATAGAAATAACTTTTTCTTTACCTTTTGGTTTTTCTTCTTCGCTCATTTCATAAAAATTCTATAGAATTAAAAATTCTCACGCCTTTAACTAACAACTTCAGCATCAACATTCATGATTTCAATCAAGATTATTTTTGCATTGTATTTTCTTCACACAATTCCACTTGCACTTATTATTTGTTTTTGCTTTTCTTTTATAGAATTTATTAGCAATACTCGAATTACCAGACAATCTTTTTTATGTATTATTTGCCCTTTCGCTAAGCAACGTCCAGACAATAATTCAATATTGTTTACTTTAATCGTCCTGCATGTTTTTCTTCTTTCTTTCTCTCTCTCTCTCTCTCTCTCTCTCTCTCTATCTCTTTGCCAGATCTTTAGCTCTCCTACAAATTTACTAAAATTAATGTATTAGCGCATCCTTAAAATAAAGGAGCGTGTGAAATTTCTGCAGTTCCTTTTTTCGGTGTAAAAAAAGGCAACAAACAAAAAAAAAAAAAAATCTTAAAAACTCAAAAGATCATTATAGAAGTGTTATACATACTACAAAAGTATTCGCAAAAGGATTTCGTTGATGATTTCACAAACATACAATAAATTGCTTAAATTATATTTTGAAAATTTTTCACAATTCATTTCATTTCATTTCATACGCTTTTCGCTTCATTCTTTTGGCATTTGAGTATCAAAAATGGTATAAATAATTTATTTTAAAAAATGCACAATAAAGAGGAAAAGCATACTTTTTTAAAAATATTCTCACACATCAAAAAAGATGAAATAAAAATGAAATAAAAATCTCGTTTGCGATATTTCAAGAAAATCAAAGTAGACACATCACTTAGATATTTAGGTAGTTAGGCAGTTTCCACAACTCCTCAGTAATGACCTTGAAAAACTTTAGCTCTTAGTATAGCCTTAGAATGTCAAGCATGACAACAATCTGAAGTGTACTTTGTATCTACAAAGGAATTCCCTAAACCGCTCTCTTACTATGGCCCATTTTCTATATCAAACTGAATGCAAGAACTTCCAATGTTTCTGCCAGGAGAGGGCAGCCAATCCCGAGAAGCACCTGTTCAATTGGAAGTGGCTTATGAGATGGTTGTTGGTTTTCCGTTGCCATCAGGGGGCATCATGAGTCACGAAATCGGATCCAAAGATTTTTGATTAAATAAACTTGAAAGAAATTTATTTTAATTAACAGAAAGAACTTGATTCTTCTCCTCCAGTCCAGGGCAATAAGTCTCTTCAGACATTTTGATTTGATTTTGAAAAGAAATTATGCAAACATAATTTAAATCCATTTATTATCATCATTGTAATTATAAGTTATGATAATTTTTCTATCTTTTCTCTTTTTTTATTATTTTGCCATTAAACTTTAAATACAACAAATTTTGTTTCATATAAATTCAATTGTCTCTTTCCCCTTTCTCTTTCTTCGTTTGCTTGTTTGTTTGTTTTTTTTTTTTTTTTTTTGTTTTTTTGGACTTGTGTCCATTCTATTCTATTTTTTTTAGAAATTAAATTAATGTCTCAAAGATGGTTGTTAAAAATCTGTATCTGAATTAATTATAACATTTGACTCATCCATTCATTTCATTTCAACAATTTTCTAGTTTTGCCTTTTTTTCATACTTTACATTACATTTATTGTTATTTGTTTTTGTTGTTTCATTATTATTATAATAATTTTATTTGTTTTATTTTTTGGTTTTAATTTTTACATTTTTTTTTTTTTTTGTTGTCAACGAACATCGCAAACGACATAGTGAATTTTATTTATACATGAATATGTAAAAATGAATGTAGAAATGTTTCTGTTCTTTATCAATTCAATTAGATTAATAATGTAGAATGATGATGTTATGAATTATGAACAATTAAAATAACAACAACAACAACAAAAAAATACAAAAAAAAAGTAAGTAAAAAAGAAATTATATTTAAATGTAGGTATAACTTTAAGAACCACTAAATTAGCTCAACATTATAGTAAATATGGTAAATAGGCGTGGCAATTTAATTTTAACTCACGTAGAATGCACCAAAAGAAATAAAAAAGGAGAAAAATGACAATAAAAAAAATTGTATGTAAAATTGAACTCGATGTCGATTCTCGTATTGAGAATCGACATCGAGAAGTCTTGTTACTTGTTAAGGACAGACAATCATCGTATCTTGATTAGAATAAATATAAAAAATTTGATACAAAAAATTTTCGTTTGTTGAAAAAACTTTAAGTTATTCTGAAGATGGACCTGCCTTTGAATGGTTTCAATCCATTTTCCATAACAATCTATAAGCAATATTTTTACCTAGAAAATGAAAATAGGTGAACCCAAAGAAGCAAGAACTCATTTTTCACTAAGCAAATCTAAATTATTTCCGTTAATTCTTCGGCATGAGAATGACGAAATTTTCTTCCAAAATGTAACAAACCTTTTGGCAACCTGAACATTTGCCCAGCTTGTGGGCTTTAATAAATGAAAAAAAAAAAAAAAAAAAAATTAAAAAAAAGGCACAAACAGCAGATAAACTAATAAGTTTGAAGGCAAATGTGTGGGCCGTATAAAATATTTTATACTTTTATGAACAATTTTAATCGAAATATTATCTTAAGTATGTTGACGATGAGTGCGTTTATAACTTTAATGGAATTAATGAACATGCCACATTTGAATTATTTCAATTTCAATTAAAAAAAAAAAAAAACGAATAAAATGAAATATGAACGTAATGAAATAATTTCGAATAAAATCGAATCAGTTTGCCAAGCAGTTACATTAAAAATAATTACGAAGTTCTGTAACAAAGTCATTTTGAGTAACAATTTGCGATTTTGAGCTGGAGAGTTTGCATTACACATAAAACAACTTAATTTATAACAAAATCTAAAATAATTAATAAACTTTTCTTAGATGCTCCTTACAAAAAGGTTAATATCTGGCCCATTAAAAAAAAAAAAAATAGAACTTGCAAGAAAATTTACAACATTTTGACACATTTTGACACATTTTGACACATGACACTAAAAATAAAAATGTGGCAACTACCGCATTACTTAAAGTGAGCACTAGAAGTTGAAACAATAATTTTTAAAGAGAAAAAGTTTTTAAAAAAAAATGCAAACAGAATTCTACTAATTAATAATTCTAATACAAAAAAAAAAACAAAAAAAAAAAGAACAAGCATGGTAAAATTTCAATCTTGTAATCGAGCACAATCTGAAATCTGGTTTAAAGAAACGAAAAACTCTGGTGTTGTCTTAGTTTATTCTTCTTTTTTTTTCAACTTTTTTCACCATTTTCGTTTCTTTACGGTTCTAAAAAGGTGTGGCATATGTTATTTACATTTCAATTTCTTTACATTTGTAATAATAAAATATCAAAAGATTTTAAGAGTTAAACAAAGAAATCTACGCAAAAATGACGTCAACTTTATCTAGAGATTTTATAAAATTTCATGATCGCTCTCTGTCATTTGACATTAAAAATTTGAAATGGCCTTTTTGAAATTCATGAAGTGAGAATTTTAAATTGTTCAGGTATTAACAGAAAGCTAAGGCCAAGGTACTTGTAGAGAGCTATTCAAAAACAACATGGCCTTAAGATTAATATCCGAAGGTGTAGATGATGCCTCCAGTTACTTTATTACATTGAATTTTTTTATTATGTAAAACGATAGAGGGGGCAACCAGTCCCGAGAAGCACCTGCTTAACTGGGAGTGGCTCATGAGATGGTCGTTGTTGATAAACCGTTACCATCAGGGTTCATCATGAGTTTCACGAGATCCATCCGATCCAAAGATTTAATTTGGTACCACGGGATCACCAGTTTTAATATGCCTATTGTGGTGAGGCTTCCTGGGGGCTCTGGCGCCCATATCGCGGACGTCGCTCGTTCAAACATATTTATATGCTTGTCGAGCAGGGTGCCATTTCCCGAATAAAATGGCTAGCTGGGTAGGCTTATCGGGCTAAGCTAATCTAAGCCGAGGAGTAATAAGAAGGCTCCGAATCCTTACATCAAGGATTAAGCCATGTATATAAGGTGCAATACAGGCTTTAAATTGGAAGCTAGTCCTGACGGTAGCATGCACCTTGCGTGACTTGACTACCAACTCTAGCGCTCATTATGTACGTTTGTGTACTATGCATTTGAGCCTTTCCGGCAGGTATGCATGTAAAACACTAATTGTATGTAAAACGATAGACTCAGGGCAATTGTGATCCTTTCATTGGAAGGATTAAAGTTCTTTAAGGGGTAATTTGAGTAAGGAGTTTTTGAGAATTGAAATTAATATCGAAAACAATTGATATTGGCGGATATCGCGCATGGACGCAACTTCAGATGAGGAAAGTGCCAAAAAATGCTTATATCTCTCACATTTAAATATGTTTTGCCTAAACCAACGAAACTAATTTGCTGATTATATTTAAAATGCTAGTGGATCGTATGAATAAATTTTGTCTCAAACAAAGACGTACACAAATCAATTTTGATAAATAATTTTTCATTTAAGGAAATTTATTACAAAATTTCACCATTGTCTTCTAATAAAATAATTCATTAGATATTTATTAATTTTTATGCTGCTCAAAGCAACAGCTCTACAAAATCATAAAAAAGCTAAATGAAAGCTAAAGCTAAAGGAGAATTCTCAGATTTTTCAGATGTTATTTATTGAAAAATCATAAAAAATAATTATAAATACACGCATAGCATAAATTACATACATACATACATACATACATACATACAACAAGGCAAATAAGTCTCAATTGAGGAGTAAATGAAAACTTTTTGAACGGATGCTGGATGTTGAATGCTGGATGCTGGAACAGTAAAATATTAACAGTTATTCAATTTGTTAAAAATAAAAAAAAAAGAAAAGGAACCTCTCAGTAGAAATATCCATATATATATATATGCACATAAACGTACTTATATACAAACACACAAACACACGAACGATCATGTTCATGTACAATAATTAAGTAGTCGATTGGCTGTAAAGTCAAAGATATCTAAGAAATGATAAGATATAACAATAATAATAATAATAATAATAATAATAACGTATAATAAATGAACAATAAAAAATAACAACAACAACAATTATAATAATAATAATAATGATAATGGCAGCAATAACAGTAGCAGTCACAGTAGTTCACGTTGCGCCGCAGCCTCAACTTTAACTTATAAAAAAAAAGTTTACATTTAGTTGCAGTCAAATCTTTGATACCCACCCATCCATCCATCCAGTTACACTATTTGCTATTTGCTAATTTTCAATGTCCAATGTTTCTATAAAATTTTAGCTTAAAATCTCTTTTTTTAATTGCGTTTACAAAAATGTTAATATACGGACAGATGGACAAATGGACAAATGGACAAATGGACAGACGGACGGACGGACAGACAAACAGACATTTGATACTGATCAAGAATTTATATACTTTTATTGTGTTACAAATATAAACATAAAATGAATATGCATCTAACATCAACTTGTAATAAGAAGAAGAAAGAGGTGGGTGGCGCACAGAATTAGCTGAAGTAAAAAACTATTTAAGAGAGAAACTTTTGCCAAACACTGACTCACACCAATGTAAAATGTTGAAAGCAAATGTTAAAATAACAACAACAACAACAACAACAACAACAACAACAACAACAACAACAACAACAACAATTGTAACAGTAATAGCCGCAACATAAAGGAAATAAATCTTAAAGTTTCCGAAGTGAAGTAAATTGTTGAAACGAGCGCAAAAATGTAGAGATAAGAAAAACAACAAATAAAAATATTGATAAAACAACAAGGAAAATGGAAAAGAAGGCAAAAAAAAAAACAAAAAAACAAAAAAAAAACATATTGATTGATACTCTACCACTAACACAATAATAATAGACTTATTTTTTTTTTTTTTTTTTTTTTTGTAGTGAAAAAATGATAGAAATAGTTGCCTGAGCTGAGAAGCTAAAGCAATGTAGAGCACACCTTGATTTGCTTTATTCTATTCAATTCCTTATTTACCGCTATAAAATCTATTTAACGATTGAACTTTTGCTTGTTTGCAAAAGCGGCGGCACACATCTACACATTTAGACGGTACAAAATTAACATTAACATTAAAACTCTTTTCAACTAAAACAAATACTTAAAATGACTTGATTTTATTATTATTATTATTATTATTATTATTATTATTATTGTTGTTGTTGTTGTTGTTCGTTTGTTTTTTTTTCTTTTTGTTTGCTATTTATTTATTATTGCCATCATCATCATCATAAAATGTTGTTTGTTGACCAACTTTATATATGATTATTTTCATTACTCTAAATTGCCATACACATATAAACACACACACACACACACACACACACACACACACACACACACATACATATACAAAAACAATGACCGGATGAGCCAGCTGCTTTCAAAAGAAAAACAATCACTTTTACACACACACACACACACACACACACACACACACACACATTGATATTAATTCATTCATTTATTCAGTCATTCATTCACTCATTCATTTGTTTGTTTGTTAGTTTGTTTGCAAACTCCATTTCATTTCATTTCATTTCATTTCATTTCATTTCATTTGATTTGATTTGATTTGATTTCATTCATTTGGTGGCAGTGAACGACAGAAGCCTGAAGTCTGTTGCATGGATTGAATATAGATTTTCATACCATTCACATTTTCATCGTTGCACACAAATACTTCTTTATAGGTGTTTTTAAGTATGTATGTGTGTATGCGTGTATGCAGAGTTTTCTATAATTTTCTTTTAGTTTTTTTTTTTATTTGCCATTTTCTTGTTTTTATTTATTTTCTTCCTTTCGCGCTTTGCCAATGTTTAACTTTGATTATTGATAATAGAAAAGCAAAAAGCAAAAAGCAAAAAACAAAAAGCAAAAAATAGAAGAAGAAAAGCACCATTTTATAATGGAACCTGTTTCATTGAGGAAATAACTCTAAGCACGATTTGAAATTTTTCAACTCAAAAACTTTACACGTCTTCTCTTCTCTTAACTCAAACTAACTCTTTTAACATTAATTATGAATAAATTGAAAAATTTTATACAAAAAGCATCAGTTTAGGGTCGACTATTGAATACGCTACAAAAACTATTAAATAATTTTTATTTGAAATTTATGAAAAAAATTCCAAAAAAAAATTTTTTTGAAAAAAATAATTTTTGTTCATTGTAAATTTTTTCAAAAATTTTTCAGATGAAAAATGGGACATTTTTTTTTTTTTTTTTTTTGGAAAAATCATAAAAATTATATAAACTTTTCTGAGCAACTTCTGAAAATTGAGTGAAATTTCATTGATAATTGTGGAATTGTGGACAATTTAAAAATTTCCAATAAATGTCATTGAATTATTAATATAATTTTTAAGTAACTGAAACGAATCTTATAAATAAATTATAACAAAATTTTATTAAAAAATTTTTATCCATGGCGACCGACCTTTCTCATTAAAGTCAAATCAAACTTTTCTTGAATGTTCTTTTGCGCCTTTCTCCTTCATCATAGTTTTCCTTAAATTTCTCCTTAATTTTTTTTCTAATTTTTCTTAAATTTATTTAGTAAATAAAAAAAAATATATAATACAAGAAAAAATTAATGGAAATTGTAAAAAAAAATAGGCCAAAAGTAAATTAATGGAAAATCAGAAGAAAACCATATTCCAAAATGGCCCTTGTGATTGATTATCAATAATTTATTAAATTATCTTTTAGTCTTTCTAAATGCTTTAAGAAAAAAATTCAAAGACTTTCAAATCTAATTTCTTGAGTTACAAAAGAAAAATACAAAATGTCTCGAAAAAAAAAAAAAAGGAAATTTCTTTTTTTTTTTTTTTTTTTTTTTTTTTTGGCCTACTCTTAGCATCGACAAATCGACTTTAACCCATACGCAAATTATTTACTCTCAACCAATTATGACTTTGGAGCGTAAGTAATAATACGTAAGAAAAAATGGGAAGAAAAAAAAAAGTAGAAATATCGAAACATTATAATTAATTATTGCTTCCGATAGTTAACGATTGATTATAATTTTATAAACTCGTCTATATATCATGCATATTATAATGCAATAGAATTTTTTTTTTCTTTTTTACTAAATGCATAAGTGTACACACATACATATATTTATAATAAAGTGTGGGAAAGGAAATACTTTTAGGCTGGCTGCGTTTATTAAGACACTAAAAAACTAAATGAAAAGTCATTATAAATAGTAATTGTAGTAGTTGTAGTAATAGTTGTAATAGTAGTGGTAGTTTATATATATATATATATATATATATATATATTTAGGCCAAGTCCATTCACAAACTTCAAGTTTTGTCATAGCGATACATCATATAAAATTCTAGATAACCAGAAAGAAAATATAAGTGAATCGAATGCATTATAATGAAAAATATATAAGAAATAATCCAGAGGGCGCTTTATTAAGAAAGCGTAACGGAAAGATTATTCAGCCAAGAAAATGAAAACAATTCTTACTTAAATAATTCTAAAGATACTTTTTCATATGGGAAGTATCTAATTTTCATGGAAATACCAGGCCAAAGATAAAGATAAAGAAAGTTTATTCAAGTTTTTAAATTGTCCACAATTCCATAATTATCAGTGAAATTTCACTCAATTTTCAGAAGTTGCTCAGAAATTCTTTACATTAACGTAAAAGTTTATATAATTTTTATGATATTTCCAAAAAAAAAAAAATGTCCCATTTTTCATCTGAAAAATTTATGAAATTTAGCAATCTCAGAAATTGTCTTAACATATAAATTCTTGAAATTTTCTACAACCATAATGAATTACTTGAATACAAAAATGAAGTGCTATGGATCATAACTTCAATTCATCTCTAAATAATTCCTCAAATATTGAAACTCATGAATTTAGCAAAAAAAAAAAAAAAAAAAGAAGGCTAAACAAAAAAAAATCCAAAAATTAAAAAGTTACAACGATCAACCGCACCTCATTTTTAGAAAGAAATACCCGGAAATTTTGGTTTCTCCCATTTAAGAAGACTTTTTCAAAATAAACCATAGCAAGAATCTTGGGGCGCTTTTAAAACAAAATACGCCTACTTTTGGCTCATTATGGACAGACAGGCAGATTGCAGGCCAAAGATGCTTAAATCGTTTCAGAAAGTGTTACTGAATTAAAATGATATAATAAAAATTGGATCTAACTTAAACTTTTTGTGGTTGTTACAAACATTATCACGAACTTATAATACCTTAGAGTACCATATCCATAAGTGATGAAGAATATAATAAACAAATCTAATCTAATTGTATAATTTTCATAATCATCATAATTTTCATAATCAAAATAAGCATCTACGTGTCTACGCGTCTACGCGTCTTAATAAATCAGCAAAGTGGAGCAACAATCGAAGAAACAATTATTTTCAAAAAAAAAAAAAAAATATATATATATATATATATATACTTTCTTTAGAAAATCCATAAAACTAAATCTAAAACTAAACTAAGTAAAAAAAAAAAAAAAATTTCAATTCTTTTAAAAATCCTTTCAACTTTCAAAAACACTAATCAATTGTTAATGATTTTGAAAAGATAAGAACCAAGTTACTAAACAGAACATCAGCATAGCAGTAACTGCAAAATGAAAATAATGGCAAATTGCACACAAAAAAAAAAAAAAAAAAAAAAGCAAAAGAACACTTTTATATTGTTGGTAACCGCAAGCAATCACGTAAATCCAAGACGGACAATTTTAAGCGTTATAATGATGGTAAACTATGGAATGGCATAATTTTTTAAAAGATGTACAAACAACAATATTCTCTGTATTGAAATGTGGGCAATGTACAACAAAGTACAACAAAGTACAACAAAGTACAACAGTAGCTGAAAAGCATTATGAATGCTTCGATGCTTGAATGATTGATTGTTGATTGTTGAATGTTGAATGTTGAATGTTGAATGTTGAATGTTGATGGTAAAATCAAGTAGCCAAGTTAACAATCATCATAAAATTATTATTATTATAAGTTGAAATGAAATGTATACCTTAAATAAGAAAGCTAAATGTCCTACAACATTTTGGCCCACAAAACAAGCAAAAAGGAATAAACAAAAAACAAAACAAAACAAAAAAAAAAAAAAATATCAAAAAACCAAAAACGCCGAATTTATAAAAAATTGAAAAATTGAAAAATTGAAAAATTGAAAAAAGATCATCAGCAAACAATGAACAGCAGCCAGCCACCAACTGAAGGTTGTTATTGTATGAACGAATGATACAACATTTATACAATGAATTATTATGACTGAATTGAACAGAAATGTTATTGTAATGGAATGACATCTTAGGTTAAAGTTAAATGACTTGTTGTTGCTGGCCACAATTTTAGGTAGATATGACTAACGGACAGACGGCCAGACGGACATACATGAATCGTTCATAGAATTTATCTTTGATATTTTTTTTTTGAATGTTGCAAATATAATGACAAAATTAATATACCTTCATTATCTGGATGAAATTCATATAGAAGAAATTTTTTTGATTAATGTCAATTTAATGCAACCAAAGAAATTAGATCTATATAAATAGAAATTTATGAATCCCCATGATACCAAATTTTCCCCATAAATTTGAACTTGGCTTATGACAGTTATCAAAATTTCTGATTGATTGGATTCATAATTCACTAGTGGGCAATTTTAAGATCTAATTATTTTTATAATAAATCTAAAGGAAAGAAATGATTATGTTCTGGAGAATTTCGCAATAGATCCATAAGAAATTAGCACAATACTTTAAAGAAGATTTTAAATTTTAGATGAAACGGAAAAAATTGGCCTACTTTAGATGAGTCGGCACCATGACTACCTTTTATTGTAATTGTAATTTATTGGATAAATCTAAATGAACTTAAAATGGACCAAAATTTCAATATTAAATCAATAAAAATCTGCAACAACTTAAATAAAAAATTAAATATTTAATGTACCAGCTAAAATTGTATAATTCAATATTGGCATGAGTAAATGCCCTATCTACACATTTCCTATAAAATCCTAAGAAATTATTATAACAAAGAGGCCTCTTGCCATTTAACTTAAGCACTGGCCCTTTCATATAACTTAAGTCCCAAAAAAATGGTATTTTTACCATCCTCTGTTATGCGATGTAAACGCCAGAGTACGATTGATGAATATACAGCATTATCATTGTATACACACACGTACATATTACACACATACATACACACATGCATACACACATGCATACATGTAAAATTAGGCATGTATATCAATTGCATTGCATTGCATTTCTTTTCATTCATTTCATTTTACATTACATTTTAGTCATTCATTCAATCACTCATTCATTCAATCATTCAATCATTCAATCATTCAATCATCTATAGAGATCTATGTGGACCGCAATAGCATTATTGTTGGAAGTATGTGCGTACGTTACTTTTTTTTTTTTGTTGTTGTTTTTACCCTCTTTGTTTTTCCTTTTTTCGGTTAGTAAACCGGATATTCCTAATCATAAGCACTTTATGCCACAATTTAAATATACACACACATTTACACATACGCTTATATTACACATTATAATGATGCTTTATGACGATAAATGTGTTTATGTTGTTGATAAATTATGAATTTTTTTTTTTTTTTTTTTTGGTTTTTCTTCTTTACATCCACCATCCAAAGGTTGGAGTTATACTCATTTTCTTATTATGTTTGTAAAGTCCAAAACAAGGTGTCGGAGTATATTCTTCATCAGCATCAAATTCTGAAACGATTGAAACATGTCTCTCCGTCCGTCTCTTCGTCCGTGCGTCCGCGTATGATAAGCAAGCTTCTGTTCGCAAGAGATAACAGAAACATTGGACATTCATGTTTTGATTGAAAAAAAAGTCAAATCTGTCAAAGGGCACGCCCACAGACCAAAATAAACTGGCCATATCTTTTTTAATTGGCTACAATTTTCAAGTTTCTTGGTCATAATTAACTGTTAACTGAAGAAGGCTAAGACCCTTATTTTACAAATTCTATATAAAAATGGTGCATATCGAGCAAATTGTCTGTCTGTAAATTTATCAAATAGTTAGTCTGTATGGTGGGTATTCAAGATTTGGCACCAATCGAATCTAATTTTTTTTTAAAATGCCTACTTTTTTATGATCATTTAAAATGTAGATATTTTTGTAGTTCTATTGATTACAAATAAAATCAATCAATTTAAAATTTTTTTACGTATCCAATTTAAAAAAAAAATCCAAAGAAAATTTTACAAAAGCAAATTTACAACCAAACAAAAAAAAAAAAAATAAAAGTTATATAAAAAAAAATAAAATTTCAAAAAATTTGTTTCAAAAGGAAAATTCATTTCGCTTGTTAATTTCATACTTAAAGAATTTTTGATTAAATTGGCACTCAAATTCTTAATTATCATTTACCTGGATTCCATATACAAATCACTTAACTTGAATTGATTCAAAATTTTCTATGATTTTTTTTTCGAGCATAGAAAAAAAAAAAGCACATTTCTATCAAACTTGTACCAAACTGTTCAGGTTTGTTCAAACTTGTTTAAACTGGAAATAAATTATTAAAATTTTGCTTAAAGAAAAATTTATTAAAATTAATTACATTTGTATGAATCATCATACACACACACACACACACACACACACACACACACACACACACATGTTCGTATTCAGATTTGTTTATTTCTAATTATCATGAAAATAATAATAATTATTAAACTTTTTTTTCATAAAATATTATACACATATTTTTTTGCTTAAAATATTTTTAATTAACAATAAATCCATGTAACACACACACACTCACATACAAAAAAAAAAAAAAAAAGAAATCAATATTTACATAAATATTAAATAAATGTTGTTCATACAAATGTGAAAGGTAAATTTTGCTGCGTCATGACCCTGCCGTCATCTACCAAATAGAGCTACCCCTGATACCATTTCTGTAATTTTTTTTTTTTTTTACCATCTTAACACCACGTAACACGTAACACGTAACACGTAATACCATTTCGATTCTTGTTGTAGCATCGAAACACGAATTTGAACTTGAAAATCTACTTAGAGTTTTATTCTTAGATAATTCTACTGCCTCAGAGGACTTAGCTGTTTTACGTATCTCTCTGCCGTGTAAATCTAATCAATTAATACAATTTGTTGGCAGAAGCATCTCATCGACCTTCATGGTGACACTTGTAATGATACCTTAAGTTCAAATGGAAACTTTTTTTATGTGCATATTTTTTACAAAATTTTACAAAATTTTATAGAATTTTAAATATGGACGCCTACTTAAAATTGTTTAATACGAGACGTATGAACTCATGGGCCATTTTGCGAGAACTATTTTCTAGGAAAACTATTTGCAAAAGAGTAAGCTAGCCCTTGGAGTTTGATGATCAAAAAAATTGTATACAAATAATAGAATTTTCAATAGTTGAGATAGGTCTCTAGGTAGGTCTCTTGTACATACGATTCTAAGGTTCACAAATTAATACATTTTAATTGTAACATTTAACATGAAATAATTTCCAATTGATGTTGCCATACACAAATGGCCCCAAAAATTATCAAATCAAATCATTATACAAAATTTCATTAATTTCGATACATGGATCTGGATGTACCATGTATGCCATCATATGTGACCATGAAACTAGCAATGAATACACCTGCAAATCGTAAATAAACAACAAAAATATACCAAAAAAAAAAAAATAATAATAATAAAAATAAAAATAAAAATAAAAATAAAAATGAAAAAACTAAACTGGTAACAACAACTTTGCCCAGTTTTAATATCCAATTTGGCGCAAGCCAATACTTATATAATACATAAAACTGGACACGCTTGGATAACTTTAACAATTATACAAAGAATACATTACACTGGCTGAAGAGTTAAATAAAATAAAATATGTAGATAAAATGATTAAAGGTTTTAAACTGCAAATTCTACACTAACTAACACCAACCACCAAGCACACAAAACTCTTGTAAAGCAATTGACCATAAAATAATAATAATAATAATAATAATAATAATAATAATAGGAATAATGGGAATAGGAATAATAGGAATAATAGTAGTTGTAGTTGTAGTTGTAGTTGTAATTGTAATTGTAGTTGTTTTTGTAGTAGTAGCACTAATACAAGCTCCTCCATCCCATTTATCCATCCAATGTCTAAGAAAGAAATCAAGTTAACTTATGACAACAGCAGCGACAGCAACAATAACAATAATTTAATGGTATATTTTCTGAAATGTGAATAACAATATGAAATGAAATATGAAATAACATTAAAAAGTTGAATAAAAGCAAATGAAGCAAAACGTACGCTTTGCAAGTCGCATTTAAGTGTTCAACTTATTGTTCGTTCGACAATTGCAATTTTTCTTATTCTATTTTCTATTTTTCATTTTTATTATTTTTATTATTATTATTATTATTATTATTGTTTATGTTTATGTTGTTGTTGTTGTTGTTGCATTGTTGTTGCTGTTCGCATTGTTGCTGTTTCTCATTGTTGTTGTTATTGTTGTTGTTGTTGTTGTTGTTGTTAACATTATTACAATTAATTTCACATAATTTTATCTGTATTTGTTTCATAACTAACTAATAAAATCATGGCTCCTCTCGTTTAATTCTCTATGGTTTATTTTTACTCACTAAACGTTCGGGGCTTATTGTTGTTCAATAATAAATGTTTTCTTTTACTTCGCCAGATATTTAGACACTCTACAAACGAATTGTACAATAATATTAAATTTATAAAATTCCATGAAACATATAAGTCAAACAGTTCAAAGAAACCTCAACTAAACTTTTAGAGTAAACTTACGGCTGGCATTTTTAGTGTTGTATTATGAAGTTCTTAAAGTTTGGCAAATACAATTTAATTTATTGGCATGATATTTCTTCTTATGCTTATGGGATTCTATGTATTATCAACTTGACTGGCTTATGAGGGCTTATGGGGGCTTATGGGAAGTTAACGCTTAAGAATGGTAACTGGTGATGTCGGTCCTACGGCATAGGCACCAATTCTCATCCTCTCAGTTACTGTTACATTTATATGTCTAAACTAATTTTTCGATGAGAGGTCTTCGAATAATTATCCTTCAATTTTATGCAAATATATTTTTGCTTATAAGGATTTTTGCTTTTAAAAATTGAAAAAAAAAACTTTCAATTTCATGACAATAGATGATCCAGCAGTAAAATTAGCCCTAAATGCCTAAATGTTATGCATGACTTCACATTTTACAGATAGTAGAATTTTTTAAATAATGTAATAGCGTGAGCGTGGGTGAGGGTGAATGAAAGATTGCGGAATTATTTTACAAAAATTTCATTTTTCATATAAACAAATTTAAAAAATTTTTTAATTAAATTGTATTTGAAATTTATAGGGTTTTTCATTTTTTTTTCTTCTTCTTGTTATTGTTATTGTTGTTGTTGTTGTTGTTGTTATAGTTGTTGCCATATTAAAATGCATCATAAATACCTTAGATCGATCATTTAAAATATTTATTGCTTATGTCTAGCAATTTCATGCATCATTTGATTTTGTTGGTTCTAGTCTTTAATAATAAAAAATAATAATAACAATAGCAACAACAATTTTAGTTGCCGTAAAATAATTTAATGGATAAATTATAAATAAATTAAAAATTCTAAAGAAAAGGTGCGTTTTTTTTTTTTTTTTTTTTTTCTTTCTTTCTTTTCTCTCTTCTACATTTTTTGCTTATGCAAACTCCCTACGCCCCACTCCCGAATGCACAAGTTTCTACCTTCACATTTTCTTGTTTACTTTTTTTTATTATTTATTTTCTGCCGTTCTACTTGAATTACACTAACTTTCCATATAACTTTTGAATGGCAAATTATTCATCAATTGAAATAAAATTTCAAAAATTTATTCAATCTAAAACGCTGGAAAAAAAAATTGCCAAACTTTCAGAATATTAGCAAAACTCAACATAGTTAAGAAACCTCTATAAAAAAAAAAAAAAAAAAAAAAAAAAAAAAAATGGGAATCGTTCAATTTAAAAGTCTTATGAAAAATTCTGCAACTTCAGGGCCTATAAAATCAAACGTTAAATATTTATGTGGGCATTTTAGAAATTACTGATTTTATTTTTGAAATTTACATGATGAAAGGGAGTGATAAGAAAGAAATCTGAGAAATCGCCAGAAAGACTCAAAGTCTTTTTCCGGCCTCCTTTTTACATGCATACCTGCCGGAAAGGCTCAAATGCATGGTACACAAACGTACATAATGAGCGCTAGATTTGGTAGTCAAGTCACGCAAGGTGCATGCTACCATCAGGACTAGCTTCCAATTTAAAGCCTGTATTGCACCTTATATACATGGCTTAATCCTTAATGTAAGGATTCGGAGCCTTCTTATTATTCCTCGGCTTAGATTAGCTTAGCCCGATAAGCCTACCCAGCTAGCCATTTTATTCGGGAAATGGCACCCTGCTCGACAAGCATATAAATATGTTTGAACGAGCGACGTCCGCGATATGGGCGCCAGAGCCCCCAGGAAGCCTCACCACTTGGCAAATATTAAAACTGGTGATCCCGTGGTACCAAATTAAATCTTTGGATCGGATGGATCTCGTGAAACTCATGATGAACCCTGATGGTAACGGTTTATCAACAACGACCATCTCATGAGCCACTCCCAGTTAAACAGGTGCTTCTCGGAACTGGTTGCCCCCAATGGACTGCTATGCAAAATTTTTAAGATGATCTATTAGCTCCAGTTTAAGTTCTATAACACTAACCTTCTTTCTATTGAAGAATAAAAAAAATTGTTGCGTTGTGATTTAATGTTTATTTGACCTTTTTTTTTTGCTTCTTTTTTATTTTTAGTAAATAAATAGTTCAAATAAAATTAATTAAACCAAAGAATTCAATAATCGTTAGTTAATTAATAAAATCAATCAATTAATGGATTTTATTTCATGATGCCGCTGCATCCAGCATCTAGCGCACAAAGCAGAGCTTACACACAAATTTATCTCTCAAAAAATATTTGCATCATTATAAATATTATTATTATTATTATTATTATTATTATTATTATTGTTGTTGTTGTTGTTGTTGTTGTTTTTCTTACGTTTTTTTTTTTTACATATTTACATTATCAATGTAGTAGCACACATAAATTATTTTACTTACACATATAAACAATTTATCCATTTTGAATGGAAATATTTTTGATTAGATTGATTTGCTTATAAAATCGCCCCAATTAAGAAAATTACAAAAATAACTTAACGAACAAGATGATGAAGAAAAAGAAGAAAAAGAAAATGAAGATAAAGATGAAACAGAATATGAAGAAGAAACAGAAGAAATTGATAAGAGCAGACAAGAATAAACTAGAAAATCTTAGGAACAAGAAGAAGAAGAAAAAGAAGAAGAAGAAGAAGAAGAAAAAAAAAAAAAAATAGCGAAATGTTTTTATGTACTGCCAAAGAGAAGTTGAAATCTGATTATGTAAATAACACCTGGTCAGAGTACATACGCACACACACATACACACCCAGAGACAGAGAGAGAGAGAGAGAGAGAGAGAGAGAAAGAGACTTATGTACATATCCATGAATGATGGTGATGTTAAATGATTGTAGGCCTAGAAAGAAAACAACATCCTTCTTATTAGTTTGCCTTAAGCTTTTTAATGCATACACTTACACACACATACACATATATACATATAGGCAATTTATATGTATGCATATGTATAAGGCGAAATAGTTGCTGATGCTATTGCTGCTGCTGTGACTTTTGATGCGATTAATGAATGCGCTTATTTTGCTGCCCGCCATTTCTTCAACATCTTCATCGTTTTCATTATATTTTCTTATATTTAAATTTAATAATATTTGATAACTAAGTTTTTTTTTTAAGCTTTTACTATTTACCTTTGCTATTAATTTTCATTGACAAATTAAGGGCAAGATGTTAGAAGATGAAAAAAAAATCAATCACACAGGCTCATTTACGTCCTCATATTTATAATAAAAAAAAAAAAAAAAAAAAATCTGAAAAATGAAAAAGTTAAAAGTTTCGAATATAAACATGAACAAATTGAGCATCATTTTTTTTTTTTTTTGCTTTACAATCTTTTCACTTTGAAAATTATACAGAATTTGAAATTTGAGCCGATTTTTTCCAAACATTTTTAATAGAATACCTATTTGAGTCAAAATACATTTGAAATTTTAATAAAATATTTTAAAATGTCAATCGGCCGATCGCTTAAAGCTACTTTAAGTTCTAACAAATATAACGAAATGCTATAACAAAAGAAAAATGATAAAAAAAAAAAAAATAGGTCATAGATTTCTTGTAGTTGCTTTGCTTACGAATCGAAACATTTTTTTCCTGATTTTCTAAACTTTCTGGAAATACCTCAAATTTCTTCTACTCTTTCTTAACTTTTTTTTTTCAAACATTAGACAAAGTTACAACAACAACAACAACAATAATAATAATAATAATAATAATAATAATAATAATAATAATAATAATAATAATGTTTCTTTTACTTCCCCGTTCTTCTTCTTCACCGTTTTGAAGATATTGTAAGAATAGTTGATGCCATTGAACGCGTGTGTGATTAGTTGGCCATGTACAAATATATAGAAAAGGTAAGTACATACTTTAATTTATAACTGGTTAATAGCAGAAAACAGAAAATCTCACCTGCTCTATTTCATTTTACATTTATTTATTTTACTTTTCAATGTCTATTCGAAATCAATACTACAAAAAGAAATAAAAAACAAAAACAAAAACAAAAAAAAAAAAAGTTTTTTAAAAACACATAAATAAACAGCATCTTTTCATACATGAAATGTTACATAAGCAACTTTATTGTGTTTAACTAGTTTCCTTTACACCTAAAGCCTAAAGACTTTAACAACCTGCCTCTACCAACATTTAGCATCGTTTCAATCGTTTCAATCGTTTCAATCGTTTCAATCGTTTCAATCGTTTCAATCGCTTCGTTGCTTCATAATATAAAAGCACAAAGGCTTGATTTACTTTTTGTTTTTATTTTTTATTTTTTTGTTGTTGTTGTTCTGTGCATACAAAAATTATCTGTTTAGTCATGCAATAAGAATACCACAAAGTCTAAGAAACAGAAAGAATGGCAAAAGGCTTATTATTAATAAACTTTAAGTATATGATTTTCATGATTTAGATATAATTTTTCATTTTATACGTTTTATGCCTTCTACCAAAATATTCATGATTTTTTTTTTTTTTAAGTAACCAGTTTCCTTACAATTTTCATCAAACTTTCCAATTAAATTGTATAATTTCTTAAATATTTTGCCTTATTGGTAATTTATAAAAGCTATAAGGGCTTTCTCTAGAATCTAATGAAATAAAAAAAAATATATTGTGCCTATTTTTTAAAAAAAAAAAAAAAAAAAAAAGGAAATTGTCCATAAATAATATCATTATTATGAAACATTCAGCCATCTTACAAAAAATAAATCTTGCTTAACCATTTTATTCAGACTTATTTTAGACTTAATCTTAAGTCTAAAATTTATCTTGACCTTTCTATGTATTTGTATACTCATGTATATTCCTTTTAAAATTTTTTTATTTTTCATATTAATAATTGATAATTAAATAATAATAATCATTTTATGTGAAATAAATTCATATTTCATTTCATTTAATGAATAATAAAGTCAGCCTAAAAGTATGCCACATAATTTATAATGTATTTTATTTTATTAGTCAAGTTATAAACCAAGCATTAGATGATTCTTAGCTACTATTAATTAAACGTACAACACAAAAATAAAAAAAAGTAAAAAGGTAAAGTGAAATAGTCCATTGCCCAAGTTGCCTCTCTACCGCTTAAGTTTCTATCGCAAAACAGATGGTATAAATCTGTCACCTGGGACAAATTTTAATATTTTCTGTATTTCTCGCTTTTTTTTTTCTTTTTCTATATGTGAAAAATGTGTTGCTACTGTTGTTGTTGCTATTTCAAAGATTAAATCACATTTAGTCAAGAAGTCAAGTAGGCTGCATTACAAAAAAAAAAAGAGAATATTCTACCTACGCCTTAAAAAAAAATTATGCCTAAGAAAGAGATTGTTGTTCAAACACACCTCTCCTCTCTCTCAGCTCAACAAATTTTACAAATTTTTATGAATGAATATTTGCAAGAGTAGAAACAAGTTACTGAAATTATGAATGAAATTTTCAATAGAACTAACCACAAAAAAAATAAGAGAGAGAGAGAGAGAGAAAAGAGCGAAAAAAGGGTGTCCAGTTGAAATGAGAGGATTGAAGAGAAGAGTTAACTGTTTAATAATGTAGATCGAAATCGTTAACTCAGACAACATAAAAAATATTGACTCTGATGATTATGATCATAATGATAATGATGGTAATGATGATGAGAATGGATGGATGGATGGATTATTTTGCCATAATGTGAAATGTGTTAATGTTTAAAATGCGTAAAGTGCGTTTACAAAACGATAAATACATAAAATATCTGAGTAATAGCAAACAAAAAAACATATAAAATATAAAGCATATAAATGAGAAGGTATAACGAAACAAAATATAACAAGGGCCACTTCAATGCAACTAAACAGATAACTAGTTTTATGGCTTTAATTATAATAAGCTGAATGAGAGAGCAATCAAAAAAGAAGCAACAGCCAGAGAGACAAATGGAGAGAAATTAAGAGAGCAAGCAACAACGGGAGAATGATGTAGAGCAAATGTATAGATTTTGAAGCGTAAAATGATTGAAAATGAAAATGAGAAAATTTAGGTTTTACCAGTTTAAAAAAAAAAAAATAATAAGAAAAAAATTAAACAATGAAAAAGAAGAGAAAATAAAAGAATGGATGGAATATGGACCTGTACCTTTTTACAGCAACATCATCAACAACAACACCAACAATCACAATAATGGCAATAAAAATTTAAAGTAAATTATGAAAAAGGGGAAGCAGCAATGAAAACAAACCTGACATAGGCCAAGATTATAAATATAAACAAAAGCCGGTTTCTTTTTCTACTTTGTTTATTGTTATTTTATTTCTTTTTATAAATAAACTAAAACAAAAAAAAAAAAGAGAAGAACTCACATATAGACAGGTAAACGCACAAACACACCGATATGAATTGAAAGTGGAAAAAAAGTCAAATGCGCCAGCGAACGGACATGATCATCCACATAAAATCTTGACCAGAATACAAAATTACAATGACGATAATAATGATAATAATAATCTTGATGATGTTTTTAATTATGTTAATAATGATGTTTACAAAAGAGTGAATCAAATTTAATTTATTTTGAACTGTGGTTATGTGCACGCTAATTTCGTTAAAAACCTATGAAGAAAAAAAAACACAGAAAGATTAAAACAAAAAGAAAACAACAATGACAACAATGACAACAACTCTTTGGTTTCTTCTTTTGTTTTTGAATAAACATTTCACAATAAACAATAAATAAGATTACGCAAAAAAAAAGAGGAAGAAGAAAAGGCAAAAGAATAAAAATAGCAGGTTCAATTTGATCATAAAAGATTCATACATTCAAAACAATGGCCCGCTCTTCAAACATTGAAATTAATAATCAAATAATATCAAAATAATTACATGAAGAATTTTATTATGTTGATCATCTTAATAATCAATTAATTTAATGAAATAGTGATAAAATCGAATAGAACAAAAATGCCAGTTAATTTTTCTCATTTGCATCATAAGTTCATCTTAAAATTTTTAGATGCTTTAGTTAAATGAAGATTTACGATTCTATGCATTATTCACTTACATTTGCTTATGAGAGCAATTGTTTATGAGAGCAATTGTATAAAGATTAGCAAGAAGAAGCTTATAACAATTATGATCATATTCATTTATTTATAATCTGTTAAAAATAAGGGAGGGGGGGGGAGCTTTTTACTGATCATGATTGGAAAATTTATGATAATGATTGAGAAATTAATAGTGATAATAAAGAACTTCATAATGATAATGTGTGAACTTCATAATAATTATGATTGGAAACTTTGTAATTATAATGAAAAACTTTATAATTAAATGATCATTAGGAATGGAATTTCATAATTATCAAAATAGGGAACGTCATAATGATTTGATAATTATTCAATTAAAATTATAAAATAATTATTTTAATACGCCTAAATGCTTCTCTCGATTTATTTTGTATAACACAAAAATATGGGATAACAAAGTTAATACGCATACGGAATCGAGAACACAAGTGTGACAGTATTCATTTTATAGAATAAAGAAAAAAAAAACAAACAAACAAACGATATGAATAAAGAATAAAATGAATGATTGAATGAATGACAATAAGAAAATAAAAACAAAAAACAAAACAGAAATATAGAAAATTTCAACGGAAGACAACAACGTGCCTGCCATCAGAGATTATTAGAGTTCGGCTGATATATATAAATATATACATATATACGCCATACGCTACAGCGAGTATACAAAAATATAATAAAAAAATACGCACAGAAACAAAACAAAACAAAGCAAAACAAAACAAAACGCGACACTACAAATATACACACACACAACATACACGTAACTTAATGTTATATAAGCAAACATGAATGAAATCGAACGCGAATACGAATGCTACGATAAAAAAAATTAAACGAACATAGATAATGAAATGAAAAGAAAGAAAGCTGTTGAGAGAGACGTAGCAAAAGCAAGGGTACATATTGAATTATATGAATGAAATTTAAAATGTTGCTATTATTACACACAAACATATGCACACAATATATACACACAAACACAAATATGATCAATGCAATAAAGAGAGAGAGAGAGAGAAAGAGAAAATATGAGAAGAAAAAATTTAACGAAGCAAAGCAGAAAAAGAAAAACATCACAAAAAAAAAGAAGAAGAAAAACGTCAGAGAGGTAGATAAATCCAATAAGAGAATATATTTTTAAAAAATTCAAGAGATACAATCGTAAATGCATGAAAAAACGATTATGCATGATGATTAAGAAGAACCAAAACTAAATCTCTTCATCATTTGTTAAAACATTTGTTGTTCAACTTAATTAAGTACAGTACAGAGAGAGATAAGGATTATGTATATATATATTTATATATACATACATACATACATACATACATACATATATATATATATATATATATATATATATATATATATATATATATATATATATATATATACACTTGAATATATATGTATAATATATGGCAAATCAAGGCGAAAAAGGAGAAGAAGCAATAACTAATAAATGAATGTAAAATAAGGAGGCAATCTCTCTCAGGGACCACCCAAAAATTTGCTTCAATACTCAATATCATAAAAAAAATTTATTTATGTACAAAATTTTAGGCAAATAATTGTGTGATTACGATATTTAGAGCAATACACGACACGAACTCCCCCGATGAATGCGTTATCCAATCGAAGCAAAGTCTGATCTGCATGATCATGTATGGCATTACGCTCCAATTAACGGTTATTAAAAAGAAATTCTTACACAAATTAGCTTTCAATTCATGTAAAAAGATCCGTACTTTTTTAAATATTTCGTAACTTGTTTTCATATTCACCGATTAACATTAGAGGATGTTTTGGCTCCCACTCAATCATTAATTAACTAAATTAACTAGAATTTATTTGAGCTAATAAACTTAATGTGCCCAACCGGATAGTGTGATTTTAGGAAAAGCAATTTTAGGTAATAAAATAAAAAAAAAATGACAATTTTTCAGTAAAAGAAGTTTACATCTAAACAATGAACTTAGATACAAATTTTTTATGACGCTTTATTTTTTGATTCCAACTAAAAAAGCTAAAAAGTTCAAGTTCATGAGAAATATTTGTTGAACAAAAACAAATTCAATTTAAAATATAATCAAAATCTCTAATAAAAAAGAACAAAGAATGAAAGAAAAAAGGAATCGTAGATATATGAAAGGCAAAACACACTAAAATCACCTTCAATTTTCATTTCATTCATCTTTATCTCATTTAATATATGTCTCTGTCTAACTTTATGTTTCTCTCTTTCTTTTTCTCTCTCTAACTACCGTTTACTCACAAAATCTATTTCCATTAAATCGTTCGTTTTCATGTTCGCGTCTCTAACTACAAAAAAACATAATTGTGTAAGTAAGAGAGAGTGAGAGAGACACATTGAGAGAGGAGGAAGACAAGAAGAGTGTCATATAGAACATATGTTGATTGTTTATCATGACACCAGGGGAATTTTATGTTTAATTAAAAATAAAAACGAAATAAAAATATAAGTACAAACAAAACAACAAAAAACTAGCAAACAGAAGCAACAATACAACACACTCACACACAGACAATTTATATTTATATTTTTAGAGATTTATATACCACACACAAATGTACAAAAAAAACAGAAAAGTGCATTCGTGTAAAAGATTTTTACATGCAAATTCATTCATACAAACGATTTACATTCAATTCGAAGTCGAATTCAAATTCAATTCAATTTTATTTCGTTTCATTCATTTCAATTCAAAGTTTTCTTAGTGTTATATGACGGACTGCCTGACTGACTGCTTTTATTCATTCATTCAGTTACTCTTTTTTATATCATCTCTCCTTCACTCTATCTCTATCTCACTAGCTCTCTCTCTTCCTAACTATTTCTCATTTTTTCATCAAACCACATGATCATTTTTTTTCCTACATTGCTTTTCTGCTCTCTTTTTCTCATTCATAAAATCATATTGCTACTTTTTTCAGGTATTTTATTTAAAATGTAGAGAGAGAGAGAGAGAGCCAAAAATGAAAGAGAGATATTAATTATCAACACTCGTCATACTTTATAAATGTTTTTATTTTTATGTATCTTTCCTCTACATATGTAAATGCTTGTTCTTCTTCATTACGCCTAATAATTGAAAATAGAACCTTCTTCCTTTTTTTTAATGTTCCTTTTCGCTTTGTTTGCTTTCTTTTCTTTTTGTTTCTCTAATAAATATTTATTTTATATGCATCTAATAAAATAAAATTTTAAAGGAAAAAATTTTAAGGCAACAAAAGATTACTTGTTGATAATTTTATAAAGTTAATAATATTTTTGTTTTCTTTTTTAATGAAAAATTCATTTGAATTAATTTGTATATATTAAGTGTATGAAAAATTACACTGACACACCCTTTGGCAGAGTATTGCTTTTTTCTTTCTTATTGCTCTCTACCTCTCACTCTTCTTTAACGATTTTTTTTGTTGGTTTATTTTCTGTTTTCATACTTTGCGGTCATTTCTATGTTTGCTTAAGGTTTATTAAAAAGAAAAAGTCACGTCCTTTATTTCCGGTGTCATTTGCATCAAAACCTTAGGAGTATAAATGTAGAATACGAACAGTAGCAAACAGGCAGCACCAAGTCAACATAGGCATTTTTTTATGAAATATAAATAATAAGAAACAACAACAACAACAAAAAGCATAAATACACGAAAGTCTATCTAACTGCCGAACTGTCTCTTAACACTTAACTGAACACACAAACTAACAAATTGACTTTTAAATTGGTTTTTTTTTTCTTTCTACAATTTTTGTATGGTACTTTTTTTCTATTTTCGTTGGTTTTTCTTATTTTTTTTTTTTGATTTCTTTTGCATTTAGTTGGCAGCAAATGTACAGAAATATGAGTATGTATATAAAAAAAAATTATATGTGGAATATAAATTGTATGATTGAGCCATAAAGTATAAATCAAATTATCATATCAAATTGTTCATTCATCATTTTACTCTACAATTTATTTAGGTATAATCAGTGTTATATAATAGCATGTAACAGTCAACTTGGAATAGTTGAACTGAAACATTTTAATGACTATTAACTGCCCTCCATCCATTTGTCCATTCGGTAATTTATTTATTCATCCATCTGAAATTTATCTTAAACGTTTTTTTCCATTCCCACCAATCAGACTCATAATCATTAAATTTGAAAGCAGAATCAACTTTAGTCGAATATAGGCCACAATAAATAATTTCCAGGATCATTTCTGCGAAAATCCTTATCTTAGGTAAATTTTTATTTGAAAGCCCTTCTCAAAGTTTGCCAAATTTGTTTTTTTGCAAGATCTCATTGTAACTTATCAAATCAATGTCGATAGTTTGAATGGTATGGATCCATTTTTAAACCTCTTTTTAGCAAATTCTAAATATTCGTTAAAAAAAAAATGGATTTGTTTTATTGAAACTTTCTATTTTCCGAAAATTATCTCTTGGATTAAATAATTGCTTAACTTAAAGCATTAAATAGTTAAGTTGAAATCAAAAATTTTTGTTTAAGAAGAAATGTTTTATTTTTCAAAAATAGATTTGTCTTCAAACATGACCGAACTTTACATTTTCGTATATAGCAATAAAAGGGAAAAAAGAAAAAAAGGGCAAAAAGGGGAAAATTATGTCGTTTTTTTTTGTTTTTGTTTTACTTTTCTTTTGCTTTGATTTTCTTATTTCAAGGCCCTGCATAAAAAACAAAACAGAAAAAATCGCTATTATGGAAAAATTTTGAAGCAAAATTTTTTTTTCTTTTTTTTGAAATTCCCTAAGCGAGCAAACAACAATCACCAAATGTGATAAGAAATTTAATATAACGATCATCTTCTCTATAAACTTTATGTAGATAAGATAGCCCTCAGTACTAACGTGTATGTGCGACTTATACATGTTTGTGCACGCGCGCTTGTGTGTGTGTGTGTGTGTGTGTATTCTCTACGCGTAAAATTCTCATATGCACATAAGTGAACGAACAATCAAACATATAAATAAACTCTCTGCATGTAACACTCCTCCAATTTAAATTTGCACATTCTTGCACTTACGCT
Organism: Melophagus ovinus; assembly: GCA_023089585.1. Lineage (NCBI taxonomy): Eukaryota > Metazoa > Arthropoda > Insecta > Diptera > Hippoboscidae > Melophagus > Melophagus ovinus. The sequence goes on from JAKKIB010000177.1 coordinate 9,290,487, forward strand.
TACACACTAACACACGCACGCACAGTTCTCTTCTAAGACATTATTCTTATGATTCTTATTATCGCAACAATTATTATTCGTTCGTCATATTTCTTTTGCAATTGTATGAGCGATGTCTCATTCGCGAATTGTATTTGCATCTATTTTATGCTTTTGCCCCAAAACAAAACCAAACAAAATCAAATAAAATCACACACAGCGAAAATGCAAAGAGAGAAAAAGTGTATTGAACCAACAAAATAAATAAATAAAATAATAAACAAACAAACACGAATTGCTTGACTGGTAAACGACTACACACGCAGCAAATCGTTTACGTTTTCTCCTCTTTTTTTCTCTTTTTACTTTTTTCCTCTTCTTTTTATCTTCTTGTTTTATGTTAGTTTATGACTAATAAGTATTTTATAACATTTGTGTATTCATAAAAATTACAGTGTATTAAATATTTATAGATATTTTTTCAGTAGATTTGGCAAAAAACAATTTTTTTTATTACCAAAAAAAAAAAAAACAAAGGACAAAATTTTTAGTGCAACATTTTAAGATCAATATAAAAATCAATATAAATGCAGCATTTTCAGATTAACATGCTAAAAAAGACTAAATGAATACTTTAATCGGTTATGGCCGAGATTTAAATACCCTGCACCACACTTAAAAAAAAATATCCACATAAAGAAAAATATCCACATAAAAAGGCCTTTGCCCGGGCGCCAAAACACCCCTACAAAAGAAATATCATTCAAATAAAATTGCTACCTTTGAACTTTGATAACACTAATTTACTTAGTAAGACAACAATGGACGGGCAGACAGACATGCCTTTAATCTATTCAGCATTCGATATTGATCAAAAATATGTATATTCCAAGTTTCTATTTAAGGCGATTATACCTAAAAATATTTCATATCTTAAGAACATTAAAATCGCTCTTGAAATTTATTAAAGCTAAAATATAAAGCCTTGAAGAAATTAAAAAACTCTTAAACCTAAACCCTAAAGTTATTGTGGATCTTAAATCTTAGACTTAAAATTTTTAAATTGTTTTAATTTTCCAAAAGAATACTTTTCATTAAAATGTAAGAAATGAAATCGACAAAAATAACAATGTAAAAATAATTAAGTAAAGGAATAAGAAGACAAAAAGAATAAGGAAACTTACCCAATGAAGCTTCATGATCAGATATATCCGATAAATTGCAGATGGGCGGCGGTAAATCTTTATTACCATCAATCGGCTCCTCTTTAATAAATATATTCTTAGTCTAAAAACGAAAAAAAAGCAAAGAAAATAAAAGAAAATAAAAGAAATGAATAGAAAAAAAATAATGTAAAATGATGGATTTAAAAAATGTTGAAGCAAAAGCAGAAAACAAAACAGCTCAAAATAAGTAAAGCAAATGGAAACAAGCTAGAGCTCACATAAACATTTCTTCTCACATATATTTATTTATATAGAACTATAAAGCATATAAAGCCACAAGCATACACATACAAACACAAACACACGCACAATTTTTTATTCTTTTCATTTCATTATTAAGAGCTTTCGAATTGAACGAATTTACATTCATTAAATGAAATATATGAATAACTGTAAATATTTTTAATGATGATAATAATAATGATTATAATGATAATGTTTAATAATATTGTTATTATTGTTTGCATGAGTTTATATTTATATAGAAAGAAATACATTTTCATTATTATTTGTTTTGTTGTTGTCGATGTGTTTTCGATGTGTATGCTCTTATTCGAATTGATAATTGTAATATTTATGAAACAATCATTTGACTGTTGTGACCTTCATTATCATATTTATACATATTTGTACGTATATTCATTTATTAAAAACATTGTTAGAGCATAAAATGTTATTATATTTTTATTATTATTATTATTATTGTTGCTATTACTTATTTGTAAAAATTTAATACTAATCATTTAGTTTTTTTTTTTTTTTGTTTTTGTAAAATTGCCAGAAATGTATTTTTTCACGTCTAATTTAAGCAATCTCAATAAAATGATAACAATAAATCTAAAGAATTTTTTAACATTTTACATAAAGATTTATAACGTTGCAAAAAATATTGAATGAAGAATTATTCTTAAAAGAAATATCTTTAAAAAAAAGTGTTGAAATGAATTGAAATGAATGAAATGAAAAATTCTATGAATATGATAATTTTACAGTGCAATTTACAGAGTACCATTCCATCCATAAATATTTTAGATAAGCTTATCATCCGCTCCATAAATTATATAACTTAATCTTATTTCGTATGCTTTTTTTTTTTTTTTGTTATGCGAGATACTTGCGAACATTGTTTATAATAAGTTCACATACAAATGAATCAACAGTTGAAATGATGAAATTTATAAATAAATGAAATAAATGAAATGATCCAATTGAAGCGATAAATAAAATAAAATTCTATCTATATATAGCAATTTATTTGATTAATTAAGTTATACAATTAAATGTGGTTCATCCGCCTTATAATAAATGTCAAATGAAAAGTCAATTGATAATCGAATCAAGAACATAACTGAAGTATTTTACATAAATTATATTTAGAAAAATATGTAGTTGTTTAAAGTCGACTCTTAAAGCCCCCTACATCAACTCCCCTAAATCAACTTTAACGTGCTAACTTTAACTTTATTGCAAAATTGGCAAAAAAAAGAACAGTCAATTAGATTAAGAAAGTAAAACATTTTTAAAAAAAATTTTTTTGAATCATTTGAAAAGTTCTTTATATGGCAGAGCGACTTGAACCAAATTCCCTTACACCTATTTTTTATATCAAAATACAGTGCAGAGCTAATTTTTTTAGAATACATTTAAAATTGCAAATTTTCTCCAGGCAATAACTTTTATTCAAAAAAAAGGCCTTATATGGAAAGTGATTGTAAAAATGGTCTAATTTGAACCAAATTCCCTTACACCTATTTTTTATATCAAAATACAGTGCAGAGCTAATTTTTTATAGAATACATTTAAAATTGCAAATTTTCTCCAGGCAATAACTTTTATTCAGAAAAAAGGCGTTATATGGAAAGTGATTGTAAAAATGGTCTAATTTGAACCAAATTCCCTTACACCTATTTTTTATATCAAAATACAGTGCAGAGCTAATTTTCTTTAGAATATAATCAAAATTGCACATTTTTATCAGAAAAGAAATTAATATGGAAGAAAATGATTATAAAAATGGATCGATTCTGACAATTCTCTCTATCTAAGTTATCATTAAATATCTCTGTCTTGTTGAGATAGAAATTTCAATTTTTTAGTTATTCAATTCTTCTTTTATAAAATTTTATTATAAGAAATAGAAAGCAGAAAAAAAGAAATTATTTAAACAAAAATGGTTTTAAGATTAAGTTACCATAATAAAATGAAATTGAAAGTTGATTCACTTTACCACAACTTACAGGATATTTAGATCGATTTTTTTTTTCTTGTTTTGTATAAAATTATCCCTTAAAATATAATGCTTAAAGTAAATTTTATAACTGGCCCTTTTTTTCATATTAAAAATATTTTATTATTCCCAGTCAAAAGTTAAGAGTAAATGAACATTTATTGGCAGCACAAATAAAGATTTTGGCAAAAAGATTTGAATAAACGTATGAGTTAAGTTTTTAATTAAACATCTCTTCGATTTGGAATGAGATCAGAGATTTTAAGGTGTCTGAGAGGGCTTATAGAATCTGATTACATAAAACAAATATGTTTAAAAACTTAAAGAAAAATAGATATAAATATAAAAATTAGAGATCACTTTAAATCAAACTAAAAGATTAAGCAATTGAAGTTAAAGAATTTTCTAAATGACATTACAATTTCTAAATAATAATTACAAGTAAAAACTTTTTATTTTATTAATTAATTTAAAAAAATTTAAGAAATTCAAAAGTCCATGCCCAATAAAATTAATGAAATTTTCATAAAACCATTTTAAGTTGCTAAACAATTTTTTCTATAAAAAAAAAAAAACAAATTTTTATTAATGGCCTGAACATAATACATTTATACATAAAAGTCTATGTATTTATTATACATAAAAATATCAAACAATGCCATTAATTCCATAAAGAGGATTTTTAATAAATGTCTATTGAAAAAAAAACCAAAAAAAAAAAAAAAATCAAATGGAAAGAATAAAACACCAAACAAAGTATGAATAACAAAAAAAAAAAAAAAAAAAAAAAAAAAAAGAAAAGCTATAGGCTGATAAAAATTTATTGTACTCCATTATTCTATAGGATGCAGCATATATGGTAAAAAGTGTACTTTAAAAGAAGAAAGTGCGTGCAATGAATTATAAAATTCGAATTATTATTAGTCTTTTTATAATTATTCTTATTATTGTTCAATGACAATAAACAAACAATAAACAATAATTAACAATTAGCTTACTAAAAAGGAGACAGACAGATAGACAGACATACAGACAATTAGATAGAGAAACAGATAAAAGGAGCTAAAAGATATAAAATTTACCTCAATTAAATTGGAGAGAAATGTCACTTTGCGATTCTTCTTTAAACGCATATTATTGTTATTATTGTTATTATTGTTATTATTGTTGTTGCTTACAATACAATCAGCGATATTGATGTTATGATTATCATTGATATTGCCAGCCGTACTACAACTAACACTCGTATTGCCGCTAATGCTGCCAGTGACGTTGCCGTTAAGTCTCTGATTATTGTTATTGTTATTGTTATTGTTATTGTTATTGTTACTCTCAGAATTATCAGTCGTGATTTTATCGCCTTTATTTATAGCAATTCTATTAATGTTGTTAATAATGATATTGTTGTTATTGTTGTTATTATTGGTATTGCTGTTGTTGTTGTTATTATTGTTGCTGCTGCTGCTGGTGGTGGCACCATTAGCATTGAGATTGGAATGAATATTATTAAAATTTGCATTAATCAATGCAGTTAGATTTGCTTGATTAATATTAATCGAGGAAATTGTTGCAAAATGATCACTAACGCTCTCAATTAAATCAGAATTATTATTATTATTACTATTGCTATTTTTATTGTTATTGTTATTGTTATTGTTATTGTTATTACTGTTAATATTATTGCTATTGTTATTGTAATAATAATTTTTATTATTATAATTATTATTGGTATTGAATAAATAATTTGCTGGAAATTGTAATATATTATTTATATGTGCGGCGGCTGCTGCTGCTGCTGCTGCTGTAGTTGTTGCTACTGTAGCAACAGTTGTTGTTGTGGTTGTTGTTGTTGTTATTGTAACAGTTGTATTATGCGTATGATGTGATGTTACTTTTTCATAAAATGCTGCTGCTGCTGCTGCTGCTGCTGCTGCACTAGATGATGGCAACATAAATTTTATACCTGGCAATTCTGTTTTACATACAGCTAATTCCATTATGCAGATGATGTTTTTCTATTATTATTATTATTATTATGATTATTTAATGAGGCGGTCATCTGTAATGATAAAATGAAAAATTTGAATTAAAAATAAATAAAAATTTTATAATCAGTTGTCGATAAAATTAAAATGTCATAATATTTTACAAAATATAAAGAATCTAGAATATTTTGAAGCAAGTTTGTGATAATTGTGATTAAGTTTCATTTAAAAACTTTTTTTTCAAAATAAAGTGTTATCTAAAGGACGTTATATGAAAGACGTTAAGGCGTCATATAAAAAGCATTGAATGGAAGGTGTTCTATGAAAACTGTGAAAGGCATTATAAGGAAGAGTTGGAGAGAATTTTATATAGATAGAATTTGTGAAATCGGTCATAATCATTTAAAAAAAAATTATATTAAAACTAAAGCAAAAATTTTGATGGCCTTCATGAGCGAAAATACATCGAAAATAATTTGAATCGGAAAAATATTGCAATTACTTAAAAAAAAAAAAGAAGGAAACTTTAAAAATTTGAAAGCTTATTGATGAAAATTCATTTTGTGTGGAAAAATCCAAAGTGATTCATTTTCTTAAATCATTTGCCTACACAAAAGTTGAGAATATATTTTTAATGAACAAAAAAAAAAAAAATGGCAAAAAAAATTATAATAAAATATGAAATGACGTAAAGTAAAGAATTTTATTCTTATTAAAAAAAAAATATTAAAAAAATAAATAAATGGACGTCTAATCAAGGCAATAAAATATTACAATTAATTTAATCTTATACACATGGACAGACATACATACATACATATAATAATAAAACGAAAAATTATCAGAGAGAGTAAAAATTTTCATTTTCTTATCAGTGGCTTATTCCAAGTATGTTTGTATGCATATGGACATTTGTATGGGTGTATGGGTGTATGGGTGTGTATGTATGTTTGTATGTTCATTATAAAGCCATTCATTTTAAATGATATTGAAAAAGTTCGGGTGAGTAGAAAAGATCTTAGACATACAAAATTCTACATTGTATCTAAATTTTTATAATTATTAGGTAAAATATAACGGTACAAGTAATTTATCAAAAATACTGTAACACTTTAAAAGAAATAACTTTAGAAGTCATAACAAAAAATTTTGATTAGCATCGAAATTTAAATTTGTCTGTCACTCTGTTCTCCTTCTCTATGCTACTCTTCTCAATTGCAACAACTGATATATCGGACTTCACTTTGGGTAAGAACATTGAAAGTTCTTATAGCACAAGAAAAAAAAAAAACGGCTCTGCTTAAGAAGTACAATTTTCTATATTTTTGATTTGTCACAAATAGTTACATAAAAAGAGAAAACTTAAAAAGTTTAAAATGAGAAGAAAATTCCATACAACAATAACAAGAGCAACAACAACAGCAATTTTGATAATATAAAAGAAAAAGAAAAACAAAACCAACCTACACAGAAAAAATATTTTAAACACAAAAATTTTTTTTTTATTGCACAAAAGTTGCTGTACTCGACTAAATGAGGTGAATGAGTTGACGGTAAATGCCCACAAGTATTTTACAAAAAAAAAAAAAAAAAAAAAAAAAAATCATCAAAAAAATGAATTGTAATAATAAATAAAATATAAAATATTACAAAGATATATAGCTATCTTTTTCTCTCATTAAATCATTAAACATCGAAAAAAGAGAAATGATAAAATTTTGGGAGAAATTTTTAAATATTTGGTAAACAAACAAGCAATTGCCTTAAATTTTAGAAATATTTAAAATTTCAAAAAAAATTAACCCAAAATTATGCTTTAATTAAAAAGGCCGAATATTATGCTTTCACTTTCACTCTTTTACAATTGTAAAGCTCTTTACTGATTTGCTCTTTCATTAAAAAAATTTTCGCGTTTTCTTTAATGAACGAAGAAAAAAATTTACAAATAATTTTTTTTCAAATAAGTAAGACTTTTACAATTGGTCAGAGTGGATTCTTAAAATACCTTGGGGCCGCTTTGCTTCCTGTAATTAAAGTCAAATCAGTGAATTAGAGGCCAACTAAATTCAAAAAATTTGTAATTTCTTAATTATTTAAAAAGTTCGTTATAAGAGAAGAGATTCAAAAACCATCGATCGATCTGAAACAAATTTGGTACATGCATTTTTTTTTTTTTTTTTGTTAAAATACAAAGCAGTGACAATTTTCATTAAAATAAATTTAAACTTTTGAATTTTTACCCCCATAACGGCTTTTTTTTTTTTTTTTTTTTTTTTTTTGGAGAAGGACGTTATACGAAGCGTGGTCATAAAATAGCTCCAATTTTTAGCCATTTTTAATAGAATTTTCAACAGGCATGTGCTAATATGCAGATGGAATTGTAAAGTTTTCAAAAATGAGCTTTTGAATGCAAATGAACATTTGCATTACAAATAGAATCGAACTTGCTATGACGTTTATTTTTCATACGTAAGAAATCATTTATGTTGTTGTTACTATTTAAATTTGGCTATTTGCCAAAAAAAAAAATATAAAATGAAATATGTATGAATTGACGCTTGCTGCCCTGAACTAAGATTAACAAATTATCATAAACATTTTTGTATATACATATATTTTTGAAATAAAAGGGGGTGTGGACGTTATGTAACAACTTAATCACTTTAAAATTTATCATCAAATCATAAGATCAAATATCAAAATTTCTATGAATACTTGATGCTCACACTTTTTTTTTTTTTTTTGTTAGAATGCCAAAAAAGTTTCTTAGTAAACATAAATCAATAAAATTTTACAAAAATTTAACTAAAAAACATTGAACATTAAACTACAAGTCGTTATAACTTGATTTATGCAAAATATAAATTTAACAATCGATCTTTACTTCTCTGCTGCCTTCACAACAAATTTCCATCTAACACTGTCTAATTCCCTTAAGCACTAAAATACCCATTCACTGTCTAAGATGGCGTATAAGTCATTGCGCTTGCCTCAAGCTCTTTAAGGATGCTTAATGCAAACGCTTAAGCCGAGTGTTAAAAATTTCTTCAGTTTATTTTGCAAATGCATTTTTTGTTTTTAATGCTGAGAATTTGCATTTTTTTTCCCCTCAAACGTTTTAACTAATTGCATCGTCACATTGATAAGATAATGAAATAAATTATACAAATGCGTATGAGCGCACTAATTAAAATGTCTCAATTTAAAACTAAAACAAAATAAAAAGTAAAAAACAAAAAACCAAAAATAAATAACAATAAATAAATAGAAATAAAAAAATAAATAAAATAATGAAAATCAGATAATCAAAATGTAATAAAATAAATAAATAAACAAACAGATTATGCTAAAATGGAAAAGTGAATAAAAAAAATCATAGAAAAACAACCAAAAAAAGAGAGAAAGGCTCTGCCTTAGAAATCCAAAAAAAAAAAAAAAAATGTAAGTGTAATCGATTTAGATTATTTTTGCCATCATAAAGTTGAAAATTTAAAAATTTTGCAAAAATTTATCATTTTTATTGTGATTTATTGCCATAAAGTCTATGAAAAATTTTTCATTATTTTCATTTCAAATAAATATAAATTTTGATCAAGCCAAATAAATCAAGGAGCTTTCTTTTCTGTGGAAGGCTTTTTCATATAAAAATTTAGAATTTGACTCTAAATAAGAATTTGTCTCACTAATAAGCTAAACAAATTGAAACAATTTAGCGTGTCATCATTTTTCAAAATTTTCATAATTTTCACAATTTTTTCAATTTTCTTAAAAGAGTTTTAAGAAAAAATTTTTAAAAATCAATTCAAAAATTATTCAATTATGCAGTTCTATTTCAACTAGTTGCACTCTCCATTTAAACATTTTTGAATATCGCACACACACACACACACACACACACACACACACACACACACACACACACACACACACACACACACACACACACACACACACATATGCACACACTTTTACTAAAAAAACAAAAAACAAAAAAAATTTAACTCAATTAATGCAAAAAATCATTACAAAACTTTATCTTAAGTGAAAGAAAGAGATATTGGATTGATGTTGTTGATAACAAGCATCTTAATCTATGAAATTTAATTTAAATTTTATTATGCATATAAATAAGGGCGGGTATGTGTAATTGTATTAACTAAGTGAACGCATATTATTTATTTTTTCATTCTGATTTGTTTTGTTTTGCTTTTTATCTTTAATTTTTTGATTTCTCCTGAAATAATTTTAATTTTATTTAAAATTTTTTTGTAGTGTGTAAAATTAGAAATAAAGGCTGCATTTGCCACGAAATGAAGTGTAAAGTTTCCATTCGAACAATCGTTCTAAATAAATAGCCGATCTACTAGCCAAAACCGAACATCCAGCCATAACAATCGATTTGTTATTGAACAAATTTTTTAAATTTGTACTTCCAGGGGTCTTTCCAATATTCGATATTTTACTTATGAAGTCCTTTGAAAGTCAAAGTCAATAAAATGACAGATTCTCACGAAAAAGTAAACACAACAATTCTGGCATTGTAGCTGCTTTCACTGGAGTAATCAGCAAGCCAGAGAATGTCGGCAAAGTTTCTCAAAATAAGCGTTCTGATTATAAAGTTTTAAAAAAAGTCAAATATTATTTAACAACTCTGTTAATAACTCATGAGTAAAATAGAGTACTGACATTTCTGCTCAAAGGCCAAAAACTTATAATGGATTTTATCCAAACTTTTATAACTTCAAGGCTATAGCTTTTTAAGTAGCACTAAGAGTTCTCCATTTTTCATCCAAAGCAGCAACAATGAACAAATCATTAAGTAAAAATTTTGAATTATTTTGATTTGTTTTTTTTTTTTTTTTTACTTTACTTAAAGTTCAAATTTATGACATAACTGAATTAATACTTAAAACCTTTCTGAGTGCAAAAATATACATTTTTGAAAGAGTTATAGCAATTTTTTTAGTTGCAATTTTGTCGCGTTATATCAAATATCATGCAAATTACAATTTACAATTGAATTTTATATAAATATTCGTAAAAAGGGGCTGCTCATATAAATGATAATAAAATGCAATATATAATTTATAATAATAACAATAACAACATAATAATAATAATAATCATTATAATCAATAACAGCAACAATCATCATTATCTGTAGATTAAGTCATTCATTATGTTGATTTGAAATCAAGGTTCTATTAATAAAAGTCAAAACAAAACGAAACCAACTAAGATGAAACGAAACGAAACGAAACGAAACGACACGAAATGAAATGAAATGAAAACAAAAACGACAAATATTTATTCATTTGACCAAAATTATTCATGAGCACTCTCATTCAGATTTGTAAAGCAAAAAAAAAAAATAAAGTAGCAGAAAAGAAGAACTAAAATATTAAAAAGAAAATGCAACCAACGAAAAAAAAGAAGAAACTAAAAAAATAAAAGAAAAAGTGTGGCGAAAAGAAGCGTAAAACTGAAATGTTTATAACACTTAATTGTATCAAATAATAATAACAATAACAACAACAAAATGTATTAATGCATTATGCATGGCATGTTGCAATGCACCACCACCACCACCACCATCATCATCATCATCATCATCATAATCATCATCATCATCATCTAGTATGGTGCAAATAATATTTATACCTTATAGCGCTACCCGTGATATTATCAGTTTGTGCAGACGTTTGTGGCATTCAGAAGAAATTTTTATATCAAACTATTCAGAACGATTCAGAATTATCTGTTCATCCCTTAGGCCATTCATCTGCTCGTATCGTAGTTTAATAGAATTTAGCTAGCAAATGTGTTTCAGTCCCCAGAATCGGTTGATTTTCACAACCACTTCCCGTATAACGCTATTTTCAAAAAAATAATCACCATTTGATAATCAACCGAAATTTCAATGAAATTCCAATGAAAATTAGCAAATTTGTGTGCTTTGGCATAATAAATAAAAATTATTTTAAAAATGGACACACAGTCCATTTTTAAAATACTTCCCCATAGAACAGATTTTTCCATTTCCATTCCATTTTTATGTGTGTGCAGCACCAAATTTGAGTTAAGTGGTTTCATTTTTCTGGAACCCTAGAAACCGCTCAACAAACTTTTCAAATCATTTAAAAATTACAATTATCTACTTTTTTTTAATCTCAAATTTTTTTTTAATCTCCCCCAATTAAGCAGTGCGATGTAGAGTATTTTAACAGCGATTATACTTATTCTTACGTATTTTATTTATACGATACTATTACGACAGAAAACGATTGACCAAATTGACGAATGAGAACACTTTTGCTATTTTTCATTCATTTTTTTGTTCTCTCTTCTCTCTCTCTTCTATTTTCTTTAAAGTATAATAATGATATCACAACACACACACACACACACACACACACACACAAAACACAGCTATATCTCACATAGAAATCAAATAATGTAAGTTTAATTTGAATGGTTCCGTCTCTTTCAACATCATAAATATGGAAAACCTCAAAATAATCATCAAACCAATCCATATGACCAGTTGTTTTTTTTTGTGGTCATACATTAAGTACAATTAAATGGCCATAGATTCTTGTGTTTGGTGTGCGTACTTGTTTTTTCTTTCTTTTTTTTTTGTGGCTTTGTTTGCGTTTTTGTGTTTTTGTTACTTTTTCCTTTACTTTTTATCCACTTCTAGATACTTGATAACCATAATGCAATGTAAATGTGTTTGTGTAAATCTTATTTTGCATTTGTATGCATATATACATATACATATACATATACATATACATATACATATACATATACATATACATATACATATACATATACATATACATATACATATACATATACATATACATATACATATACATATACATATACATATACATATACATATACATATACATTTATTTAAATATTTATATGCGTACTCAATATTTTATCACCGGAAGTTACATACGTACGTTTGTACAGGCACATGTACTCATGTATATATGTACACACACACACACACATATATATATATATATATATATATATAAATATAAGTACACATGTGCTCTCATACACAATCGACTAACTTTACATCAACGATTAAAATATAAAGCGTTCTCTACGGTTTTTACAACAATAACAACAACAACAAGAAGAAGAAGAAGAATGAAAACAATAATAATAATAATAATAATTATTATTATTATCATTATTATAAATAATATTTGAATTATTGTGCCCAAGAAACAAAATGCAAACAACAAATATCGAGCTGGCCGTGGAAAAAGTACGCAACATATATAATTTATATATGAAACTAAAAATTACGACATTTTTTTTAAAATATCGTTTTCTAGATTTTCAAATTTACCCCCTTCAAATTTTTAAAACTTTCAACCTTAGTGAATAATAATTTTTAATAATTTATTTAACAAATTTTAAAAAATTTTTAAAAAAAGAAAGAAAGAAAAAGCGAAGTAAAAGGAGAAAAGGAAAAAAAAGAAGAGATCAATAAAAATAGCATAGACAATTTAATTTATGTTGTTGTGCTTGTTTTGTTTTCTTTTTCTTTTTTTTCTTTTTTAAATAAGGACCCGCTTGTTATTAATTTCGTTCTAAAGATCTCACTAAAATAATTTCAAGCTATTTCAATAAAAAAAAAAAAACCTAAATTTTTAAACCTTTAAACGTAAGTTGTGTGTTTTCACATTACTTTTTATCTTTCATAATTATCACATACATACATACATACATACATACATACATACATACATACATACATACATACATACATACATAAATTAAAAAAATCGTTGGCAAAAGTCAAAAGATTTATCAAGAAATTAAAAATTGAATGGAAAAAAAAAAACAACAAAAGCGAGAAAATACAAATAAAAAGAGAGTTAGAATAAGAGAGACAAAGAGAGAATGAGAGTAGATGAGATTTAAAAAAGAGGCCCAAAAAAAATGCAATTTAGGAAAACAATCGAAAAATTAAATTAATTAATAAATATTTTTGTTAGAAATTCTAGCTTAAATTGAAAGCTGACGTCAAGGTTTGTTTGCTTTTTTTTTTTTTTTGGTTTTTTATTTTATTCCGCCATTTTCTCTTTTATATGCTGCCAGTTTTGTAAGTATACTTAATTTAACAAAATATTTGCCAACAACGAATTAAAATTTTTATTCAGTCTAAATAAAATCTGTCTCTGAAATCATTTGTCTGTCAGTCTGTCTATCTATTAAATTATTCTACTGAGCGCTTACATTTAAAAATTTGTTAAAAATATTTAATGAATTTATATATAAAATGATTTTAAAACAAAGAACAACATAAAATTTTGAACTAGTTTTTTTTTGTACATCTCTCCACTGTAAGCATTTGATTTTTGGCCAATTTTGAGTTTTCGACTTTAAATTTTATAAATGAAATTTTAAATGAACTTAATGTAGATGATATCACTCAAAAGACACGCCCACCACATAGACCAATTCAGAGAGAGTACAATTCAGCACAAGAACAATTTGAAGCAAATACTTGAGGTTTCTTGCACAATATTCCTTCCATCTTAGATAATTAAAATAAAATATTTAAAAAATTCTAAAAGTATAAAAATTGGTCTGTCCGTTCTATTTTAAATTGGAAATTTTCATTTTTTATTTTTTTTTGTATTTATATTTTTAACTCTTTTTGCATTAGTTTCCATACATTTTTTTCGATTTTCCAATAATTTTTATGAGTTATAAGAGAAGACCACGCCCCTTATGCCTAGATAATGAAATATTCAATATTTATTAATATTAGGCCTTTTTTGCCTAATTTTTCTACTTCTGGTTTATCCTTTTTTTATTATTTCATATTTTATTCTTTTTTTCTTTTCTTTTTCTTTTTTTTTTTTTGTTTTTTTGCTTCTATTTTTTTTTTTCGAATGTGGGGAAAAATATTGATAGATTGAATATTGTGAGATTTCATTTAAAAACGAAACCATGAGAATTTTCAAAAGAAAAAAATTTATATGTATAAAAATTTTTTATCTCACATGCGTACGCGCACACACACACACATATATACATACACACATATACACACACATGTATATATATATATATTGCAGGAATAGAGTTGTGAGTAAATTTTGGTTTTTTTTTTATTTATATTTTTTTTCTTTTTTTTGTTTTATTAGTAAGATTTTTCTTGGTTTTTGGTTTTTGGTTTTTGCTTTGCGCTTTTCGCTTTTTTTACTTCTATTTTTGCTGATTACTACTTACTTTTTTTTTTCTTTTTTGTTTTGTTGTAGAGTTAAATAAATGATAAAAAATAAGGGTTAGCATGGAATGACAGATTTATGTGCGGTCATTTATATGTAGCTGTGTATGTATGACTATGCCTGCAAAAGTTATGCATGTATGTCTGTGTGTGTATGTGTGTGTGTATGTGTGTGTGTGTGTGTGTGTGTATGCATATATAATACATATGTTTCTCTGTTATGATCATGAACAAGTTGATAAAAAGTAACGGCAGTGTCAGACTTCTATTTACACTGAAAATACTTGAACATACACTTGCTTATAACAATAACAATAACAATAACAACAAGTAACAAGCAACGACAACAATAGATCCTGTTATATTGTTCTTTTTATTATTTTTTTTTTTGTTTCTTTTTTGTTGACCACCCTACAATTTTGTATTCGATCGTTTTAAAACGTTAGCAATGTTTGACCACCCCCCCCCCCTTGCACCAACCAAATTAAAGTTCTACTAATTTTTCACATTGAACTAATAGCTAACAATTTTCATTACAATGGACTATTTGTAATTTGAAATTAAGAGAAAATTTTTTTTTAATAAAAAGGCAGGCTCTAGTTTTTGAAGTGAAGTCACAGTTGCTTCCAATTTACAAAAACGCTACTAAGTAGATGATTTTAAGCGCTGTTATGTCTTCTAATTTAAACCACTAATATAACGCATTATTGACCAACATGATATTTATTTTAATTACTTAAAATTTGAAGGCTGTGAATTTTTGTAACGGACACACATTCTGCCATTTTCATCTCAGCGCTAAAAAAACATGAGACAGATCAACCCATAATGCTATAAACTATTAATTTATTATAATTAATGCTAATTTTGCCCCACCAAGATGTTTTTTTTTTTTTTTTTTTTTTTTTTGAAAAACACTCGAAAGTTTCCTATTACAGGAAATTTTCAAAAACTCCTACCAGGCTGATAATGAATTGCTTGTTTCCATAAATGCTTGGTAGTTTATGCATCACTAAACCATTTTACAAAAATTTACGATACCCAAAAACCTACCTCTTCGGCTGATCTTTCTTTAAGATGATCCTTTAACGCATAAAATAATTCCTGTAGATATAGGGCATTTAAAAAAGTCTACTTTAACTCGTAACTATAAATTTCTTTTTATTTTTGTTTTTCTTTTTTTTTTTTTTTTTTTTTGTATTTATTTCCTTTGAATATTTGGGGTTTGTTTTTATGAGAATTTTACGGCTGATAGTTCGTACCTGTTGTTATTCCAACAGTCAATGTATATTTCTGTCTGCCTTTCTCTGTCCGTTTCCCTTTTACTCTTACTCTTTCCATCTCTCTCTCTCTCTCTCTCTCTCTCTTTTCATTGTAGCCCTTTAACCATTACAAAGAAAAAGGTAAAATTAAGAAAAAAAAAATGTATGAACACTTGCCCTGGCCAAATGTAGTTTACGTGTGCGTGTGTGTGTGTGTGTGTGTGTGTGTGTGTATTTACCATCAAGAGCAAATGTTTTATTACTTTACCACTTGTTTATAAATTTTATTATTATTGTACTTGTTATTGTAATTGTTTTGTTTTTTTTTCTTTTTTTTCTTTTCCTTTAATTTAATTTTTACTATTTTTCCTTTAATTTTTTATAATTTTAACTTATTTTAAAAACGTAACTTGAAACGTAAAAAAAAGAAATTTCCATTTTTGTTCATTCGCTTAAAATCCTTTACAAGCAAATCCTTTGAATTAAATTGTTGTCAGAAGCATTTTCTTTGTATGATCATTTTATCATCATCATCATCATTTTGCCCATTAACTAAATTCACCTTCATATAAAAATTTAACATACATTAAGGTTTTTACATTTTCGTAGAAGTATCACTTTCGAACAACAAAACATACAAACATACATATAAATTTGCTCTCTCTCTCTTCATACTTTATGCATATGTCACAAAACGAGAAAAAATAAAGAAGAAGAAGATGATGATAATGATGATGATGATGATGAAGAAGAAGAAGAAAAAGAATGCAGTAAAATGCTGCCACCATCTGTTGTTGATTTTGTATTTAGTTCATATAAATAACATCATTTAAAAATAAAATAATTGAAAATAAAATTATTATTTGTCTCTGGGCCGAACTTTAATACCCACCACTTTAAATCTAATGATCGTTCTCTAAATTTGTTATGCGTTAAAACCAAAATAAAGAAAAGTAAAAAGTAAAGAATGGGCAGCCGCATTTTAAATGGGCGTAACCGTTTTGACCATGAACCGTTTAGAATCATGAAGAATTTCAGAGAGAATGAGAGAGAGAGAGAGAGAGACGTACTTTGCTAAATTAATTGAAAATTCAAAGACGAGTTCGCTAAGTTGATTCAAAATTCAAGAGAGACCTAAACTAAATTGATTCAGAAATTTCTTGCTGCCCTGATAAATACTTATAATAAAATAATTACATATTCCAGAGCTTTGGATCAGAAGAGCTATAATAAAAAACAGAATTATCATTATCATTTGGATAAAAGCCTAAGTAAAAGCAACAATATAAACAGTGATAGCAACAACAACACTAATAGCAACAATTATAGTAAAAATAACAAAGTTTATATTTACGAGATGAAGAAGAAAAAAGGAAGAAAACGATACGTAAAACAACAGTAAAAAGAACAATAACAATAACTATTGACAGACTAACAAAGAAACTGGCAAACAGAAATAAACTAAACTGAAACGTACGGAACTGAACTGAAGCAAACCGAACGCAACTAAACGGAGCCAAGCCGAACTGGTTGCTAATTTTTCTCAGATTTTTTTCTCTTCTATTATTATTATTATTACTGTTATTATTGTTGTTATGATTTTTGTTATGATTGTTGTTATTGTTATTATTATTATTATTATTATAACCATGTCTTTGTAAATTTAAACATTTGATTTGCCTATGCTTAGGCACATGCATTATGCATTTTTTTGTCAGCAACATGTTTGGGAATACACGATTACAAAAAAAGACAAGCTCTTGTCAAATAATAACGAGTAACAAATTCAAAAGAATATATTTGAGAGAATATCAAAACGAAAAAAGACAAAGAGAACATAGCAGAACAGAACAGAGCAGAATAGCTTTAAACAATAACAATAAGAAAAAAAAAGAGCAAAATTATAACAAAAGAAAAAAACTAATAAAAGACAAAAAGTGGATTAGAAAAAAAAAAGAGAAAATAAATGAAAAGAGCAACGCTTAGAAGAGTAACAAACAAATAAAATGGCAAATGATACTAAAGAAGAAAGCAGAAAACAAAAAACACACACACACATACACAATGTACACAAAATAAAATCAAACAGAAAATATCTATATCGACAGATTAGTACATTAGTATATACAAATGTATATTATTTTTAGAGATACAATGAGATTGTATATATACATATAAATAATATCTATATGCATGTTTATATACATAAATGCATGTCATACAGGTTTCTTAGTTTCTTAGGCTTTTTTAAATGTTTATATGTAAATTGTTCTGTTATGTGCTTAGATGTTGGGATGCTAAGATGCTAAAACTCTGCATGCTATTTTGTGCCATTGCGTAGAGTTTTCTTTGTATAGACTCGATCAATCTATTTATGCATATTCTTTTATTTTTTACATGGCACTTATCCAAATAGCTTTTTGATTATTTTCTTTTTTGCACTTTTATTCCATACTTATGTATAAGTACATATAAAAATTGAAACATTATATTTCATTTATAGAATAAAACAGTAGTTTGCAGTAACAATAATAATATTGCTGGTGTGGTTTTTTTTTATGATGATGCTGCTATTGTTTCGTCTTCTTTTCTTTTTCATCTTCTTTCACTTCTTCCTCTTCTTCTTCTTCTTCTTCTTCTTGTTGTTGTTGTCTCCTTGTTTTCTTCTTCTTACTTTTCTCTACGCTTCTACTCCTTCTTTTCCTTAGTCATCTTCTTGTTGCTATATTTATTGTTGTTATTATTAGTGTCATTTTTATGTCAGTATTATTGTTAGTTGCACTTGTTATTATTATTACTATTATTGTTATTGTTACTGTAATGGCTCCCTGATTAAATCTTGTCTTGTCTTGTCTTGCCTTGTCTTGTCTTGTCTACGTGAATAAATTTATGCGATAAGGAATAAAAAGAAAAAACAACAACAACAAACGAATAACCATAACGGTAACAACAATAGCAGCAAGAACAAACCTTCAACAAACAAGCATCTATGTATCAATATATAAGTATAAATAAGTATGTGTGTTTAGTTGAAACAAAAAAAAAAGCATTTGTTATCTCAGTTTAATTCAATGTGATTATGTTTTTCTTATAAAAACAAAAAAAAGAAAGCAACGAAAAACACAAAAAACAAAAAAAAATTTAAAGCTACTGTTCTTCTGCCTTCAACTCAACACAACTCAACTCAACTCAACTCAACTCAATTCAAATCAATGAATTTGCCTTGCACGAAGAAAAAAAGGCAGGCCGAAGAATAAGAAAGAAACAAAAAAAAAAAAAAAGAAAAAACAAAAACGCAACGTAATTTAATGTAAATTGATATGCATTAATTTTTAATAATATGTATCTTTTGAACATTTTATTATGCATATGTTTTATTTATTAATCCATACGCTTGCAAATCTTCCCGCAAGCAAACACAGCACATATGTCCAAAATTCTCATGTTCGTTCTCTACAACTTCTTATTCTTGGCATTTATTCTTATTATTCGATGCTATTAGTGTTGTTATTGTTGTTGATATTGTTGTTGGTTACAATTATTGCTATGGCTGTTATGTTTTACATATATTAACCCTTGGCCAGAAAAAATAAAACACATAACAGTGATAACATTTATGCGAGGAGTAGGAAGGTAGGAAGGTGGAAGTTTAGGGTCTTGCAACAGTGCCGTGTTTTTCTTAATGTACCCATTAATTCAGAAAAATTCTCTCAATTGCTCTAAGCTGTCTGGCTGTCCGTCCGCCTGTTCATCTATTTATTGTTAAGATTCTTTCGCGATGCTCTGCTTCAATTGAGGGAAAATTCAAAAAAAAATTTAATTGATATCGAGAGATAAAATTCTGTCTGTCTGCTTGTCAGTTTGATAAAGCTAGTCTTGGGCTACGTTAGCTTACCTTATGGGCTTGTCTAGAGCTTATCATTTCACATGGCATCTCCGCAAGGCCTTTCAAAAATATCATCTTTTTATGCCTCTGAAATTTCAACTTTCTCCAAAAAAACTTTCAACTTTTTTAAACTTTTTAACCCGGTTACTTAATCGTTGGCTCTAATTTTAATCCTCTAAAGTGACCCAAATAAATTACGTACAAATATAATTTAGCTCCATTGAAGACTATTTTAGATTTATAATACATTCAATTAAAATTTTTTTTCAAAATCAATGTCTTACGAAACTTCTCTACTGTTTTTTTCTTTTGTCAGTTATTAAATGTGTGTGGTTTATAAAACAATTTAATTATACAGATGAAGCATCATATTTTGATTGTTATATATTATAAAATTTATATGAATTGGCAGTTAATTAGTTAGCTAAGTGCATAGCATAGCAATACAGCATAACAGCATAGCATAACACAACATAACATGAAAAAGCGATTCATCATTTCATTTCATACAAATAATATTTCATATTATTAGTTACAACCTACAATCGAATATATTGCGCTAAATATACAGATTTTCTAATAAATATGTATGTATGTATGCGTGTATGTCTGTATGTATGTATAAGTGAAATTGATAAGGCCTCTACTAATTTTACATGCAACCAACATCAATAACATTAAGTTTGATATCGAGCATCAAATACCAACAACATTAAAAGTGGTTGCAACATTAGCAAACTGATAGCGGTTGCAACTGCAGCTACACCTATCAAGCATTTAACTTGTCATACATGCATAGGGGTTTACCTGTGTATGTACATATTTCATTATACAATTGATCTTCATCCATCACATTTATCTTATTTATTTCATTTCTTCATTTCATTTCACAATTTCTTCTATTTTCTCTCTCTCTCTTTGTTTTTTTTTTTTTTTGTTTTTTATTTGACGCTTTGTGTGCTCTGCTTTATGGTAACTAAAACGTTTGGCTACTTTATTTGTTGTTGTTGTTGTTGTTGTTGTTGTTTCTTTTTTACTTAAATACATATTAAGCGATTCAGTTATTTGTTTAACTGCTACTTCAATTTTATTCCACATTTTAATGACTTCTGTTTAACAATTAATTCTATTTCTTTTTTATTGTTCTCAATGAATTCGAAAAAGCACAAACAAGACCACCAACAACAAATTTTTGAAATTCCCATTCAATATTAATTCATCAGAAATTTAAATATATTAATATAATCGGCCTATCTCTTTTTATCTCTTTCTTTCTTTCATTTACTCTCACTCTCTGTTTATGTTCTTTTTATGTATGTTTTATGTATGTCTATCTCTGTCAGTCTTTGTCTTTTGCATTTACCAATTTATCTTTTTGTTGTCCCATCTCTTTCTCTGTCTCTAACTATCTATCTATCTATCTATCTATCTTTCCATCTCTATTTTCCCTTTCCCTTCGAAATCCTTATCATTTTTCTTGTTTAGTGATTAACGATTTTGAAATATTAAGCCAATAATAGACAGATGAATTGGAAATTTTTGAGTGGTCATTTAATTTTCAAGAATTTTCATTACAATTTAATCATAAAATTTATTACAAATATTCTTGCAAAAAATATATAAAAATTTATATGATCAATTTCTATGTAAATCAAAATGTTTTATATTTTTAAGCGAACTAAATTTGCTAAAATTTTCATATTTAATTTAAATTACTCGAGACTATAATTAAACTAGAATTTTCTGTTATTCATTTAGCAATAGCGATCAGTTATAAGTTATACAAAAAAAAAAAAACCAAAAAAAAACAAACCTTAAAAATTACGAGGGCGATTTTTTCTATGATACAAAAACATAAAATTTCCAATTTTTTTTTTTCGGCCAACGCATAATTATTTAACAATATTAAAAATCATTTTATTAAAATACACACATATACATACATGCATACATACACCCACACTTATACTACTTAGACAGACAGCAACTTCGCATGATCAATGTGACATGAAACTTTTTTATCATACAAAATCGAATGAAGCAGACAACAACAAAATCTAAGCATATATATATATATATATATATATATATATATATATATGTGTGTGTGTGTGTGTGTGTGTGTGTGTTTTATGTATGTAGCTTTCTTACCTTCCATTATTAAGTGGTTCGTTGTTTCAGCAAAAAAAAAATTTTTTTTATCCTTAACTTAACTTTGAAATGCAAATGCAAATGAAATTTTTTTATTTATTTTATTTATTTTCTTCTTTGGCGGAAAATCGAAATTTTCTTATCCACAAAATGATGGCAAAAACTTTTCCAATTGAGTTCTATTTTAAAAAATATTTCTATGTTTGTAACGATTTGTTTTTGTTTTTTTGCAGCATTTAAAAAACTATGCAACTTTTTTCCGCTTTTTTCTTTTTGGTTTAAATGTTTTATTTTAAGTTTTCGTTTCAAAATTTTATATTTTCATTTATTTATTTATTAGATCTATTTATTTATTTTATAAATCCACAAATATTTTTGTTTTTTCTCTTTTCTTTATTTCGTTTTTTAATTAAAAATTTTTCTTAATAAACGTTCAATGTGAATAAGTCATCAAGTTTTTGATGAATTAAATGGCATTTTCAAAAATACGAAGAAAAACAAAAACCTTTTATTTCACTTTAATTTTGTAAATTTTTGCCTTAAAATTTTTCTTTCAAATGTTTGTTCAATTTTTTTCTTTTCTATTAATTTTTTACTTTTTGCTTCTTTCTTTCTTTTCTGTCTTTAACTATCAGTTTAAATATTTGTACTGTAAATTCAATAAGTAGCAAATACAATCATTCAATTCTTATGAAAACTCAAAAAACAAAAATCTCAAAAAATAACTACAAAAAAATTCATTTACAATATAAAAAATCTTTGTGAAATTTTATGATTTGTATGACACTAAACTCAACTAAAAACTCAACTTAATAAATATCACAACATTCACAATTAGAGTTTCAAATTCAACTGATTTATGGGAAATGCTCTTTTCAAATAAATCCAAACATTTTCATAATTTTTGATCATGCATGCACACATAGTTTTTATATTGTGCATATTAACTCTTAATATTTTCTTTATTTTCTCTTAACAATCATCATTTACGCTCTTTTCTCTAAATAATATAAAGCAATAAGCAATTAACGCAGTACATAAGCAACTAAAAACTCTCTCTTTAAAATGTTGTCTCTTTTAAGTGGCAAAAGTGAGAGAACATGTTTTTTTATGGCATAATGTTAGAAACTGTTAGACGTAAGAAATTATGCTTTTTCCATATGAAATGTTAAAATTTGTTGTCTTATAAATAAAATGATAAGACAAACCAAATGGAAACTTAATGTTTTAGAGCAATAATAAAGCTTAACTTTGTAAACTTTCAGTCGTAACGGTTACATTAAATTTCCGCTTTCTTTTTTGTATGCAGAACTTAAAAATCGTCACATATTTTGTAACAAACAGAAGTACCAAAAAAAATTAGTCCATTAAATATTGCATACATATAAAGACAAAAAGGAAGAGAGGCAGCTCAGGAAACGCTTTTTTTGACTGAAAATGTGCAAATGTGTTAATTTTGATCTAACTTACCATGATTTCTTTCATAACTGTACAATTTTTTTTTCTTTTTGAAATTTTGGATGAATGTGCGATAATCCATTATACTGATTAGAAATCTGCTATAATTGTTATACGAAATTCCCATATCCGGCTGATTTGCTAATGAAGCAAGCTCGGAAAGCAATTGAATAAATATGTACACCATTTTATTTAATAGAATTTTGTTAAGCCAATTAACGTTAACTTGGATTTATGTTGCTGCTTTTTTGGTGACGTTTGTTTGTCTTTTTTTCTAAATTACACAAATAAAACATTTTTGCATTTGCAAGCAATCATCGACCAATTTCATTATCACTACTTTCAATATGATTTGATTTGAACACACCATTTTAATTTTCTTGACATTTAATCTTTAATCTTATACATTTAGTACAACATAAAAATTTATAGTACAGTTATAATTATCTCTTGAGAAAGTTCGCGAATGTTTTAACTCATTCGATCATACAAATGACAAGCACAAAGTATTTTATAATCATTTAATTATTTTTATATTATTTTATACATTTCATTAATTAGTTATTTAAACTTTTTTATAATAAAAACGATCATGCTATCAATAAATTGTTATAGAATTTTTTTCAAGCAATTTCAACAACTTGTATTAAAATGGCCGCTTTTAACTTTTAACTTACATTTGTAAAACTATAAAGCAGCAGAAAAATATACTGTTGTCACTTGATTTCTATTTAACATAATAGATTTTTTATATTATTGTACAATATACACAACATTTTGCAATTTTCGTTTTTTATAACATAAATAATTATTTTATAAACACGTTTGTTATGTATTGTATTAAAAAAACTTTCACGACGCCGAGTTATAAAAAGCACTATGATCAGAAAACTTTTATTCGTTCGTATATGCTTGTTCTTTTCCCTTTTGTGCAATAACTTAACAAATAGGCGTTTAGTTTCTAACTCATTCGTTCCAATTGTTTTATTTTATTGAACAACTTACGGTTGTTTGTTTTAGATAAACCTGGCGTTGGTTTATATTGGTAACTTCATGCACTTTGGCAATTCCGATATGTCAGCTGATTAAGCATAAAAAATAAATAAAACACCCGAGGGTTAACCACAACTATTGGAAGAAAAGGATAACATTGAAGAAATCATATAATTAAATAAATAAATATAATAAAAATTAATTTAAAGATTTTGTAGAGGTATAAAATAAAACTCCTAAGAACTTGATTCTCATCAAAACAAACAAAGAAAAAATATAAATTAATTAGAATATGTTATCACAAACAATTTTGCAAGGTGTAAACGTTTTACGGGTTGAAGCTCGCCGCAATATTGGCATAATTGCGCCAGCTCTTAATAAAGTCACCGATCCCATTCAACAATTATTTATTGATAAAGTTCGCGAATACAAGCAAAAGAGCACGTAAGTAAAATATTATCCTCAAGTTATAGGTTTTCCGTTTTCTATGTACGTTGGATATTGAAATTATTTGTGAAAAAAAATGTCGCTCTCCATATATAGAGGCGGAAAAATGGTGGATCCCTCGCCTGAAATTGAAAAGGAATTGAAAAGTGAATTGGAACGTGTTGCTAAACAATTTGGCAGCGATGGTAAAAAAGACATGACGAAATTTCCCGAATTCACATTTCCCGATGTTAAAATTGATCCCATAAATATGGGCTCATAAACATTTTGATAAGGCGACATAAAATAAAAACCACATAGTAATAAAATAGCAATCAAGAAACATTAGTTGTTCATTTTAATTTTATAAAAGATCGGAACTTTAACACTTATATTTAGTTAAATGTTTATACAGAAATAAATAAAATAAATGAAAATGTTTTCATCTTTCTTAATCATCCAGCAATACATGTATATTTATAATGTTAATTGTTGTACTGTTTCCATCAATAAATCCATTTTATGATATTCAGCCACTTTAGAGAATGTGGATAACATTTGCCGTATGTTGTCAGCTGGTATGAGCGAGGCATAATCGCCAGCACAGGAACAAAATTCTGTTAAATTTTCTTGTTTAATTTCATTACAACGCGTACAACGTAGATCTTGTAATACAAAGGACATGAATTTTCTTTGAATCACACTTATAATACTCATTTCGATTTCCTCATTTTCATAGGCAACACTACATTGAGAACAAAGCCAAACGGGTCTGGAAAATAAGAAATTGTAATATTTAAATAGAAGTGGAAAACAAAACAAAATATTTTATATATTTAATCTGGGTTCAAAGTTCGGACTACATTGATACTTTCTTTGGATTTTGTACCATATAAAGGACTTTGCAAATTTTTAAAAAATTGGTGAAAAGTGAAAAGGTTTTACCTTAATTTGCCTGACTTAATAAACGCTTTAAACGAAATCATCAAGAGCCTAAACTTATTTCACAATGAAAATTTAATGGTTTTTTTTCTCATCTTTCCGGAATTTATAAATATTTCCTTATATACTTACGTGCCATCTTTTAAAGCGCGATGTTTATCTTTGCCCAAATCCAAATCGCGACAATGATTGCACGCTTTACATATAACTTCTGCTAGCGTGTAACTTTCATAGGGATCTTTCCATTCGGCCATATCGGAAAATTCACCTACACCCACTAATCGTAACATATTGCGACGCAACTCATTAAGTTCCTCAGTTGAGCTTTTATCTACACTTAATATTTTCACTAAGGTTCGTATTAAATCCAATGCAGGACTCTGTCTACCTTTAGCATAATTCCTGTGAAGTTTTATCACATATTCAAAAGCCGTGTGGGAAATGATTTTAATAGCTTCCTTTGGAGTTTTACCTTCAACTAATGCTTGCATGAACATAGAGATTAATGTTTCAAATTTTTCACAGCATTCATTCTCTTTTGGCAAATGTTCTCCGATTGTCAAATTGAGCTCCAGCGAAACTTGCTCTTCCTGCTCTTCTGTCCCATCCACACTTGATACAGCACTTTCTTTCTCTTTACATTGGTCAAAGCGTACAAACGGAACGTCAACATCAACATTATCATCATCATCATTATCATCATCGCCATTATTAACATCATTATTACGTAAAGCTATGACCGCTGATATAATATCTTCTAAAGTGCTGCTGCCATCAATACCTTTAGGCAAACGCGCTCTAATGCCAGTATAATTAGCTTGATCTAACCAAAGCATAAAATCCCAACATTGTTCAAATGACAATTGTATAGAATGAAATAATTCTTTATTACGTAATGATTGCACCACGTAGTCCACATAACTTAAAGCATCAATTATTGTCGTTTTACCTGTCGACAATACAATGCGATTATAATCGGCATATATAATATTAGCACCTAAACGTTTAAACTCCGCCATAATACGTAAAAACATTTTGTGCATGGCATTGTTAAGAGAACGTCTTAGGGCCGGATCATAAAGAAATGCATTACTTGAACGCAACCACCGATAGAAATGGACAATTTGAAAATCGGAAAATATGTTACGATTAATGGAAACTTCTCGCAACCAACCATTTACCATTAAACGCATTATACGAAATGCACCGGAACATAAAGCTGTTTCATCGTAACTTGGTAATGAAGCAGAGGGCATACAACCGATCATCTCTTCTAAAGATGCTTGTGGCATAACATCAAATGTTATAGCTGAAGCAGCACCCTCTAATTCTTGCAGTTTAGCCGATTGTAATAGTGCACTTACGGCCAAACTATCTAAGGCCAATTCTACGCAAACATTTGGGTAAAAGCCGGCATGATTTTGGACAATAACACTTCTATCCTCGAATTCAGCTAAAAGCCTACTATCATCAGCTTCTCTACCGCCTAAATCAGGACGCGGTGTGGCAGACCACCATAATACGAAATTATGTTTTTGCAGCAGGCGAGCAAAAAATAAATCAGCCCCAAAAAGTACAGTATCAGAGGGCATATTACCTAAAGGAATTTCAAAATAACGACATTGATCCATCATTAATTCCAACACTTTATTAAGATTGAGAAAATGGCGTATAGATGCCCGTGATCCTTTTCGTTGCCAATCCAAACCAGATAATAGAGATGCATCATCCGCTATGTGTATTTGAGCTTGTGGAAAATCCATTAAAGCCGTTATATTAGCATTTAATTTACGTATTTCACTTACAGTCTGTAGACATAATATAGTTGGACCCTTTTTCTCCTCTTTATATGTAGTTAAAGCTCGTTGTATGTGACGATACACTTGCTTCACATCGACTTCGATAAAGATTTCAAAAACGAAATTTTCTGGTGGTATTTCAAAAGCATCTGGTTCTATATCTTTAAGGGCAGCCGCACGTTCAGTTGTGTATAGACTTTTCATATTGGGCATTTGATTTGTACGCACTGTATCCAATGCTATAAATATAGCCTTTCTAGTGGCCACAAAGAATACTGCCCATATTTCTTTCTTAGCTGTCGGTATATCATGTTGATAGAAGAATATTTTACGTAATTTCTTGTTGCAGTTCCCTAAATATTTTGTATGTGATTGTGTACATTGTTCTAATTGTTCAATAGAAAAGCTTTCTAAGTCTTTGGTGGCCACAGATGTTAAACGCCGTGCCTCATTCGCTTGTACAGCACACATACAACCTATATCCATAAGAGCTCGAAATTCCAAAGTCATTTGAGTTTCGTATATACCTTCTATTTCAGGAGTTGACAAATCAGCTGACATATCCAATAAATTCTCTTTGAATACTTCTTCAGATACACTATATCTATAAAGGTTATATACAGGACGAGAGCGTGGCAAAATACGATTTACTTTTTTACATATTTGTCCCTTTTCCATTGTCGTTACCGAACGTTGACTAACGTAGAAAATTCGTGGGATTGTTAGCTTAATTTTGTGCAATTCATCTCCAATTATTGCCCAAACATTAAAACGACCCAAGTCATCGAGGGGCATAATTTGTATAATATGCCATACACGATCAAGCAATGTCCGCTGAGTTTTACGTAAGAAACCACCTAAAGTCGCAGTAGAAGTTGTCCCTCGTGTCGATAGTTCTGCTTCTTTTAAATTGGATGCATCATCCCTTCGGAATCTCTTATGTTGTTGTTGTTGTACTTGAATACTTTGTTTATAACGCTCTCGGGCCGCTCTTTGCCACGCCCATTTGCGTTTCTGAAAATTTACCCATTCAATTATATCAGCACGTGTCTGACCTATTGGTGGTGGTGAGCCTAAAGCACTACGCCACGTGGACGCTTCATTGCAACTCAATACAGGCAGATTTTCATCAGAATCTCTAATACGCTTATGTACTCTAGGTCTACCATCTGTAGAACTTTCCGATACCATTAAATCTTCTACATCTTTTATGCTATCATCTTTGTCCGCATTATCACTAATAGCCGAAGATGAAGTTGGCTTTGGTCTAACACTAAAGATTTCGTTAATGCGCCTTTGTTTAAGCACGTCATTCTTTTCCATGATTTTCTTATGTAACCAATCTGGATGTTGGACCCGTGGTACCGGATTTGGCAGGCCTTGTAATGCAGCTGGTATAGTAATAATTTTCTGTATTGCTCCACCCAAACGTTCAATATAATAATTCCAATCTAATACATCTCTAATGTCCGCATCACCCATGGTATTGTCACGAAGCCAACGGCGTAAATGATGACGTCGTACACTGCATTCTGATTGAAAAATAGCCAATGGAATTGCTCTCTCGGTAACTGGAGCACCTTCTGGTTTTTTAGATATAATATACTTGCAGGATAAACCAGCATCTTTAATCATTTGTTCACCTAAAAATTCTGCTAAACGTTTTGCCGTAGAAATTGAAGTACTCTTTTGATCACCATAATCGACCAATTTCTTAGACATAGATTTATTCTCTGCTATTAACTCGAAAAGTTCAGAATCTGGTAAGTTTAAACCTCGACTATATAATACATCTAACCAATAATCAGCAACTTTGGCTACAGAAGCGTAACATTCTTCTAAAGTGTTACCGCTTAGAAATGCTTCAAATACAGAACTTTGAAAATTTTTTATCAATTGCAATTCACCACGTCGTTTCATTTCAAATCCTTTCAATTCAGCTAGTGTTCCATTGAAATTGAATACCGCATAACGTTTCTTCAATTTTTTACCTTCCTCTTTAGCAGCAGGTAATATCATAGCTAAATATGGACCATCCACTTCAAAAAAAACTGAATTCTCCTTCCTTATAACATATTGATCTGTTCCATCTGGTTGTTTAATTAATTCATGATATTGATCATTAGTGAAATGATCTTTTACCATGGTATTGAGCACTGCGTTTGGATAAGATATGTTAACTTTTTTCTTGTTTTCCTGATCTGTTTCAATAGTAAATTCTTGGGGGAAAGATGCGGGTAATATGCACCAAATACCATCTGTATCTAATTCCAGAGGACGGCCAACACGTTCAATGATTTCTCGGGCTTTTGTGATAATGTTAGCACCAGTAAGGCAAACAATACCAGCCATAGACATAGAATGCCAACGGGCACCACGCCGCATTACATAACCATAAAATGAATTAAGAATACATTTATGAGCTAATTGCAATGAATCGTACAACACTTCACGTCCTTTAGCTGACTTAATTTCTGCAGCATCTCCCGATGCCACTGCCGTTACAACAGCTGCCTTAGCAATTTTCGTAAGGCCCTTGTATTCATAGCGTCTATCACGAAATGCTCGTACAGTATCCACATAAAAACTATTCTCTCTTTGACAAATTGTCGAGGTTTTTGTTTCCAATTTCGTAATTTTAGTTTTCTTATACGCTTTGCGGCAATAGTCAGTTAAACGTTTCTTTTCATAGGCTGCCTGATCTTCTTTGGAGAGCTCATGAAAAGCTCTGGCAGGACCACCTGGCAATAGAGGGGGAAATTTTTCCGTTTCAAGTTGCTGTTGAATTCTTTGAAATTCATTACGCGTGGCTGGTAACATATCACCTCGCCACAACCACTCCATTATGCGTTTACATTTAGCATCCGGTTTATTGAAGTCACATGCTGCACAGTCTGCATCACTAACCATTGCGGAGGGTTGTAGACGATTTGTTAAAATAATATTCGGATACATAGCGCCCACATCTAAATGATATATCACTGGCGGTTCCAAACGATTCGGTGTTTGTTTTAAACCTTTTAAAGCTCGACTGATTTCACTCTTAACTTCTTTGAGATTAGTTACACTTTCTAAGCGTATTTTCTCTTCCACTTCAATTGTATGCTTTAATACTTTATCCACATTATCAAGAAGCTCTTGAATCATATTTTGATCTAAGCGAAATCGACATGGTATATCAGCACGAAATACACCCGACTCTAAAGCTTCTACATGACCACCAACATAAGTTTCTGAGTCCAATACATGACCATCATTAGAAAGTTTATTTAATTCATTTTGCTGTTTATTTGGGTAAACAATATTGGCATGAAATGCTTTCACCATTAATAACGTTTCACATAATGTACCCGAACCTTTACGTAAAATTTCATCCGGCTCCATTGGTATGATTGTATTCAATGCAAATATAAATGGATGAATATATTTCATATATAAATAATATGTGGCTACAGCATCAGACACTGAATAATTTGCCAATACTTGAGGTTGTTCTACTGCCATTTTACACATATCTTCAGGATCTAATTCAACAGGATCATAATGCAATTTAGCCTTGGCTACTGCCTTCAAACCATGTGAACCAACTGGCAAATATGAGTCTCGTTTCACCTGTTTCATTTGAAACAACTTTTAGATTCTTTTATAAATCAGAATTATTATGGTTCCACTACAACAGCACATTTTTATTTTCACTACACTACACTATTATATTACTATTATATTGCATGTAACACCCGGAACACTTCCACCACCGTTCGATTTATAGTAACTTTTTGAACCTTTTTAAACCGGTCAAAGTGTCCGTCCATGTACAGTAATTATAATAAATATTTCTCATTATTTGTACTTCATAAATAGACGATAAACCCCACAAAACGCCTTATTTAAAAAAAAGGCTAGATCTTTCGTAAAAAAAAAAAATTTTAATAGATCTTTTTGAGGAAATCAATGCAGACCAGACCAATTATATGATATGCTAAACAATAATACCAAATTTAAATAAGAGATATCTCGATTTTTCAGATCTCAATCCATATAACGAACTATTCAAATCCTACAAAATTTCCAAACCTTTTTTTTTAATTTTTCATCAGAATTACGATTATATGACATTATTTTAGTGAAATTAATTCAATTAATTGAAAATATAGATTTCCTTAGAGGAGGAAATCATAATAATAACCAACAAAAGTATCTTAAAGTTGAACTTACCCAACATAAACAATCCATATGTACGCAAGGGCGCGATAAATAGTTGCCATCACGTAATTTTGAAAAGCCAATCTCTTGTTTCATATCCAAATCATAAACAGCTGCACGAGTTTCAACGAAAGGCCAGTCAAAAAAATCACCATTATACGTGACAATTATATGTGGCCGCACCATCATAATATGATCAAAAAATTTCTGTATTAATCCCAATTCATTGGGTTCATTGTATACAATAAAATTGCCTTCAAATTCTGGTTTGGGCGTATACTCAAAATCATTAACATTATTCGATATAATTTCACGGTTCGTTATCAGATAACCTTGGCCATCGATCATATATGATATCATCATTATTTGATCCGTTTGTGGATCTGGAAATTTTAATGGTAATTTTGTAGTTTCAATATCATATGCCAAGACAATTGGATCTGGACGTTCTAATATATCAGAACGTATTGTTATTATGGGTATATCTGAAACGCCTGGACGGCAACGTATGTTATACCATTGACCGCAGAATATATCCAAATCAATGGAAACACGTACGTGATATGGTACATCATACTCCCTTATATCCATAATACAATCCATATAATCTAATTGTTTATTATCCACAAAATCATCTTTGCCTCCACCTCCACCTCCAGCTAACGATGATGACAACATTTGCATATAATATGTATTGGATTTTTGCCTTTCAATATTTTTCCGTACAGCTGACATCAATTCTCTTTTCACTTTTGTCATGGCCATTTGATTGAGAAATGACAATTTCAAGTATTGTTGCTTAATGCCGGCTAAATGATTTGGTAAATCTAAATCTTCTTTATGGATGAGTTCAATGCCAGCCAAATAACCAGAAAATTTCCGACTTAAAAAACTTGTCAATTCGACTTCTTGTTTATTGGGCTTTAGTAACAAATATGGTTTATATGGCACTGTACATTTAAAACGTGTTCCATCCATTTCTATGAAAAATAAATCCAAGGCTGCAATTAAACGGCGATCATCATCTAACATTTCTGTCTTGAAATATATTTATAACATCAATAGCACAAGTTTATTAAGCAAATTATTTCATATGACTAAAAGTAAATCTTACTGAATGCATATTAATTAGGAAGCCCGTACGTTCTAATGTATCCTTAATACGTTCAAATCCATATTTAGCATCAATTTTATCATTTTCACGAGATTGTCTATAACCAGCTTCATTAAAGAAATCATCCCTATAAAAAAGTATTAATCATAGCATTGGTCATATACTTAATAAATTCAATTATCCAATATTACCTTCCTTCCGTTCTAATATCTGCTGAATACAATTTACCAGTATTCTGTAATGTTTTCGATTTAACCGAATTATACTCCATTATTGTAATATAATCTCATTACAGAATTTATAATTATTTATTTTATAAATTATTCAAAATTATTTAAGATTTTTAATAAATTGTAAAATAAATCAAGTATATTAAATAGTTTTGCGCGCGAATTTTGGCGCGTAAATAATCATCTGTTTAATAAGTAGATGAACTAGTTCACCGAGAAATTATTGAAAAGAGCATAAAGTTAACAACTTTTTACTTCTTCATTAAAAACTTTTCTATATACGCTTGAAAATACATAATGTCATTATACGAAATTTTCTCCCACAGATAAAATAAATCATAAATTTATTTTTATTTTAATTACTAATATATTATTATAAACATTTTATATTAATGGTAACATAATTTTTCATACTTTGTCTCTACATTTCTTATGGCATTTACTATCAAATGTAATTTATTTCGTTTCAATATGTTCCGCTAATTCATCCTAACAATTGTGTCATATTCACGCTGTACGCTTCACAAGAAAATATTATTTATCAAGTCATTCTGACAAGCAATTGAATTTCATTTTTGGTAATAATTAAAATAGAGAAAAAAATCTATAAGAAATGGTCACATTAGAAGATAAAACAATTTGGGAGGATGATGGTGAAGATTTGGGTAAAGATGTATTGCGTATGTCTAACGATGAAATAATTAGTAGGACACGTCTGATGGATAATGAAATCAAAATAATGAAAAGTGAACTTATGCGTATAACACATGAAATTCAGGCCCAAAATGATAAAATTAAAGATAATACAGAAAAAATTAAAGTTAATAAAACTTTGCCATATTTGGTATCCAATGTTATTGAATTGTTAGATATGGAAGCACCCGAAGATGAAGATGATGGTGCTGTACTTGTTTTAGATAATCAGCGTAAAGGCAAATGTGCAGTTATTAAAACGTCAACACGTCAAGCATATTTTCTGCCTGTCATTGGACTAGTAGATGCTGAAAAATTGAAACCAGGCGACTTGGTAGGGGTGAATAAAGATTCATATTTAATATTGGAAACATTACCAGCTGAATATGATGCCCGTGTTAAAGCTATGGAAGTAGATGAACGCCCTACCGAACAATATTCAGATATTGGTGGTTTGGATAAGCAAATTCAAGAATTAATTGAAGCTGTCGTTCTACCAATGACACATAAAGAGAAATTCAAAAATTTAGGCATACAACCACCAAAAGGTGTATTACTTTATGGGCCACCAGGTACAGGAAAAACACTACTGGCAAGAGCTTGTGCAGCTCAAACGAAATCCACATTTCTTAAATTGGCTGGCCCCCAATTAGTTCAAATGTTTATCGGTGATGGTGCCAAACTGGTAAGAGATGCTTTTGCTTTAGCTAAAGAGAAAGCACCAGCCATTATATTCATTGATGAATTGGATGCCATTGGTACAAAACGTTTCGATTCGGAGAAGGCTGGTGATCGTGAAGTTCAACGTACCATGTTAGAATTATTGAATCAATTGGATGGTTTTAGCTCAACCGCTGATATTAAAGTGATTGCGGCAACAAATCGTGTTGATATATTAGATCCGGCTCTATTACGTTCTGGCCGTTTAGATCGTAAAATTGAATTTCCCCATCCAAATGAAGAAGCCAGGGCGCGCATCATGCAAATTCATTCACGTAAAATGAACGTTAATAGTGATGTTAATTTTGAGGAATTGGCACGTTCTACAGATGATTTTAATGGTGCCCAATGTAAAGCTGTTTGTGTTGAAGCTGGCATGATTGCCTTGAGACGTTCGGCTCTTCAAGTCACTCATGAAGATTTTATGGATGCAATTATGGAGGTGCAAGCCAAAAAGAAGGCCAATTTAAATTATTATGCTTAATTGAAAAAGCAGCACAAAAATTTAACGCAAAAGAAAATCAAAAAAAATCTGAAATTTTGCAAAATCTAATCACTGTAAGATATTTTTTTCCTTTTTATATGCAATAATAAAGATACGCTATAAATTAATCGTTAGAAATATTCAATAAAGTCAAGAAGAAGAAGGTGAAGAAGAAAAATAAGCAGAGCAACATTTGATAGCTTGAAAGTTTTATTGTTGTTGTTGTTGTTGTTGTTGTTGTTGCTGTTATCCATATAAATTAATCATTTAATGATAGACGCCCACACACACACACACACACACACACACCCCCACATCATACAGTATACGCTTATGCATATGAAAACATTTAAAATATCAAATTCGTATTTCAGGTAATTTTTAAAGCGTTTTTTTAATATATACCCAAACAATCAATACCACCGAATTCACTTCTATATGTACATTAACCATTTCATATATATATATAAATATATATAAATTTTTTTTTGCTGTACAAAATTCTGCCTGTAATTTTTGCCAGTGTTTCTTTTTTATTTTATTTTATTTTATTTATTTTTTTTTTTTTGTGAATAGGAAAGTATGCCTTTCTCCCTCTTTCTCGTTAGTGTTGCGTCTTTTTTTTTTTGTATTTCTTTTTAATTCAATTTTTATTCAATTTTCTCTCTCATTATCATCCACAATTCTCAACAAAGCGTTTAATGTATTAATATAATAATTCTAATTATAAATATTCCACATACGTAAATACGTAAATACGTTTTGATTAATCTAAGAATTTGAGGTTGGGGCAGACGTGACAGAGGAGTGGGCAGTTGTAACAACTGTTGTCGATGATTTTGTGGATAGCTGAGCAGCTGTAGCATCAGCCGTCAATGATACTGTCGCTGTTGTTGGTAAAATTGATGCTGTTGCATTAATAGTTGTAGTAGTAGTAATAGTAGTAGTAGTAGTAGTAGTTGTTGTTGTTGTTGTTGCTGCTCCTACTGATGCAGATGTCAACGTCAATGTCGATATCGACTTTGTTTTCATAGTTTCTTCTTGTTTGCTTTTATGCTTCTGTTTAGAAATTGATAATGCTGTTATTGTAGATGATGCTTCTGCTGCTGTTGCTGCTGTTGCTGCTGTTGCTGCTGCTTTTTTATCAACATTATTCTCTACTATTTGCATTGCTAAAGGCGTCTTAGAAGTCGTCCCATTCGTATCTGTTGTATTAGTTGCATTTAATGCTGCTGTTGTTGCTGCTGCTGCTGCTGTTGTTGCTGTTGTTGTTGTTGTTGTTGTTATAGCTGTTGTTGCTGCTGTTGTCGTCGTCGTCATTGGTGTTGTTGTATTTAAACTTGTCGCTGCTATTGGTGCTGTTGTCGCTGTTAGATTATCTATTTCATTTTGTATTTGATCCACTTCGCTTTGCAAATGATCAATATCCCGTTCATAAGATCGCCTCACATAGGTGAGAAAGCCCAATAATAATGTTATTAGTGTTATCAAATATAAGTCCCAATTAGCTGCTATACTTTCATCCAAGTAAAATATGAAACGATAGGGTGACTCTTTGATGGCCTCTATTTTACTTAGAATTTGTAATTTGAATAAAGCAATAGCTACTGGTACTTTAGCATCAGGATTCGTTTCAGCAGCTAAATCGTATAAACGTTTGGCTAAATGCCAATCCTTCTTCATGCCTAGACCCTTTTCATGCATATAACCTAAATTGAACATTGCTTGGGCATTATATTGTTGATCGGATGCTTTACGATATAAAGCGGCAGCCGTTTCAAAATCAATTGTTGTACCCCAGCCATAAT
This sequence comes from Melophagus ovinus, assembly GCA_023089585.1. Classification (NCBI taxonomy): domain Eukaryota; kingdom Metazoa; phylum Arthropoda; class Insecta; order Diptera; family Hippoboscidae; genus Melophagus; species Melophagus ovinus. The sequence goes on from JAKKIB010000177.1 coordinate 9,327,341, forward strand.
AATAATAATCACCCAATTTTACTTGAGCAGCTGAATAACCTTGAGCGGCTGCACGTTTCCAATAATAAAATGCTCGTATCAAATCCTCATGACGATCTTTAAATATTTTAACACTGCCACGATCTAATAGAAAAGCGGCATTACCTTGAGCCACCTCATAACCCATTTCAGCTAATAAAGCATATTGCATGAACGCTTCATCTATGCGAGAATTTTTATAATCATTATAGGCACGCATTAGATTTGTGCCCCAACGACCACGCTCTGCTACACTTTTAAATAACTCAACAGCTGCTGGACATGAACGCAAAGTACCCATGCCGTAAGCATTCATAATACCAAGATTATAATAAGCTAAAACATGACCCGCTTGTGAGGCTAAATGAAAATATTTTGATGCTAATTTATAATCCGTTTTAACGCCATTACCAGCAAAGTACATTTTACCCAACTGCAATTGACCATCAACCCAGCCTTGATCCGAAGCCATATTAAAATATTTTAAAGCTTTTAAAGTATCTCTGGGTACACCAAGACCATTTAAGTACATTAAACCTAAACCGCTTTGACCAACGGGATCACCTAATTCAGCTGCCTTACTAAAGTACTTAAAAGCCGTGTCATTATCTGCTTTTATATGATCGCTACCTTCCAAATACAATTTACCTAAAAAGGCTAAAGCGATCGAATTATCAGCATTTGCCGCTTGTGTAAAATATTCTAAAGCTTTTTGATGATCCGGTTGGATGGCTTTACCACCTTGATAATACAATTGACCTAAACCAACTTGTGATTGAACGTCACCTTTGTCAGCCAACAATTGATAATATTCAACAATTTCGGTCTCTTGACTACCTGGATTTTCTGATTCATCTAATAAACGTACCCGATGCACTAAAGGCCCACTAGAAAATGTCACTTTCGATGCAACTTTCTTCGCTACTTTCTTATAATACATTAAAGATTTTTCACAATTTGCTGGCACATTAATGCCAAATGAATAACGATAACCCAAAGCCATTTGTGCAGGTACACTGTCACCCAAAGCGGCTAACGTTAAATGTATAATTGCCAAGGGTTGGCTAATGTTCTTACCACCTACACCAATGGAATACAAATATGCTAATCCCTAAAACGCAAACGTATAAAAGACAAATACAAAAATAATGCAAAATTTAAGTAAATAAATAAATGATTGAATTAGATGTTTTAGCTATACCATGTGAGCTTCAGGCAAACCTTCATTGGCTAACTCATCGAACTCAGTAGCTGCTTTTTCAAAATTGAATTCCATGTAATGACCCAATAAAAGGGCCCAAGCCAATTCAGCGCGTGCTTTATTATAACCCATTTCAGCTGCTTTGGCCAATAAAGTATATGCGATACGTTTATCTGAATTCGGCTTAGATAACATTTCCATAGATTTCTCATACATGCTATAAGCTTCAATTTGTTCAGGTGTAAGATCAATAATTTCTGGTGGTACACGTGTCGCTTCAATTTCATTAATTTCTTCTTGTAATTGTTGTTTTATTAATTTATCATTCCATAAACGCTCGAATAGAGCAGTTTGAAGTAATCGACCTGTATTACCCAATTCTGTATGCAATATAGATGCACCAGATTGCATTATAGGATTTGTTTCTTTAAATTCTTGTTCATTTATATATTTAGTAGATGTGCGTTCATTATCAAGTTCTTTAACACTGCCAGCAGTGGCACCAGTTGTTGCATCAACAACATTACCACTTGCATCATTTAAATTATTATCATCATTTCCACTTGGCTGTTGTTGATGGTGATGATGGTGATGCTGCTGTTGTTGTTTTGGGTTGCCCTGACTAGAAATAATATCGGGTCCTTGCAGTTCAGCTACAACCAGAAACCAAAATTTGGCACCAGTCAAAAGTAGCACCAGAAAAATAATCATAAACAATTTCATACTGAATCTAAGCATTTTTCTAGAAAATACAACTAATAGTTAAATGTTCGTTTGAAATCTCTCTGAAATTTTTAAAAGCTTCTACTTAATTCGATGTTAGGTTCTCTCGTCACCCTTTTTAACACTTCTTTTCTTTTCTTGTTGTTTATTTGTTTGTTTTGATTTTTAATTGTCTCTTGTTTTATTTTTATATTTTGCATAGAATAAGTCATACAATAAAAAAAAAAAAGACGTTTTGTTTAAAATCTTTTTATGTAAACTCATTCACTCATTTGCTTAATTTACCATGACGTGTGTTTCATTAATTTTTCTAATATACCTCTATCGAATAAAATTAAAATTCATTTTTATGTCCATTTTTCTTTTTGTAATTAAAATGCTTACTCATTTTTTATTGCACTTTAATATTATTGATACAAAATATCTCAATAATAAAACAGTTCACTTTTCAAAATTGCATCCATAATATGTTATTCTTCGGCATTTCATAAAACCACGTAAAAGTAAATAATACATAATTTCATATACAACATATAACATACGCAACTAGTTATATTTTTTGGAATTCGTTCATTTTTGAAGTTAACATTATTATTAAACATTATTAAAACAAATTGAACTGAAACAACATTTCTGTTCACAAACGACAAACATTTGATTTATTATTATCGTTTAATTCTTAACAATACACTTATATAGATCGAATTTTAATTAAATTAAAGAAAAGCTTATTAATTTTTGTACCACTTTTATTCGATGAAATATATAAATTCATTGAATTTTCATAATTATTGCTTACAGCTTTTTTGAAATAGTATCAATGAAAATACTTGCCGATTTACTCAAGAATAAATTTCAGTTTTTGCTAACTTCACTCATTGTTTTCTTTGTTTCTTTTGTAAAAGAAAACCTACAGAAAAACTTTAGCATTTTTAACGATATCGGTTAATGACGCCGATAGAAAAGTTTCTATTAGATAAAACTGTTATTAATATGGATTTAAATAGAAGATATTCAGACAGCAGCGAAAGCCATGATTCAAATTTTTATAACGTGCCCAAAACGAACAAACAGCAGGTACGTAAAATATGTCGGTCGTTGGCCGACACTTAACACTTATATTGCTTTACTTACTTTACTTTATTCAAAAATTAAAAAGTAAAATTACAAGTCAAGATGATGAAATATACGCATAGTATAGATATATTGGAACTGAGCAAATAAATTGCTCATGGAATGACGGTAGACATTAAAATGGACAGACAGATTTAATCGTTTTCGACAATCACTTTAACTCTATTGCTACTCTAATTAAATGTAGAATCATCTTTAATTCTTTTCGAATTAGGGAATAAACACGCTGTAACCAAATGAGGCAAGTTATAACTAGTAAGATAAGTATACTTGGCTGGGGCAAGTTTTAGATACGCAACACCCAAACACTGTGGCCGATTTGCGTGATTTGTAGAAAGATGTTGTTGACCAATAACCTTATTACTTGTACAAAATTTCATCTTTCTACCTTTAACATTTTGCAAATAATGAGCAAAAAACCAAATTTTATTTGATTGCTAAATGGGGGGTTTTCAGTTTATGTTACACTGTTGGCGTGTCCATGTCTATGTCTATAACATGATGCTATCTAAAAAATCTATATGCTTTTTAGGATTTCCGATGCTTTTGTTTAGGTGTTACAAACATTTTAATAACTTGAATATACTCGCAACCTCTGAGTGGTGGGTATAAAAATAACAGCGTAAATATGACAAATAAAGCAAAAAAAACAATTAAGATTTATTTACTTTATTTGTAATGCAGGGACAACAAAAACCAATTCAGCGTTTAGACGCTTTGATGGCACAAAGTGATTTAAATGTAAAACAATTAAAACTATTGGAAAATGGAGTTCCTTGTAGAACTTGTCACAGGATTTGCACTTTACAATGTGATAGATGCGGAGATTTTTACTGTTCTGTGGCATGTCAAAAAAAAGATTGGCATTCACATCGTTATATATGCTTTCCAATGCCGGCTTTAGTAAAGCAAGAAAACTTCCGTTCGATTGTAGACGAAAATAATGTGCCAAATCTCAAAAGAACGGATAATAATAATGGGAAATGTTTGGCATATGAAAGGCAAGTGCTTTCAAATGATTTCGAAATTAATATGCTTGATAATGAAAGAAGACAAAATAATGCAACACCAATGTCTAATATTCAAGAATCAAAAACAGGAGAAAAGATTTTACCAGGAATGTTTAATGCTCAAATGAATGAATCAAAAAAATCATACAGTATGCCAAGACAGACAATGGCAGCTGAAAAAAATTTAACAAAATCCAATTGTCAAGTTATGGGATATCACAATCAAAAGGTAGCACAATACAAAGGTCCACTTGATACTATAATACCAAAAAATGAAAGCTGTATTATATTGACTGCTTTTCGTACAACGAACCTTTGTTATATACGTTCAGCGAATACCTCTGATTTAGATAATTATAGAACTGTAATTGAAAAAGTTCAAAAATGTAGTATCAATGCATCCAAATTGTATAGTCGACCTAAAATGTACAGTTATGCTTTAACTATGCATAATAATTTCTACCACCGCGTTCAAATTGTACCATGTAACCGACGTGATCAATATCGTGTTATGTTTATTGATATTGGCATTTTTGATTTTCGTGTTCTTAAAGAATTATATACCATAAGCGAAGCCTTACTTCTACTGCCATGCCAGTTAAAATTGATACGACTTAACGGCGTAGATTATGTAAAAGATGAGAATGTACGAAAACAGTTAAAGGAATTTGAAAATCGTCAATTTAAAATACAATGGGTTAAAGAGTGTACCGAAGCGAAATTATTCCATTGGAGAACAAATAGACCCTTAGCTGATGATATAACAAAGATTCTCCTTTCAAAGAAACAAATGATTAATAAAGAAGGAAAGGATGATGAAGAAAGCAATTCAAATGAAAGGAAAAATGCCAAAGGGAATAATGCACCCAAGCAAAAAACATCAAATTCCTTAAATTCATCCATTGTTAACTTATCAAATTTATTTATTTTTGATGAAGAGTATACATGCCTTGATAAAGTTAATAAATATATGAATGCTGCACAAAAAGATAATCTTAATAATGAGGAAAAGTACCAGAAAAGTAAAGAGCAAGAAGAAGAAAATGATAAGTCCGTATTAAACAGTAATAATAATTCAGTACAACAATCTCAAAATTATAAGGGAGAACAACAAACATGCATGAAACCGCCATTTAAATTTCAACATTTTACTGAAAATGATGAAAATTTTACAGCGATTGTGGTCGATAATGGTTCTTTGCAAATGGGTTATGTGGGTTGTATAATGGAGAAGCATTTAAATAATCTAATTAATATACAAAAATATTTAAAAATCACATGGAAAAATACTGGCGTACCATATAAACCCAAACTTAATGAGTATTGTATTGCTAAATATGAAAGTGATTGGTATCGTGCTAAAGTTATTCAAATCAAATTACCAGACCAATATACAGTTGTTTATATTGATTTTACAAATAAATTAACTTTATCAAGTGAAGATATTCGATCATACCCGATGGAATTAACCTACAATTGTACAACAAATTTTTGCCTCATTAAAGGTATTGTAATTATATATTAATTGACTGAAGTATTCGTATAATTTATTTTTCGTAAATTTTTTTTTTTTTTTTTTTTTTTAATTCATACATTCAGATTTGCTGGAGGAAATAAGCGTGAAACAATTTAAATTTTTAAAAGATGAACTTTCCTTTCGGCAACCATTTCACGTTGATAGGATCGATGAAATAACTAATGATGCAACTGTCCTTATATGTAATCAACTACTTGATAAAGTGAGAGACCAATAACTTTTTCCAAAATATGTAAATCATATTATAAATATAAAATATGTAAATCATATGTAAATCATATTCCAATGGTATACATTTTTATTTTCCTTTTTATTTTTGAGTTTTAAGTTATTATTGCACGAGAAGTGCTTGGTTGATCATACATTATCTTTAAATCGCAAATCTTGCCCAAATAAATATTTTCTCTCAATTTACGTATCCTGGCCTTAATATTGGGATTATGTGTAACATAGTTGGCAAAAGCTCTAGCTTGTTCTCCAGTTCCAACCTCTTAAAAATAAAACAAAACAAATATATAAAAAAAAACACAATATAAAATTTACTTAAAAAGAATTTGAATTCATATTAAATTGAATTAACCTTCAATGTAAATGATATTGGCATATGTTGGAAATAATAATTCTTTAATTATCGGCTTTATTTGAGTTTTGTTTACCACAGATGTGTTGCCATAATCTATAAATACCACAGTTACATCATTGTCATTTTGAATATTCACGCATAATGCTCTATACCATTCGCCATCATCCTCATAAATGGCTAAACATACTTCATTTTTTCTAATCATATAAAAATAAATAATAAATAAAAAAAAAAAAAACTAATAGCAATAAACGAAGCAAGTTAAAGTCGCAAAGTTAACAATTAAATTTACTTGGGTAAATATGGTCCAGATGGGGCTTTGGGGCCATTACAATATGTCGATATCATTTTTAAATGTTGTAGAAATTCCATTAATTGTTGTTTATTCGAATAATCGGCCGCTGTTATATAAAAGCATTGACCTACTGCTGCCGACTCTATAAAAGTTATATCCAATACATGTATGGGTACATTATCACCACAATGTAATGGTATAACCTCAATTTCTTTTATTGTATAAAACTTTTCACAAATCCCATCACCGTAACCATCATCATAATTAACTTGTTTAGATTTATCGCCATTTTTCTGCCATGCATTTTCTTTGGCTTCATCATCTACTTTGGCTTTAACTAAAAATACATTTGCGCCTTCACTTTCACCTTCACATTGATCATTTTCTTTGTTGTTGATTACTTTCATTGTTTTAACTGGAGTCTTTGAGACAATTGGTGAAAGTATGTACGGCTTGTCATTGCCACTAAAATTTTTTAAGAGATTATTACTTTGTTCATCTTCTTTGTTCATAGGTTTTTCTACTGATTGTTCCAGTTGTTTCAATGGTTCTTTATTATTATCCAAATTTGTTAAATGCGGTTCAAATAATTTCGGTAACAATGCTTTACATAATGATTCTTTCAAATTAGTCATAAAGTGTAAATCAATAGTTTGCGTATCTTTATAAGACACATAAAATAGCACAACATTTTCCACGCAAGTCATAAGACAATGTAATGCTTTACTATCAGCTAACAATGGTTGAATATTCTCCAAATATGCTAATGTCATTAAATTACATTGAACTGGTAATGAACGCATCAATATAGATGGTTTACGTAACATTTTACGATCTACATACGATTCGCAACCACGATCAATATTTAAAACTTTACATTTTGGATTCAATTGAATTATCTAAAATAGTATATATATATATATATATAAGAGCCATTACAAATAATGCTCAAATATTCACAATTTTGAAAGACGATAAAAATATATAAAAATTCACTAAAATGTACAATTTTCAAATTTTTTTAAAAATTCTTTTTGTATAATACGTATAAACTATTTTTGGACTTACCTTGCCTCTATAACCACATTGATCTGTTTCAGTTACAAATACCATATCTCCAATGGATATTATATCAGTGCGTTCATATGGTGGACAATTTTTCATGTCATTTTTCAGTATATCTGGATATTTATTGGTGTTATGTAACGCAATAAATACTTGTTTATAATTTATAACATGACTAATATAAACACAACTACCTTCTTCGATTGGCTCATGCCACATCGGTAATTTCAATTCATCAAGGCGACCAGAAAATTCGGTTGCAATAACATTTGTCAATTTTTGATTGTCATTATATAAAACACAAGTAAAAAAACTATCTTGTTGCTGTTGCTGTTGCTGTTGCTGTTGCTGTTTCTGATATTTAAAACAATTACTGGACTCATTGATGTCACTTATATTATTTGTAATTGATTTTAATTGTAAACCTGTTGCATGTTTTAAAGTGCTTTCAATCAATGGCAGATCATCTGTAGAGTTAATGGAAATGGCAAAAACTTGTGGTGACTTGTGTATAAACTTAGTTGGTATATCTTTTATTTGTGCTGATAAACATATAAAACCATCATCCAATGCATATACAACGTACAATTTTTGTACTTCACAAAATGCCAAAAGACGACATCTACGCCAGCCACGTACTGTTTTAGCAGCTACAAATTCTCCAACATTAGGTACAGATATGAAATTAAAATTTTTCGTTTCATTTTGTAACAAATTTTCCATATTATTATTCCAAGCTATATCATCCTCAAGCTCTTTAGGACCATTAGTAATACGGACTAATGCATGACGACCATTTGGAATATATTTCACAATACTTATGGGTACTGTTTCATTGATTGTTCCGTTTAATGGCAAATATAATGGTATACCTTTCCGTCTACACTCCACGTTAAAATAACCAGCCGGAGTACGTTCTCCAATTATTCGGACCTCAATATAGGACTCACCTTCTAATAGATCACCCTCATAACTTTCATCTAATTTAACACGAATTGTGTAAGTATTCAAATTGGCCATTACTGGTATTGGGCTATAAATTGTTGAAAATGGTACATGCAATGTATTGCCATAATCAATTAAACGTACAACTGCATAGTGATTTTCTACAGTTACATCTAATACTTCAGCTCTATAGAATGCTCCTTCGAATGGTGCAGTCACTAACGATCCAATTTGAATTTCTTCAATTGGCATACGGGTATCCTGTTTTATACAATAATTGATTTCTCCTAGAAGTTTTAGTAAAACTTTAAGATGTTTAATATCCGTTATCCAAGCAAACCGACCAGTTTCACAGTTTTTTATATTTTGGTCGTCATTTTTTTCTATATATTGAACAACAGCTTTGAAAAAATCCTTTGATGGAGGACACAATTCGCGCCATTTGCAAAATATATTACACTCCTGTTTAATTGAACTTATTTTGGTGTAATTTGCCAAAGATGAATTAGAAATGTTTGAAATGAATGAATTATCAGAATCATGTTTGAACACTTTAGATCCATAAGAATTATTTTTACTTAACGATTTTGTTTCAATGGCAGTCATATTAGAAGTTATATATGACACATTTTCTTTCTGATTTATTAATTCAATTGGTATTAACTTCCTGCATGAAATCAAACATTCACACTTTTATTTATCACTCTTTTATTCCATTTATTAAAAGGAAATAATATAATTTACTTACGGCAATTTGAAACAATAATTCTTATGTTCAGGCCAATGTACTACTTGGCAATTGCGACTGCAATATGAATCATGACAACGCTCACATTTAAATACGGCCGATTCATTACATTTAATGCATTTTAACGCAGACATGCTTATAAATTGCATGAATTATTTTCTGGAGATTAATTAATTATTTAATCTAAATACAATGCACAATAAATTTCGCTTTGTAACACGTGATTAAATGTTGACTCAAATTATAACGGGACTTGCACATTGCCTTAATCCGCCTAAATGATGTAAATAAATTATACAATAGTTTCACTACTAAAATTATTAACGCTGATTTCATTTTACACAACTATTTACATAAACACTTTCCCAACAATCTATTTATTAGATCACAAATAAGATATAGGTTTATATAGGTTTATATCACATTATTATTAAATTACTTTTAGAAATATTTATATGAAATTATAACTGAAGAATGTTTACATTAAGATCTTGCTATTAGTTATTAGTTTTTTTTTTTTATGAGGAAAATAAATAAATACGGTTATATCGAAATGCAAAAAGCATGAACTTGTACTATTTGAACTTACACCACTGAAAATGGTTTTCATATATTAGTACATTTTTTTTCCAACTGTGCTATATGAGCTGACTAAAATCTCTTTCAGTATTTGCATTAAGTGGCTAAAAAAAGGTTTTGCATTGTTTATTTATTTTTTTTATAATTTCCTTAAATATTTACAAAGTTACATTTTTGATGTAATTATATTTAATTATGACGGAAGATACATTGTTTGATTGCTTACATGCAGAAATTGTTAATTACTGTATTAATACATCGAATAATAATACAAATAAGAAAATCGATTTATCCATGTTAGAGCATATCGGCTTTAATACGGGGTATCGTTTAATTGAACGTTTAACACGCGATGTGCCACGATTTAAAGATGAATTAGAACCAATTAAATTCATATGTACAGATTTTTGGACATTAATTTTTAAAAAACAAGTAGATAATTTAAGAACGAATAATCAAGGCATGTACGTTGTGCAAGATAAATCATTTAGATTTTTAACACGCATAACAACGGGTACCAAACAATTGGAGCATGCACCCAAATTTGTTGCTTTCACTTGCGGCTTAGTCAGAGGTACATTATCCAATTTTGGTATTAATAGCACTATAACAGCTGAAGTACAATCTATACCAGTTTGTCGATTTCATATTGAAGTTGCACGCACTTAAATCAATCCCATAAAAAGTAAGTAAGTATTAATTTATTGGTTTTTTTCTCACCCTTTCTCTTGTTAGAGAATACATAATGACTTTGTTTTTTTTTTTCTGCCCATTAGCATTTTCGTTACAATTATAAGGATAAAAGTCAGCGGCGAAAAATTTTATTTATTAAAGTTTTCTTATAACATTAATGCTGAAATAGTGTTCAAAAAAAGGCTCGGGGAGTAAAGAGGTATAGATTGCATTTATGTGTTACAGAGAGATATAATTCTTTGCTTAAAAAAAATTAGAATTAAAGTGTCTCTAAAATAATTGACATAGAAATGGTTTGCCTTAAAATTCCAATGATTTAACTTAAATAAATTTTTATTTCCCTTAAAGCAATCTGGTACGATGTGAAACCTATTACTTTCTGTAACTTATTCACAATATATGAAAATAAAACTTCCTTATGGAGCATTTTTAAACGCTTTATGAAACCATAAAAACTTCAGATAGATATTAACTATTCCATTAATGTGTTTCATCAGCACAAATTATAATTTGTGACTTACACACTTTTACTTTAGTTTAGCTAACAATTTCATGAAGCATTTGAAACTTTCTGAAAAAGTCACATTCCTTATATTCATGTAGTGGCTCAATGATCACTTTTTTTCTCATTCTCTTCATTTGCGAAAGCTTCTTGAGAAAAATTTGCATAAATAGAAAAAATTAAAAGGCCGCTTGGTTTTTGTGTTTGTTTTGTTTTGTTTTGTTTTTTTTTTTTCAAATGAACATTAAATTTCAATTTTATTTTAATTAAATGTTTGTTTACATTGTATTTTTTTTTTCCAATTTTGTTTCTCATTTTTATATTGCATTTTTTGATACAAAAAAAGCTTCGCTTTAAAAGTGTGCTTTAATAAAATTCTAGACAAAAAAAAAAAAAGAAAAAAAATTTTTTTTAATGTATAAAAATAAAAATAAATGGAAAAAACAAGAATAAAAATTAAAAAATAAACTAACATTTAATTAAATTGTATTTGCATAAAATGATGTATAAATGTATACATATAAAAACGTATATATAAAATAAGCGTAATTGTGCGTAATTAAAAAAAAAAAAATAAAAGGGTGAAGTTTTCAACTTTTGGTGTAAATTTATTAAATTGTTTTTATGTATATGTATGTATGGAAGTTTGGGGCTCTGGTTCCTTTTGGCGCTTTCACAATGTTTTTTTTTTTTTTCTAATATTCTTCTTCTAAATTTTGCTTGAACTAAAATTTTTTGGACAGTGCTTATTACTAAATTATTTATATATTTATATATGTGTGTGTGTGGTATGTGTGTGCGTCTGTGATGAATTTTGTTGCTCTTGTTTTTGTATTTTTACATATTAATAATATCAGTTTCATTTTTCTTTGTGCGCTTATATCGCAACCGAACAAGCTGAATAAACATTTTAACTAAAAAATAAAATCATAAAAAGTAACATACATTGTAAATATGCGAAAAAAAAACACCAAAAATAGTAATATCTATATAACACACACACACACACACACACACTCTCTCTCTCTCTCTCTCTCTCATGTATATATATATATATATATAATGCACACACATACATACATTTACAAAAATATTATTATTATAAAAAAAGATTTTTTTCTTACTCTTCTGATTTTGAGCAAATATAAATATATGTGTATGTGTATGTATATGTCTGTGTGTATTGGAAAGGACATGCATATAAAAAAAGGGGCGAAAAGGTATTGCTATAAAATATATTTTTTCAGCAAAAGAAAAAAAAACCAATAAATATAAATATATAAAGGGTTTTAAAGCGGGAGAAAGGGTTGGCACCAAAAGGACAGAGAAAAAAGAAAAAAAAGGGAGACAGGAAAAAAGAAAGAATTTTAAGTGATCATTTTTGTTAATTTTTTTTTTTTTTTTTTACATAAAAATACACAAAAAATATTTCCAAACTTGTGCATTTTTTCTTTTTTTCTTTTTTTGTGTGTGTGTGTATTTTTTTTTATGTATGTCATCATTCATCTATAGTTTGGTTTTATACACGTTTCAGAAAAAATATTACTAAAAAATAAAAAAAGCATTTGGAAGAACAAATAAAAATTAATAAAATTTATAGAAAAATAAATTGTAAAATTTTGTTAAACTGAATGATGAAAACTTTTTTTTCTTAATAATTGTCCGTCTGTCTGTCTATTGGTCAAAATAAACAATTTGCAAAAAAAAAAAAAAAACGGGGAGAAACTTGTGATTGCTAATCAATCTCTAACAGTTAAGGATAAACAAAATTAAATAAAAAAAAAAAAAAAAACAAACAGAAAAGGAAAAAAAGAAGTCGTTTTTGACGATGATGACAATCAGAAAATGTTATCTGTCTGCCGTTCCTGTTTCCCCTCAAACTGGAGAATTCTCTTTTCTTCTTCTTCTTCTTCTTTTTTTTTCTTCTCCTCGTTGTTGTATAAAATATTAGAAATTTTTTTGTTATGATGATGCTTTTGACTGATGATGTTAATGTTGATAATGATGATAATGATGATAATGATGATAACGATGATGATGTATTTTTTTTTATAACATTAAACGTGAACGTGATTTCTTAGAATGTTTTACACGTTGTTGCGCTGTCATAGCACCATATAATGTTGCATTGTTATTGCTACTATTAGAAATGTTGTTGCCATTAAATGCTGTTTTATTTATGGTGGCAATATCACCATTCCAAGATTTCGATTTAGCACGAAAATGTTTATATTCTTCATTATAGGATGGCTCCAACATTGGACGATATGAATGCGGCTCACATAATTCAGCATAATGCTCAAAAAATTCTTTATAGCCATTATGTAATAAATAAATTTCAGGATAATCGAGCGTTGGATAAGAATTTGTGTTACGGGCACGATCATGATTACGTAAGAAACGTGACAATTTTGGGCCGCGTTCTGATGAAAATTCACAATGGAATATAACAATATTACGTTTGCCATTATTGCTATTAATATAACTATCATTATCATTATTATCATTATTATTATTATTATTGTTGTTGTTGTTGTTGTTGTTGCTACTATTACAACTAAAATTTAATGTATCGTTATCAGTCTCTGCAGCAATTTGGTTTTGTTCAGTCTTGTTGTTATTATTATTATTATTATTGTTATTGTTGTTGTTGTAATTATTAATTAAAAATTCTTCAATAACTTGCTCTTGTGTATAGAGATTTTTAGCCCCCCTAATATGGCCACCATCGTATTCATATGGATAACGGCAATCAATAATTTTATATGTGGCCACGCTATTATCAAATTCACCGTGTAATAAACGTGCTACCGTATTACATGATATCGATTTTAGATCACGATGTCGACCATTCATTACCAATGGCAATATATAAGGTTTACTAAAATCACCAATTAAATCTGGTTCATTAGCATTTTCGGAGCGTGCCAATGCTGACATTATTTCAGCATCATTCATTGACATGCATTTACGTAATGGCGGACGTAACAATGATAGAGTTGGTGATGATTTACTATTTATTAAATTATAGACAGTGGAAGATTGTTGTTGCTGTTGCTGCTGCTGTTGCTGTGCCTGTTGCCTTTTTTGCTGCTCAACTGCGGGCATTATTTCTAATTCATTATTATTAGTAGTCATTGTTGTCGTTGTTGTTGTTGTTGTTGTTATTATTGTTGCTGCTGCTGCTGCTGCTGCTATTGTTTTATTTGTGGTATTAGTAATTTTGGTAAAAGAGCCATCGAGATTCTCTCTGTCGTCATCATCATCATCATTATCATCATTATGATTATAATGATTATAATTGTTATTGTCATTATCATTAATGCGATACCGTTTAATTTGTAATGGCGAGCAATTAACATATTCAGGCGGTTCTGGACGTTTAAAATAGCTATTTCGTGTTGAGATGGGCGTTGTTAAGGCATCTAAATTATTATTAAATGATTTAGCGGTACATTCCATAATTGGTTGTAAAATCTTTGGTTGTTTATGCTGCTGTTGATGCTGTTGCTTTTGTTGTTGTATATTATTATAATTTTCTGTCATGGCCAAGCAACGACGTGCCGATATTGGCTGTTGTTGATACGATTGTTGCCTTTCTGGTGTTTTCATTGGTGATTTCTTTATAATTTGCCCTGTTATTAGTGTATTTAAATTGCTAGGAAAGCCTCTACCGTTAGCGCAAGCTCCATAGCTAACGGCATAGCCAGTGCCACCACCACCTCTACCAACTCCATTAAATCTCATCAATGCTGACGATGATGATGTTGATGATGATGATGATGATGATGATGAAGCTGTTGCGTTTGTTTCATGATCCAATGATTCCAATTCAAATAATTCCATATATTCATCATCCAATGATGATTCCGTTGAATATTCGGCTGATGATAGACTTTGTAATACACGAAATCGTTTTGGTGATGCCACCATTTGACCATCATATTTATTAGAATTAGCATTGTATGATTTTTGTGTTTGTTGATGAGGATAATGCTGCTGCTTTGATTTTTTAATAATTTGAAAACGTCGCGGTGATCCTTCCGGTAATAATAACCCAAGCTCTGAACGATGATGGCTAACATTATCATTATTACCATTATGAAAATTATTATTATTATTATTATCATCATCATCATCATTATTATTATCTATATCATTATTATTACTATTTGTAATTGTATTGGCATTATCATCAGCAAATAGAGATAACTCTTCCACCATCATATCATCTATGGACATATCCAAATTGAGTCGTCGATTCATATTGTGCTCATTATTATTATTATTATTATTATTATTATTGTTATTGTTATTGCTATTATCCTCATTATTTTGATTAATGCGATGATGATTTTGGGGGCGTGATAATTGATAACTGTAAAATTAAAATAAGAAAATTATTTGAAAAAATTTATATTAATAATTTAATTTAGAAAATTTTAATTATAATTAATTGTAATCCATATTTAATTATACATATAATTATAATTAATTTTTTTTTAATTATAATTAATATTTGGGAAAAAAATCATTATAATCAATAATTCAATTAAATTATTCGTAATTACAAAAAATGTTTTTTTTTGTCAAATGATGACAAAATCTATTTTATAGATTGGAATTAATGAAATCATAAAATCACAAAATCACAAAATCACACAACAATTTTTGTTAATTATAAATAAAAAAAAAAAAAAAAGGAAAGAGCATTTGCAAAATAATACACTTTTCTTATTGAATTGTATGCATTTACATTAAAATCAAATAAATTTTATTTAAAAAATAATCTTGAAAATTGTTTGAAGAAATTTCTTCAACTAAACGAAATTGAATATAATAAGCAAGCATACTGCTGCTGCTGCTGCTACTACTGCTGTTGTCAAATGTTATAAATGAACTAAATATGAAACTCAATTGAATTGAATTATTAGAGACCAAAAAGAAAGAAAGTACATTTCGTGGATGAGAGCGGTGTTGGAAGGGGGCTGGAAACATGCAGAAAAAAAAGGGGTTCATTCAACTCATTTCTATTCAAGTCAAACCCAATGCAATGCAACTCAAATAGACTGACAGGCAGACAGATAGCAGAAGCAAATAGAGGCAGCCCCTGCTGTAATATAAAATTTGTAGCCCTAGTATGTGGCATTTTAGGTAGGGGGTTGTTTTCCTAAAATAATTGATACATAACAAAAAAAAAAAATAATAATAATAATAAAAGAAAGCACACATTGTTTTTATTGTTATTATTATGCATATTTCAAGAGTTTAAGGTCTGCTGGCCATAATAAACGCCATGTGCATGCCAGAGCCAACCAAACTCAAGAAACTGAAACCGAAAATTTCCTTTACTTCCATTTTTTTCCTATCTTCGTCTCACTTCTCTCCCTTTAACAACACTCTCTCTCTCACCCTTTCTCTTAATCTCTCTCTCTCAATCGTTCTGCCTAACTGCTTCACTTTTTCAATGCCCCTCTCTAATTGTTATTGTCTTCCCAAATTCTATTTTTATAAGGAATTTATAATATAAAACTTAATGTAAACTGAAATGAAAGAAATTGAGTAGGAAATATTTCATATATAATTTTCTTTAAGGTCTGGCAAAAGCAAAAGCAAAAGCAAAAGCAAAAGAAATGAAATGAAATTTATTTTGTAAGAAAATTCCAACAATTCTTTTCACCTAATAAAAATTTCAAGTTTATCAAAAAAAAAAAAAAATTCAATTAAAAAAAATTTAAGAATCATTTTCGACCATCGATTTTTGTTAACATTTTTTTATACTTTCATTATAAAAAAAATTATATTTTCAAACATTCACAAAATAAATTTACAAAAACTATTAACCTTAAAATAGCAATAACAATAACAACAATTAGTATAATTACATGAGAAGTAAGAAGAAGAAATATTACAGAACGGCAAATATTTTTTGTTTACAGTTCTTGATAAGAAACTAAAAGAAAAGAATTAAACCAAATGGCAGCATAAAAGTTAAATAATTCCCCCTATCTATTTTCTCATTCTCACTCTCTCTCTCTCTCTCTCTCTCTCTCTCTCTTTCTTCCCTCATGCATATACATTTTCTCACTCACCAATCTCCTTAACCCACATAAATTGCACGCTTTATCAAAAATTGAGGGAGGAAGTGTTTTACCTATTTGCTTTTCCTTAAATATAAATTATGTATAATTTCATTTATCCGAGTTTTCTTCTTCTTCCTATTTCATTTCCATTAATTTAAAAGAAATGTAACACAAAGAAAAAGGGCATAAGCAAAAAACAGTAAAACAAAGAAGGGAAAAAAGCAAGAAATTTAGTCATGTGGAAAAAATTGCGCGCTTGGTTTGATCCATGAGCTTACTTTTATATGGCTCAAATCGTGCAAACAAAGCAACAATAACAAACATATATGACAAAAACTGATGACCAAACTTTAATTATTAGGTCAGGTCGTCGAGTGTAAATGTAAACACAACAAGAATAACAACAACAACAATTAACAAATCCAAAAAGAGGGGGGACAGAGGGGAAGAAGAAAAAACCAATAACAAACTTTTTTACATTAACTGGTTCTTTTTTAATGTGTGTAACTGTAAAAATGAGTGTGAGTGCTTCAACAATGTTGCTTTACATTTTCTTAAGGCGCAATGCCATATAAAAAGAGAAAAAGTGAGCGACTAAGAGATATATATGCATAAAAAATGCATTTAATGGCATCGGTTATTAATATTCTTCTCTCAAATTCTTCCTCTATTTCTCTCTTTACTTTTCTTTCGCAAACGCAATTATGTTGTTTCCTACTGCAATTATGAATGAAACAACTCTTAAACATAAAATAAAGAAAAAATAATAATAATAATAACACCAAGTTAAATCATATCGAACAGATGAGTTAAATGATGATGATGATGAAGAAGAAACACAGCATGCATATCTTAATATAAAAAGAGTAGATTCTTTTAAGAGCATTCTGGGTATATTATATATATATATATATATATATATATATATATATATATATATATATATATATATATATATATATATATATTTATATATGTGTGCGTGTGTGTGCATGTTGGGAGAATTTTTTTTCTAATCCACTCACATTCATATACACACATATACAATATTTTTTGAATGTGTTTTAATATCTTTCATGCAATGAATATGGATGGACGGCCGGACAACTTAGAAACAGTACATTTACATTGATAGAAACAAAACTTTCATTTTCATTTCAAGGCCGTATACAAGCATGAATGCGCACACATGCATCTAAGAAGGCCACAGAGAAAAAGAGAGAGATAGAAACAAAGAGAGAACCGAGATAATTCGATTATAAATTGATTCTGGTTGGCATGCACACATACACATACATATGCATACACATATACTTAAGTTTAGATAAAAGCAAACACATAAACGCCTTATGGGGAATTAATCAACTTTATAAAGAATTTTCAAGTTCACCAAATCACATACACACACACGTATACATACATACATTATATATATATATATATATATTCATTTTTTATCATTCTCATTCATGTCTTATTCTTCTCTGTCTGTCGTCGAATATTTCTATACGAAGAATCTTTATTTTAATTTAGCTTAAAATTATTTCATTTTAATTTACAATTTTAGTAAACTTGAAAAAATAAGAGAGACAGAAATGAAGAGACAGAAAGTGAGAAATTTTTATAATAATTTCTTCTTTTTTATGAATTTCATAAAAAATTCTTTTGGCATTAAAATTATCTTTTTGCTTGCTTCTTTTGTTTTTGAGAGATTTTAAATGAGAAGAAAAAAAATTAAAATATAAACAGCTGATGGAGCCGGCGATCATATGATTATGGTTCAATTTAATATATTTTCTCAAATGAATTCTTTGATTTATTGCGTTTTTTTTGGCTCTTTTGATGTCTTATGCTTTTTAAGATGACCAAAAAAAGAAGCAGAACAGCAAGAAGAAGAAAAAAGGAGATTCATATTTTGTCTTTTTTTTTCTTGTAAAAATTACCTTTGGCAGCAGTCCATAGCAATTTCACATGACTCTTCCATCATTGATTCCCACAGCATTATTTTCAAACTTTCTATCAACGTTTATAACTTTCTTTTTTGTTTTTGTTTACTTTTTATTACAGCGGCACTTATTCTTCAATAGCGATAAATCAAACAGACAATTACTAGAAATTTTAAATTTATTATTGCCGCTGATTATTTATTAAAATTATTATTACAATTAATGTTTTTGTTATTGTTATCGTTCTTAGCAAGCATTATACCAAAAATACGCCCTTTTTTGAACAGCTTTTTTTTCCTTTCTTACTTAAACTTTTTTCAATCAATTTCTCCAATTTAAACTGAATTGTCTCCTTTTTTCTTTTTTATCGGTGAAATTTTTTAAGCAAGAAATATTTTTTTACGGCCAAAATACATTTTTCAATCATTTTGTTTAAACAAAAAAAATGAATGTTTGAACAATATTTTAAACATGCAAAAATTCATTTCGACACATGCTTCTTTCTTCGTTTTGTGAATAAAATGTTTTTAGCAACATTTTTTTAGTGTTGATTTTGAGTTTTCCCTTTATTTTCTTTTTTTGTGTTTTAGTTAATTTCCATATTAATTTTGCACCAAAAAGAAGTTTCTTAAGCCAAAATGAAAACACCAAACAAAAAAATCGCAAATTTTATTTCCATGTAAAATGTACACACCATTATACGAAAAAAAAGCCAATAGCCAAATATTATATAAATTTTATAAAATGTTTATGTTTATATTTATGAAGAAAAAGAAATAAATATGAACAAGCAAAATGGCGTTTGGCATTGCGCATAGCGCGAAACGACGACAAGCAAGAGAAGAACTCGAATGACTGATTTATCAAATGCACTCACACTTTATATATGAGTCGCTAACGTCGCCGTTGTCAATGCTAGGGAATTCTGCTTCTAATGTTTTTTCTTCTTCTTTTTTGCTTCACTTTGTTTTACTTTGCATGCCTCTTCTTTTCTTTTGACAATTTGCGCTGACGTCTTTGACTTCTTGATTTGTTATTGCTTTTATTATTTTCAGACTCTTTTTAGGTAAACTTCAGAAAGAACCAAAAAAAAAACCAAAACAAAACGAAACCCATGCAGAGATCATTTCGGTTCGTTTACTTACTGCAATTTTTTCTCTTCTACTTTTTTTTGTTTTACTTTCTCTCTCTCAGACTTTAGCCTCTGCTGGGGTAAAAAAATCAGCTGGGTAGGTTGAAATATTAAATGTAGAAGAAAATAGAAGAAACTAAAAACCAATGTCAAACAAGCACAAACCCAAACACAAAACTACAATTCTACCTAAAAAGAATTTGCCTATGTTTTTCTTGAATTATCTGCACAAGCCAACAAATTGAAATGTTATAGAAAAATGTAAAGAGCGAAAGAGAGCGAAGTAACAACAACAATCATATGATATAAAGAAGAAGAAGAAGATATTCTAACCAAACAAAACATAAAACACTGTTAATTAAGAGTAATGAACTTTTTTTAGTTCTGCATTAAATAAACAGAGAGAGAGAGAACCAAAGAAGAGCAATAGAAACTCCAGTCTAAGAAAAAAAGTCATATGTTTGCCTTTTTTTACATACATATAAACAATTGCCTGAGTCCTTTTTTGTTTCTTGATTAAAGAAGGCAGCAAACAACAAAAAACCGCAAAGCAAAAACCAAAAATTCTATATGTGAGTAATAAAAACAATCATCACAATACTAATAATAATAATGACTTCAATGTGTAAATGTGAAACATTTTGACATAAAAAGAGTATCATAACTAGAATGCCCTTATACGCATAGAGAGAGTGAGAGAGAAAATGAGAAAAGGTAACAAATGCAGAGAGGAGAAAATGCCTTAAAAATATCTCTTCTTATACAATGATCTCTATTGTTAGCTTCCTCTATCTATGGCTGCTTTGATCACATTTTTTATTTAAAAATTAATACGAAATATTTAAATGAGAGCACAATTTCTCTCTGCACATTTAAGTAAAAAGTAAACAAGAAGAAATAGTAATAATAACAATAATAGTAAATATAATGAAGAAAGGCAAAGAAAATTATTGTCGCTGCCCATCATTCTCATTCTGCTTGCATCTGGATAAAGTAGAAAGTTAACTCAAATCATATGATTTTTGTTATTGTTCTGAAGTTAAATCAATACTAACAACAATAACAGAAAAAAAATTACTGCTGTTTCTTCTTACAAATGTTTTGTCTTCTTTTTTGATTTTTCTCTCTCTGGGATTGCTGCCTTTTGTTATAACAATAATAAACAACTAATTGTCATTTTTACATATGATTTTTTACACCAACACCCACGCGTACATACATATAACAGTACTCAGTTATATATTTAAAGTATACACGTACACACGTACACGTTTGCGCTCGCTCATAATAAAAACAAGTGCAGATTTATATAAGAAAAAAAGAGAAAAATAAGAAAAAGAAATTGAGCAGAGGAAAATCGATTTAAAGCAAAAAAAGTTGCAAGAAAATTTTTGTATAAAAAACAGATTCTTAAGAGAAAATTTTTCTTTTTAAGAAATTATTAAGAAAAAGGTTTAAAAATTAAGCATCAGGTAGAGTGATAAAAACCAGAAAAGAAAAAACCGGAGAAGAAAAATACGGAATAAAAGAAGAAAAAAAGTTTATAATTAGAGACAAAAAACAACATCCTGAAGCTACAACAAACGCTTGTGTGTGTGTATGTATGAAACGCATATTAATTTATTAATTATACGAAAAAAATTCTTGGACACATTCCGGCACATTTCTATAGCTCGTCCATCAGCTGAGCCATTCTCATATGTTTCCATTTTTTTTTCTCTTGTTATTTTTTACATTTTCTTAATTCTTAATATTTGTACTTGTTGTTGTTGTTTTAGTTTTGATTTTATTCTTTTTACACTACATTCGTATTTTCTAAATTTTTTTCCCTTTTTTTTGTTTTGGATTTCCAGAAATATGACTTTACTTTATTTTCATTAATTGGTTGTACATTTCTTTACCTCATACAGGGCATTTTTTATTTGATCCCTTTTATTTCGTTCTCTTTCTCTCTCTCTCTCTCTCTCTCTCTTTATGTTTCCCATTCTACTATTCCATCTTTTTTCTTTTCGTCTTCTTTTTATTTAATCACACTTTGTATACACATTTCAAAATATTTAAATGTGTATGTGTTATGTAGAAATTGATGTATATAAGAACAACAACGTGAACAACAACAACAAGCAACAATCAAACAAACCATTATCGATATTACGTTTAAAGTAGAAATAACTAAATCAACATTCAACAAATATGTTGAGCAATTGCAACAACAATAATAAAAGGAAGAGGAAGAGGAAGAAGAAGAAGCATAAGTAAATAACAAGCAAAGTAAATAAGAAATTATCTACATAAATGCTGTAGAAAAGATTGTGAGATGTGATATTTATATTTATATACATAAAAATTTATTGATGCATTTTTTTCCCTTTAAAATTAAAATTTTCCCTTTTTAGAAATATTTAAAAAATTTTAAAGGCCCGAAAAAGAGTAAAGAACTTTGAAGTCTATTTCTTCTACTCTTTTCCAGTTCTCCAGTCCATCTCAATTCCTCTTTCTATACCCATCACATAGAGATTGATGTTTGTAATGCTCTGGGCAACAACTTCCAATACTGAATCTATTTAGACTTGTCTGTCCGTCTGTCTATCTGCTGTTCGATACGATTACGAAAGAAAGAGTTATCGAATTCAAATTTAGTAGAAATATCTGAAATTTCTGCAGATAAATTGAAAATGGGCGAAATCGTTTAAAAGACACGCC
Organism: Melophagus ovinus; assembly: GCA_023089585.1. Lineage (NCBI taxonomy): Eukaryota > Metazoa > Arthropoda > Insecta > Diptera > Hippoboscidae > Melophagus > Melophagus ovinus. The sequence goes on from JAKKIB010000177.1 coordinate 9,350,238, forward strand.
TATAGCGAAACATCTGGTCATTTTGCTTATTTTTTACAAATTACAAAAGAGTTAGAGATTTGGAATCTTGAAAAAATAGTAAGGTCATTGATCTTCAATATCTATCTAAGAATCATATAAATCGGCCTTGCCTCCTCAAAATTATATAAATTTTCTATTTTCTATCTTGCACTGAAAACCTGTAACAGGCTTTGAAATTTAATATCATAGTGTATGGGATTGAGGGGTGAGGGATTTTCTTATACTTGGTCCCAAATATAATTTTTGTACTTGTTGAATTTTTTTTATTTTTATTACTATATTCACGCTGTGTCATGCGATACGATACCATTCAACTTAGCCCGCAAGAAAAATCTTTAGGTAAAATGTGAGAAAAAAAGTCTCCCAATTATTGTGTTTTTCTAAATTCGTTCAATAATCCATTGTTCGATTGATCAATTACCTAAAAATAATTGGCATGTTATTTTTAAGTATCTGCATCTTGGAAAAGTTAACTAAAATAGAAGCAATCAATGCATAATAGTTAAGTAGGAAAAATATAAGAAAACAAAAAGAAAAAAAGAAGAACAAGCAGAAATAAAGGACTGTACAACAATATTTACCTAACATTACAAAGCCTGGCCTTGGAAAATTTTTTCTAATTAACATTTTATGTTGAGCTTCTTGCTTGTTCTTTTTCTTAATTTTTTCTTTCCTTTGCCATTTTTCCTATTTTTATGTGCTTTTTTTTTATGTGCTTGTTCTTCCTCTTCTTTTCCTTGTTCTTTTATTTTCTTCTTCCCCTTTTGCATTTTCATATGTAAATTTTTTCTTAAATATTTAAATCACACTGAGAAAATGACAATTTTTCGACATTTTTTCATGGCGGCATCGTAATCACAAATTCTTATATATCCAAATAAATAATCCTCTAGCATGTTCATGTATTTGTTAGCCCTTGTATGTGTAGATATATCCCAATAATCCATTAATATTGTACTTATAAATTAAGTGGAGGCTGGGCACTGAATGCCAAACATTTGTTTTGGCGCGCAAGCTTTTATATCGAAAAATTTTCGACAGAGCTGCGCAGCTAAAAATAAAGCAGCGAACGCAATAAGGCCGATGGCAAAAGCTAATAATAAACAATTTAATACAAAAGCAGAAAAACATTGTAGAATTTTATTAAAAAATCAAGCAAAGTTTCCAATAACAAAGTTTTCCAACAAAAAGAGAGGGAGATAATTCGCCCGCCAACAGCGACGCCATTATTAAATGCTTGCATCACAAAAAAAAAAGCAAAAAAAAAAAATATAGTCAATCGTTCAGTACTCCTCTCATTTTGTAATATTACCTCTCTCTCTCTCTCTCTCTCTCTCTGTCTATTTCGTTCTCTTTCTAGCCTCCTCTCTTCTACTTCTTTTTCTAGGCACTTGTTGCTTTATATGAATTCCAAATGAAATGGAGCTTACTTTTATTCTCACTAAATCTGTTTTATTCTGCCTTTTTCTCTTTTCATTGCTCTCTTTCTCTATCTATCTCACTCTATCTAACAGTCTCGTTTTATGTGTTTGGATTCATTCGCTTAAAATTAAATCAGACTTTGGGGATTTAAAAAATTTATATATATTTGCAAACACAAAAACACACAAACACACAAACACACAAATACACAAACACACACGATCAAATCTATGCATGCATATGCACGTAGCGCGCAAAAGTTAAGCCATAAGAAATCGTAGATAAATAATAAAGCAAAAATTCTTGAATATAAAAGCATCTCAATAATAAAAACAAAGACAAAAACCAGAGAAAATGCTAAAGAAGTTTCATAAAATTTTAATATGGACATAAAAATAACAACAATAAATTATGAAAATTTTACGCGCCCAATATTCAACGAATGTTTAGCTGAAAATTAACTGGCAGAATTGCTATAAATGCCTGTGATTGCCTTCGCTTCAGTCACAGTTTTAGTCTCAGTCGCTGCTAAATGTTGACATTGTTATTTCTCTTTTGCCTACCATCAAGTTTTATAAAAAATTCAAAAAGGAAAAAAAATAAAGCAAAAAGAAAACTTTTGCGTTTTGTAAGAGATTGCGCCAATGCCACCATAAAAAAAAGGCGGCAAAATTATAGCTTATATATTTTGTAGCTTTACATATATATATATTTGTATATATCATATAGGCTTACATATAGCATATATATATGTATATGTATATATGTATGTATGTATGTATGTATGTATAGCATTTGATTTTGTATGACCATTTCGTTATGAAAAGATATTTCTTGTACGCTTGCAACAAATAATTAAATATATGAAAGAATGTGCATGAGATAAAGAATGACAGAGAGAGAGAGAGAGAGAGAGAGATTGAGAAAGTAGATAGATAAAGATAGATAGATAAATAGTTAGTTATATAAATGTAGGGATAAACAAAGAAAATTGATGCGCCTCTTTATTGGGCGCAAGATTTCCTTACAAAATTTTTATAGGAAACAATTTAAATAACAACAACAACAATGGAAACAATATAAGAAATCACTTCTTATTATTCATAATCAATTGCTTCATTTGCCTGCTCTTCTTCTTATTGTTAGTTATACAAATTTTTTACCATTTGAAATGCATTCATTTTTGGTCAAATTCATTATCATAATGACCTTAAGAGTTCATTATGGACTTAAATGGACTCATTTATTCATACTTATATGAAAAGTAAAAAATTACATTAGAATTGATGATGCCAAATTTTTGTTTCGATTTAGTAAAACTCATCGATTGTCATATAAAATTTACTCATGATCTCATTTTCAATTGAGCTGATGATGCTTCGTATTGATAATCTTAAATTATTTTAAAAAATATTTTTTATATGAATAAATTGCTCATTTTTTTTTTAAAGATATTTTATATAACAGCATAAAGTTAGAAGGTCTTGTAATTGAAGTAATTAAACTTTTTGGATCGTACTTTAAATCGTTCTGGATTTTGCTGCCATATATTTAATATACCGTAATTTATTGGCATATATAGCGTTGAGGTTATACAAAAATTGTGGACATATATAAAGGGTTCTTAGCCCTTGACTTCTTGTTCCTCTTCTTCTTCTTCTTCTTCTTCTTCTTCTTCTTTGTCCTCTTGCATTGTTCGATTAAAAGACAAATAAAAATAAAATAAAAAAAATTATGCAAATTATTTGTACGACTTATCAAAAATGTATGTATGTATGTATGTATGTATGTATGTATGTATGTATGTATGTATGTATGTATGCAAAAAGGACAGAAAAACAAATGGTAACTTTTGAAATCAAGTTTCTGATGTTGGATTTGAGAAAGATCTTCGTTTAATATAATTACAACAACAACAACAACAACAACAACAACAACAACAACAAAAACAAAAGTAATAATAAGTATCATGATTATGAATAATAATAATAATAATAATGAAGTGTAAATGATGATAATTATGAAGAAAATTAAAAGGCTCAATTAATCAAAAAATTTTATAAAGCAATTTAACTAGTTAAAAAAGCGAAATTGCGTGAAACAAGAGATAGAGAATTAAACACAAAGTACAGATTTTTATCTCTATTTATTTATAATTAAAACAAACAATCAAACAAACAAACGACAACAATGAAATTAATAATATTAAACTTGAAACTTATAAAATTAATAATAATAAGGCATTCTCTCTCTCTCTCTCTCACACACACACACACACACACACACACACACACACACACACACACACACACACACACACACACACATACACATACATACATACATAAGCACGCATTACATGTGGACAATTTTATAGATAATTAAAATTCACTTTTATGTATGTTTTTGTTTTTGTTTGTATTTGCATTTCTTTTAAAGACAAAATAAGTTTTTTTTTTCTTTTTTTGTAAATTAATGAATTGCTTTTTTGATATTTACCATATTTCATTATTATTTCAACTTCGGCTTTGGCACATTTTATTCTTTTGCTTCTTCTTTAATTTATTGAAATTACTTTGTCTATTTTCTCTTGTTCTTCTTCTACTTTTAGTTAATAAATTAATTAATTAAAATAATTTGAATATGAATTGGATTAAAATTTCATCCTTAAGAATTCTTTATATGTGAAAAATCAATATGACAAACAATAAATAATAATAATAGCAACAAAAGCAATAACAATAAGTAAAGTGGCCAGACAACGGTTCGTGCAAATAAAATTCATTGAAATGAAGCACTACAAATACGAGATATTTAATAAAAAAAAAAAAAATACAAACAGCAACAACAACAACAACAACAAGAACGCCATCACCAGCAAAAGAAACCAACTTTAGTTATACACAATTTGATAGACAGATAGACAGATAGACAGACAGACAGACAAATAGATAGAATAGACAACACCACTCAAATTCAGTGTAAAAAATTATATTTAAAAAAGAAAAATTAAAAAGCTGAAACAAAAAGAAGAAGAAACTACCAACAAAATTTTCATTCCATGAATTTGAGAAGCAGCATGAAATAACAACATGTCATAACAACACTAACAATAACAAATAAAATTAAATGAAATGAAATGCAATGCAAAAGCGAAAGCAAAAGCAAAAGCAAAAGCAAAAAACAAAAGAAGAATTGGAAAGAGATGGAAAAAGAAACAAAAACGTAAAAGAAGAGAAGGAAAAACACAAGAACAAGAAAATGAAAATGAAAAAAGGCGCGCATGCCGGCAGCAAGTAAGTTGTTGCTTATGAAATTTTCGTTTTTGTCTTTGTTGTTGTATATTTTTTTGTTTTTTATCTGGACTAAGAAATGTTTATTGAAAAAGTCCAAAAAGGCAATCAAAGATTACACAAAATCACACGCAAGCACAAACTCAAACACACACACACACACACACACACACACACACACACTGATACTTACGATATGTATTAATAAAATTCGGGAGAGAGGAAAAGTGATAAGGAAAACTTGCATTTTATGTATTTTCAAAGGTCTATCTTTATCGCAATTTACTTCTAGAATAATTTTAAGCCAATAAAATTCTCTCTCAGAAAGAGAAATGTTTCATTTATATAACTTTTGTTTGCTTCAAGTGCTTTTTAAATTGGACTTTGATGATGTGCCTATTAATCTTTAAAAATGAATCTTCGTGGGAATCTTTAGATAAAAGTTTGCTAAAATAGTTGTAAGTAATTAAGAGTAAGAGTTCGTGTCGCATGAATTATGATTCTCATATATGGAAACTCTTTTTAAGACCTCTGTTGTGGCGGTTTAATTTAAGGCATTTTTGCTTTCAAATGTCCTTCGCATAAAAATTATTGATAATTACAATATTTCAATTTCCCTCAAATGTCCCTTTGACGGCTCTTGTAAAGCTTTTACAAATTCGTTTAAAATGAAAGTTTTTCTCTCCCTTTTTCTCTCTGTATCTATCAAGTAAATAAAAAATACCATTAAATTTTAAGCAGTATACGAATTATAGAAAATTTGATTAATTGAATCAGTTTTAAAGAGGGAGAGACTTGGGAAAACATTGCAAGTTAATTATATAAAAGAAAAAAGAAGAACAAGAATAAATAAAGAGTAATGAAAGAAATTAAATCTGTTTTAATCAGCTGATAAATTGTTTCCCTTTCTCTTTACTTGTCAAACTTTTTCTCTTACTCTTATAACTACAAAATTTCTTAATTGATTGTCCCCCTTTCCTCTCACTTCCCTTCTCCAAAGCGCGATGTGTGAAAATATTATTATTCATATATAAGTATTGTATTTGCTTTAATCAGAGACAGAGAGTGATTTTTTCTTTTATAATTGCAAGTTATTTCGCGCAAAAAATATAATATAAAATAACTATAAAATGTGTGTAAAGGAAACAAAATAAAAGAAGATATATTATCAAAAATCAAAGTGTAAAAAATAAAAGGAAAACTGGACGACAAGTTTAATTTGAAAAACCCTGAAACAATAATAAAATAAATACAAAGTATAGCACGTAGAAACAAGTAACAACAGTAACAATACCAAAAAACATTACACCACAAAAAAAGATATCAAGGCATCACAAATCAGAAGAAAAATAATAAAAGCAAAGTGCTAGAATGAGTGAGTGAATGAGTGTGCTAGTGAGTGAGTGAGTGAGACGAAGAGACAATTGCATGATTAAAAATATGAATTCATTGAATTGTGTGTGAATTTATTTAAGCAACAAAAAATAAAAATAAAAGCCACAATAAAAAATATTTCTTTCTTTTCCTTAATTTTAGTAATGCTTCTTCTTCCTCTTCACTCTATTATTATTACTTATTTTCATATAAAAAGAAATTTTTTTACAAAAAACCAAACCATAAAGAAAAAAACAACAAGCAGCAACTCAACACGTTTTTTCATTCATTCTGGTGAAACAGCTTGAACACATAAAGGCTAAAGATAAATAGAGACAAAGATAAAAGCATTGCTAAGTAGCTAAAATGAGTGAGAAAGAGTGAGAAATTTTAAGATATAAAAAATTGAAGAGCTAAAATTCTCGATTTTGAAGGTGTTTTTAATCCAACAAATATTGATTCACTTTTTCTTTTTCTTCTTTCTTTCTATAAAAAAAAAAGAACTTAAAGAATGAAAAGTTTATGTGAAAGCAAAGAAATTCGTTTCAATTTTATGCGTTTTATATTTAAGCACTACTTCAAGTGGTAAGCAAAATGACCAAACTCTTATAGCTTAGTATTAATTGTTGTCTACATGTATCTGTCTATCCATTTGTTCATCCGTCCGTCCAGTTATTTGTCATTCATTTTTTTGCATATTTTCTTAGCAATTCTGCAATTTTTGCTTTAAATTTTTTTTTAGTCATTTTACGCAACATTAAAATAGTTTAAAATAAAAAGAATATTTAGATATAGAGTAGGAACAAGAAGAAAAAGAAGAGAAACAAAAATAAAAATAGTACGATTGTGTAAGAAATTTCTAACAGTAGTGCGGTTTTTAAAGCGAAGTAAAAGGGTACGTCGCAATTTCAAAATCAATTGAAGCTCAATTTTATTACATCGCATACATGTACACACATGCAGGCGCATATATATAAATATATATATATGTATATATACATACATCATTTTTTTGGTAACTAATAACAATAAATTCATAAATTTAATTTAAACAAAAAAAAAAAAGAACAAGAAGTAAATATAATAAGTATATATATATTTACATGTATATGTAGATATACATGTATACATATATATGCATTGAGATTAAGTGTGCTTGTATTTGCACTTGTTTGAAAGTTTCTTTTTGTTTAAGTTGTATTGCTTTTTGCCTTGTGGTTTGTTTTTATAAATTTACCGTTATATATGAAATACTATAACATGATTAACGGAACTAAAGAGACAAAACGAACAATAATGAAACGAAATTTTTGTGTTTTCTTTTGTTGCGGTGTGGTCGGTCGCCTTTTTCTCTTCGTTTTATTGTAATTGCTATCATCCATATAATTTAAAGAGCGCGTAATATATGAAAATTGTATCCTAAATTGCATATGAAACTTATATATAAATATGTAAATATATCTATGTATATATGTATGTGTGTAGTATTGGATTTTGTGGCTCGCTTAGAAATAAAAATATCATCTACATAATGAATAGTTGATTTTGCGTGTGGCGGTGTGGTAGGGTAGTGTGATAGAGAGAGAAAGAGAGTCAGTGAGGTGGTAATAATGATTTAATGTATAAAAGAGATGGAGAGATTGCGTGAAAGAGAGTTAGTAAGAGTTTGACAGAGAGAAAGAAAGAGAGAGAGAGAAATAATACTAAAAAGCCCAATGGTTCCGTTCCATTGAGATGGGTAACGGAGAATTGAATGAAGAGAAGAGCAGAACATAAATAGAAGAAATGAGCAGTGTTTTTTTTTCGTATTTTTTTGTGTTTGGCGCCAAAAAGAATTTTTATATATTATTTATATATCCATAAATATATTACATACATAGATATCTAATTCTATAGTACATACAATGAAACATAAAAATACACTCAAATATGTATGCACACATACACATATACTCTTCGTAAATTACTTTAAAAAGTCAAGAAAACGCAACAAAAATCTAAAAAATGTATAAATAAATAAATAATAAAAAATTAAATGGAATGGAATGGAATGGAATGGTAAGGAAAAGGTAACGAAAGATGGAAAGATAGTAAATGATAAATTGACATATATAAGATGAAAGAAAATAAGAAATTAAGCAAAGAAATGATAAGATTTTTGGATAATTTTGTGATTGTCAAAAGTCAAAAGAAAAAAAAAAAGAGAAAAATGAAAAAAGTACTAAAATTCCTGAATTATGGAGTGGTAGGCAAACATTGCTAAGTGAATATTTTGAAAATTGTTATTAATTGTATTTGTCATGAAATTGTGATGTCTGCTTCAATGTTTTGTATTAACATACAAAAAATAAGGTAGTAGAAGAAAATTTTTGAAAGGCGTAAATACTTTATAAATCAATTGAAGTATTTTGCCATTCTTGTAGAATAAGCTGCATGTTTAAGGTAAGTACATATATACACTTTACATATAAGTCCGTCCTTATAAATATCTAAAATTCATCTCTTATCACATTAAAATTTTTGTAAAAAATTTCATGTATTTATGAAAATTATATTTTAGTGGAGGCATTTTAATTCAAATACGAAGATCATGTATATCTTTACCTCAGTTAAAATGAAAACAAAAATTTTCGTTGAAATGATGTACGATTTGGATTAGTTTTGAAGCAAAATCGATAAAAATTACTTCTTTAAAAGTTTTGAATGGCAGAAGCTTTGTTTAAAAATAATTTGAATATATTTGAAATATTTGTCTAAATAATTTCCGTTATAATGCAATTTCATTCTAGATACAAATTTATCACACAATTATTCTAGCGAAACTCTGCTTCTGTCATTTTTCTCATTCTACTTCTTCTTCTTCTTCTTCTTCATCATCTTCTTTAATATTATGTAAATATTATTAATTTAAATTTTATGATTCTTATATTATTAACAAAACAAAACATTAACAAAAGGAAAGAGAACAAAAAAATTGGGAGTGCAGCAAACAATTCAATCAAAAATTGATTTATTAACAATAACTGTCATTTTCAATCTGTCATTTTTAATCATGAAAATGATCAATAAAAGTTGATCAATAAAAATTTATTTGATTTGAAGCATAAAATTCTCCAAAAAAAAAAAAAAAAAAAAAACGAATCCCATTAAATTGAATTATGCTAAAAAATGCGAAAACTTCAACTAACTAATAAAAATAATTAATGTTGAATTAATTAGCAATTTTACAAAATTTTTTAACATTTATAAGATAAATTTGTAATATCTCAGAAGAGGTCGCCTTTGGATTCTTTTTTTTAATTGTTTCAAACTAAACTGCACATATCGACTATCAAAATTGAGAAGCCCTTCCAGAAATGAGAACATATTCAGCTGTCTGCTTCTTTATATGAATGGGACAAAATTCTTCTATGGAAAATTTACATCAAATATCTGTTGTACCATCCCAAACCAAAGATTTTATGACTATTAGGTCGGATTAAAAGTAAAAAGCTCTCTTAAACTTTCTCTGGTCTCTTTCTGGTCAACATTTAACATCTGCAAGGAAAATCTTTAATACTCATCACGATTTTCAGAAACATAGAGCTTTTTTTTTTTAAAATCATTTAATTTGAATTTTTTACATCAAAAAGGCGGCTGATCTGAATATCTATTGAAATCATTTGAACTTAGCCAGTGGCTGATTATTGAAATGAAAATCAGCATAACGCAAATGGTGGCCAAACATTTCATTTCAATTGGCATCCTCTTGTATTTGTTGTATTACATGGTCATATTAGCGTTAGCTTAAGTTAAAGTTAAAGTTAAAGTTAAAGTTAAAGCTAAAGTTTTAGAGTTCCTTTCACCTGCCAGTTTTTGCCAATGTAACTCAGTTAATAGAATTTTAGGCGGGAGGGTTGACAATAGACCACCCCTTTTTATGTAGATTTTTAATAAATGAAACCAAACAGCCGGCCAGCCTTGTAGCCCGCCAGCATAATCTGCACCATCATCATCAGCAGCAGCATCAACCCACAACCCTCTTACTATTAATTGTTACGACCTGATTTATTAATAATTCTTTTTTTTTTTTTTTTTTTTTTTTTTTTTTTTTTGAAGAAATCTGCAGCTGTTCAAAGTAAAACAAACAGAAAAAAAGCCAGCATGCACTTGCTTTCATTTGATCCGTTTTTACAATTTTTTTTCCTTTTTTCGATTACGCTTGATTTCTAACGATATAAAGAAGATTTTCAGATTAAACTGCTGGCTGGCATTTGTGCTGGTGATGATAGTGGTGGTAGTTGGTGGGCTGTTTTTTTATAAAGCTAATGGTGGTAGGTATATCATTATTAAGCCTTGATAATTTTTTTTTTTTTTTTTGTATTCAATTTAAATAATATCCCGGTATTCGAAATGTTTTACTTTTGCTTTTATTTTATAAGTTTAACTTTGGAAATCTTTTCGGTATTACAAATTGAATACTCGATTCTATTATTTTGATAAAATAAATTTTTTCCAAAACATTCTATGGTTACTTGAGTTTAATCTTCCTGAGAGGTGCTATGTTTTTTTTTTTTTTTTGGGCCAATTTTGCTAATTTTTCATTCTAAGGTATTGAATTTAAAATGCCATCATATTCATTCGCTGGTTAGGGGGGGGGGGGGGGGGGGGGGGGCTGAAGGCATATGTTCAATTTCCCAATCCTTTCAAGGATTTTAAACCAAAGAAAAGTGCATTTAATAATTTCTGTAATTAATTAATAAAGAGATCATCATTATTTAGTGGTTGTCAAACTGGCCAAATCAACTGATCCAAATGGTAATTTTAGATTAGTAAGACATTTTTATGTTACCACTGTTTATTATCTCTAGTTAATTATCTTTCTTGAAATAATTTGCTTGGAAATTTACTTAAGCTAATTTCTATCCATGAAGTTGAATTAGTTTCAAGTACAAATTTTATTGATATTGAATTCAAAAAAGCGCCATAAAACTAACAAACAGCTGTTTAATATTTTTATGATATTTCCTTATGACTTTAATTTCATTTTTGTGACTTACAAAAATGGCAAAATGAACGAATTGCAATTACTTGAAATGGCACGAGCCTTTAAAATCTATTTTACTTAAAGAAATTATAAATTTTATATAGAATAGAAGAAGAAGATTTTAGAAATAAAGAGCACAAACTATATAAAAAAATATTTCTGAAAAGGGGATGAAAAATATTCTATATAAATAAGTCTAACATCATAAGTAAAATGTACACTTAAATTAGAAATTATCTTTTATGCTTAAATAAAAATTCTATCATTAAATTATATGAAGCCAGATATTTGTTATGTAACTTATAATTACAACAACATTTACTTAAAATTTATCTAAATGTAAATGCAAGTCTTGAGAAATGTAATTGCAAATCTAACAAATTATTGTGAATCTCATTGAAAAATTTGCTTTCTTATTTTTTCTTACTTTTTTAATGGATTTTTTTTTTTTCAATATATTTTCTTTAACAAAATCAATTCAAAATTTTGTAACTTTAAAAATCTGTTGTATTAATTATTCATTTGGAAATTTTCTTAACATTTAAAAGAGTTTAGAAGAAACAAAGTACAATCTCTATCTCACAATTAGTTGTTTAAGAATCTATTGTCACCTTGTGCTAGAGCGCGCGCCATTTCAAAAGCCCATACACCACCATCTTTATAAAGAATTTTTGACTGCTTGCCTTTATAATCATAATACCTGGTATATATACAGCAGGGTGACACAAACACAAAAGCCAGCCACTTTATACAAAATATATCTTTAAGAATGAGAAGAAACTCAAAAGAAATCATATCGTTAGAAGGAAGAATAGTGTTAGGCAAAGATGGATAAATTAATATTTAGAAATATTTTTCGTTAAGGCAGCAGGCAGCAGCAGCAGCAGGCAGCAGGCAGCAGGCAGCAGGCAGACAAGCAAGCAACTAATAAATACAAAGCGCAAAAGCCCAAAGCGCAAAGCCCAAAGACCAAGGTATATTTGAAGATATTAAGCCAGCTAGTAGTTACCGTATTTAAACCAGCTGTGCTTGTTCGCACATAGAAAATTATTAATAGAAAATAAGGCAAAAAAATGGTACAATGTACCTTCTAACAAACATACAAACAAACCAACCATTTATAACATAAAATTTCTTAAATGTTTTGTGAGGCGAGTGGTTAGTGTTAATTTAACTTATACGAGATGAAGAAGGGCGCTCATGCATATTGCATTTGTTATTCTTTTTCATAATAATCTAAAAGTAAAAGTTCACCCCAAAAATTTTTATTCACATTTCACGACGATGATTAACACCACCAACCGATCGATTGTTAGATCGATATAAGTATATAAATAGTAAACTGTTAGCTAAGGGTGCATTATTTTATTGCGCAAATCGATTGCTTACTTCTTGCAAAAAAAAAAAAATTGTAAAATATTCATATTCAAAAAAAAAAAAAAAAAAAAAAAGCGAACGTAAAATGTTAGATATTATCTATTCAAAAATATCGATTCCTTTAATGAAAGAATTCTTTTTAAAGTATAAATCTTAAATGTTCCTTATTCTGAAATATTCTTCAAAATAAATATTTTGCCCGCTGTTAAATCTTTAATAAATGTCTTTATATGAAACCAACGGTACTTGAATTTTCCTTTGAAGTTATAACTAAATTTATCCAAGATCTTTGTCCTTTAATCAATTTTTTATAAAGAAGCATCCATAATATTTTTAAAGTATACAAAAATCGCTTACATTTTTTCATGAGAGCTTTCATCATTTCAAAACAACATTAATTAGTTTTATATAAAATCCTAAGATATATCCTTTATATATCAAAAGGATACAAAAATACATTAAATAAACAAAAGTATTAAATTTCTTCATAATGAATGATGATAACGTAGAAATGCAAATGGTACAATTTTTTTTTTTTTTGCTTGAGAAGATTTTGATAAAAAAATTTTCTACTTCCTTGTCATCTACACAAACTGGAAATTTTTTTCTAAAATGATGTAAACAATCTAAAAAAAAAAAATGTAACTGACATTTTACCATACTCCTATCGATTTCATTAAATATTTTTCTACCTTTCTTTCATAATTTGAGACGTATAACTTTCATAAGAATTTTTACAAAGCAAAACTTTCAAAATTTTATAAAATATGAAATCTTATGCAGAAAAAGAAGCAAAAAAAAAAAAAAAAAAATTAAAGAGAAAAAATTTCTTTTAGGGTAGAAAAATTGTCTCTTGTTAAAAATTAAATTAATTTAAGAGAAAAAAAAAATTAAAATAAAAATTTTTTTAAGGCTTATAATTTTTTATAAATTATAGGATTATTATACAATGGCAATTGGGAAATTTGTGGAGTGTTTTTTGTGGTTTTTAATGATCAAAAATTTTTAAAATGAAAAGAATATTTATTTAAATTTAATGTATATTTTCCCTACTTAAAATTGAAAGAAAATTTGGCAAAAAGCTTCTTCTGTGAGAGGCGAAAGAAGAAGCTTATTAAGTTGATTAGAGACCCTCTCTTCATAAAAAACTTCTAATCGATTTACTCATTTTATATAGGAAATTTTTTATTTTCATTGCCAGTTGGATTAGAATTGTAGAGTAAATTTCCAAGGGCAAGTTACAGATGAAGCAAAGGGCTTACTATATCAGATTAAATGTAGACTTTTCAATATAAACGCTCTCTAATCGATTTATTCAATTTTTAAGCGAATTTTTTGTATTTTAAGGACATTTAGACTGGTCTAAAGGTTAGTTAGTTAGTTACAGATGAAAGAAGGGTCTCGAAGGGAATCGCTTCAGATTGTTATTTATTCATTTAGCTTCAAATGAATTTTCAGTTATATTTGAAGCATATAAATTAATATTTAGATCTACATTTTTTATTTTATATATATTTTGTCTGTCTGCCTATTAGGATTTTTTTTCTTCTTTTTTTGTTAAATTCACTTTCAGCATCATAAAAAATGAAACAATGTGTATAAAAAATAATTTTTGAAGTACAGAGAAAAAGGAAAAAGCAAAACAAAAAAAAAAAAGGAACAAAAGAAAGGTAAAAAATATTTGTTATGCTCTGTCTGAAATGATATTAATCCAAAGGAAGAAAAAAAGAAAAAAAAAATAGAAATGAAGAACTCAACTAAAAGCAAAAAAATATCTACATAACTTGGGAAACCAAATGAAAAAAAAAAAACCATTAACTACATTTGTGCATCCAAAGCACCCCTCAAATGAAAAAATGCTAAGGATAATGAATTCACTATATAAATTGTTTTTACATTTACACACATTTATATTTTTATTATTTATAGAGGTAAAGTAAAGTTATCATGATTTAAGATGTGAATGGTGGCTTTTGTCATGAAAAATATTCAATCGTATGTAATTTTTATTTTTACATTTTACAATACGCTCTTAATGTAAGAAACAGAACACGCATAACAGAACCAAAAAAAAAAAAAAAAAAAAAAAAAAAAAGAAATGGAAACATGTTTTCTTTCTTTCACACGTTATTTAATAATTTATAAAATTAAATTATAAACCTAAAGAAAAAAAATAGTTTGTTTCTATTTTTCTTTCGTTTTTTTGTTTTTTTTTTTTGTTTTTGATGATTTGCCTGCTTTAAGTTGCTACCATTTGACAGGCAGAAAGGTCATTATTACTCGTTGAATCTTTACTTAAAAATATTTTCCATTTCTTATTGCCTTTGGTTTGTCTATTGCTACTTAATTTTAATATATGGCGCGATTTTATTTTTCCCCTTTTTTTTTCTCTTACCTTCAACTGGGAAGTTGAGCTATTTGCATAATTTCTTATTTTATCTTTTACATTGTGCTAAAATTTTAGTTTATTAATTTCCCCGAGAAATTTCATTATTTGAATTTGGTGCATAATTCTGGCATATCTGCTCTTCACGTGGTTTATTATTTATAATTTAGAAAAGAGATTGGTTCATTTTTTTTTTTTGGTTCTTATCCCAATAAGTGCTGTAAAAATATGGTTCGATTATATTTTAGATTAGATTTTTGAAAAGAAATATTTTCCTTGACATATAAAGTTTAAACTTAAAAATGTCTAGGAAAATACGATCCGTAAGAGTACGTTGCTTAGATTTCATGCTACTAAGAAGAATAGGGTGGCTTCCGGGGAGATTTTAATAGTGTCGTCCATAATAGTGCCACCAATAGTTTTATTAAGAGTATCCTCCAGAGTGATCCTAAGATTTCAAGAGTGCCTTGCAAGAGTTCCATTCTCAAGAGTGCTGGCATGAGTGCTCCGACGAATGATATCAAAAGTGCCTTCAAATGTGGCGCCAACAGTATTACTAATACTTTCACCAAGTCCACGTCCAAAGTAATCCAAAAAGTGTCAAGAAAAATGACCCAAGAGCATTAAAGTCGAAACTTTTATTTCTTATAGATCTTTCAAGCTAAGAAGGTAACTTTGCACCCTATAGGCAGTAATTTCTATGACTAAGTCTTTGGTTAGATTTTCATAACTTCATTAAATAACATACTTCCAGAAGTTTTCAATTCGAACTAATTCCAATAGAGCAAGTTCAATAAAGATTTTGTTTGTTCAAAAATGCTTTAATATGAAAAAAATTTCATATCTAAAAGAGTGCTAATAGAATAGAAAGATTAAATATTAAAGTCTTTCCCCAGATGATCTAAATTATATCTCACAATTAAAATTTGATTTTAAGTCAAAACGAAAAAAAAAATTAATTGTTCTTTTATTATTTATAAGTAACAAAGAAATTGCGATGAATTTCTTAGATCATTCAATTTTTTAATTTTATAATTTTGTCGTTATCAATTTTCTTCGGCAAAACAGTGTTGGTAATTTTTTCTTGATAGTTCTTAATATATTCATAAATTTCAAAATTATTTTTATATTTAATGATGCTAAATAATGGGAGGTACCAAAAGTACAAAATGCAAAATGCAAAAAACAAAAAAAAAAAAACAGATGCAAGCAATCAAAATAACTTTAAAAAAGTAAAAAAAATGAAAATTTACCACACGTGTTGGTGAAAAGTGCGAATATTGATAAAGTGAGTTAAAATAGTAAAAGAAAAAAAAAAAAAGTGAAATATGGCAAACAAGTGTTATATTTGCATTTATTGAAAGTTTCAATTTTCACTTATACATCCATCATAAATGCTCGCCTCATAATATCATCCATAAATAATATGAACAAAGATTTGCAGTACGTGCCTGTAAAGGATAATTATATATTTTATATTCAAATGACACAAGTTCAATGTTTACATTAAAATTATTTTAGGTGTATATGGTTTGGTATTGAAAAAAAAAAATATGCGCATTACATTATAATTTGTACCCACATGCGAGATATATTACATTACATTTACATTTAAATTTACATTTACATTTACATTTAAATTTACATTTACATTATATTTATATTATTGAATCGAGCTGGCATCGAATAACATCCAATGGCATCGACTGAATGCGTTTTTTTTTTTTTGATTGTTTGTTTCTTGCCTTTGCATAATAAACTTATTTAAAATGTAGATCGTTGTATGATTATTAGGCTTAAGGTTTTTTAGAATAATGTCAATAAAAATATACAATCATCATCAAATCGAAATAATCACAAATAAATACTTTGCAAAATATTTATATAATAATTTATAGTAATTATCTGAACTATTAGTCAATTGTTATTGTTGGAGCATTTTTGTGATCTTCACAATATTTATTATACATTTTAAGGCCTGATAATGTCAATAATGTCAATACAAAATTAATAAGAATCTAAAGTTTGTTGATGGCTGATGGTTGAATTTGACTTTAAAGTACGCTAAATAAAAGTACTTATTTAATGTAATTTATCAAGACGATCTTAAACATTTTTACTCTTTTATAAAATTTGAATAATTTTTTTTTGAAACTATCTTAGAAATAAAATTTTGGATGGCAATAATTTAATTGAAAAATTGTGTAACTGATGTAACTAAATGTAAATGTAAATGTAAGTTTAAATTTAAATGTAAATGTAAATGTAAATTTAAATGTAAATTTAAATGTAAGTGTAAATTTAAATGTAAGTTTAAATTTAAATGTAAGTTTAAATTTAAATGTAAGTTTAAATTTAAATGTAAATTTAAATGTAAGTGTAAATTTAAATGTAAGTGTAAATTTAAATGTAAATGCAAATGTAAATGTAAGTGTACATTTAAATGTAAGTGTAAATGTAAATGTAAATGTAAATTTAAATGTAAATGTAAATGTAAATGTAAATGTAAATGTAAATGTAAATGTAAATTTAAATGTAAATGTAAATGTAAATTTAAATGTAAGTGTAAATTTAAATGTAAATGTAAATGTAAATGTAAATGTAAATGTAAATTTAAATGTAAATATAAATATAAATTTAAATGTAAGTGTAAATTTAAATGTAAGTGTAAATGTAAATGTAAATTTAAATGTAAATGTAATGTAAATGTAAATTTAAATGTAAATGTAAATGTAAATGTAAATTTAAATGTAAGTGTAAATTTATATGTAAATGTAAATTTAAATGTAAGTGTAAATTTAAATGTAAGTGTAAATTTAAATGTAAGTGCAAATTTAAATCTAAATGTAAATTTAAATGTAAATGTAAATGTAAATGTAAATATAAATGTAAATTTAAATGTAAGTGTAAATTTAAATGTAAATGTAAATTTAAATGTAAATGTAAATTTAAATGTAAATGTAAATGTAAGTGTAAATTTAAATGTAAATGTAAATGTAAATGTAATTATTATATTTATAGTATATTTAGCTTGATGCTATGAAAATATGAATTTTCGTATGCAGGGACATGAGCTGACCAATGAAATGAAATCATAAATTGCAAGTTCAGTATAAGAGCATTCGGCTGGCAATAATATTTTACACTTAGTATTAAGGCTTCCCATCAATACTTGGCTTGGAAAAATTTTTGCAAAATTTCTTTTCTTTTGCCACTTTTCTTTTATACTTATTTGCTTTATCAAATGTACATAATTTACAATTCAAATTTAATGATTTTTGTTTAATTTAGAAACACAAATGGAATTTATTTATAAAGAATGCAGCATTTTTGAATGCAGTTGTTTTTGTTTTGTTCCTTTCTTTTTCTTTGTTTTTATTTATAATTAACATTTAACAGATAGACAAACAGATGGACGGACAGATCAATCCATAGATAGATACGCAGCCAGCAATGAAAATGAAATTAAAATGAATTTTATTGGTTTCTATTTGTTGTTTTTGTGTTGGATGATTTGGAATGAGGGTGGGTGGGGGTGGGGGGGGGGGGGGGGAGAGTTAGGCTAAACAAAGTCTAGCAACAAATTGATGCTTTATTGCATTTAAAGTAGGGATGGATGAATGCATGAGATGAAAGTACTCTTTTCCTTTGAATTTTTATCTATTTTTAAAACTTTTGTGTGTTGATCATGATAGAATTTTCTATTAAATGGTGATATGGGTGAGGTTGTGGGATACATAATCTTTATAACTTTTGTTCATCATCAAGAAAGTCATAAAAAGCACGTGCCTATTACCGCATGCTTTATTTTTTCATTAAAATGAATTTTCAAAAGCAAAGAGTCTAATTTTAAAATAGAACTCCAACTAAGCGTTAAAGGATGTTTTTCTCCTGCATTAAGGTACGTCATATTATAAATATATAAATATGTATAAAGGGGGGAATAATTGAATATTTTTAGATATTCTTATATTTTGAAATTTCATTCTGGATTTATTAACTGTCAGAAAAGAGGTTAATAACCTCTTAAGATCATATAAATTTAAATGAATTTTTGAAAGAGTAAATAAGTACGTTAATGGAACGAGAAGTTAGTGGTGGAGGAGGAGGAGGCATAGAAGAATTGTAAAATAAATCGTTACGTTGGCCCTTTAAACTATTTGAAAGCAAAGAGTTAGATTATATTTTTTATGCCATGCTAGAAAAATTTACATCACTCTATTGAATATTTTCCATATTCATTTATAAAAATGAAGGAAGTATATTTCTTTATAAAAATAAATAAAGAAAGTTTATGGCTGTATAAGTTTCGGCTCCACATCTAAATAATAACTCTATTGATAGACCCTTTTCTAAAAAGTGAATTTGTGGAAACTTTCGCAATTCGCTTTCGTATTTGTGAAGTGTAAAGCCTCATGAATAATTCAGAGAGTTATTAACAAAATAGATGCCCTTTGGACAATGTAGAGAGTTATTTACGTAATAAATGCCACATGGACAATTCAGAAAATTTTATTAAATTATTAAAGCAAGAACAGAAGAAGAACAAGATGAAGAACAGAACCTGATGCCATAGTACTCTACATTTATAATAAAAATGGACATGTTTTGGGCCCTTTAAGTTGTAAATAGCGGATCTTGTATCTCTTTAGTAGTAAAAATTACTATCTTACTTCTTCATTCATAGACTTAGTGAGTGACGTGTTAAACGCAAATATTAACAATGTAAAAATAATTTACTATAAATTGCCTGTAGCAGTGTTTTTTTTTTTAACTAGTAATTTTTGGAAGTCAAAATTCCTTGAAATTAATAACATTCATTAGATAATTTCTGAATTTATATTAAAAAGGTTTTGATGAAATCTACTAATCTACTAAAATTCCTATCTGCATTTAAATATACATTTACTCATTTATCAGTTTTGCCACATGATGTGCGTGCCGTTTTAGCATGCAAAGATTTAAAAATTGAATAAGACAAATCAACCAAACTAAAAGTTAAAAATTGAAAAAATAAATATACAATAAATGACAGTGTAATGATGCCATTACATACATAAATATAAACAATGATTCCATTACGTATATAAATAATAGAATAATTGAAATTGCCATCCATACAATAGAAGCAACATTTTATATGTGTTGGTGTGCAGCTTCATGCATTTCCAAGAATCTCAAATAATAAATGAGTTGATATAAAACATAAACATAGCTTACCTCATCATCATCATCATCATCATCATCAACAACAACAACAACATCATAATCATGTTTATTGTAATTTCAATGCCATAAAGCAGAATGATGTAAATTGAGGAGTCTTTGTGGCATATTTATAAAATTTGTGCAAGACAAATTTTATATGTTGCATACGTATAATATGTAAGATAATTTGAGAGGCCTCAAAGAGTTGAATGAAATGCATTTCACGATGATTATGTGACATAAATATGTATTAATATGGCACTATTTGTTGTTGTTATAATGTCACTGTAACGATTGCATTTTTAGCCACAAAGAAATTTAATATATAAATGTAACGGAAATGTAACGGAAATTGTGTAACTGATGTAACTAAATGTAAATGTAAATGTAAATGTAAACGTAAATTTAAACGTAAATTTAAATATAAATGTAAATTTAAATGTAAGTGTAAATTTAAATGTAAATGTAAATGTAAATGTAAATTTAAATGTAAATTTAAATGTAAGTGTAAATTTAAATGTAAATGTAAATTTAAATGTAAATGTAAATGTAAATGTAAATGTAAATGTAAATTTAAATGTAAGTGTAAATTTAAATGTAAATGTAAATGTAAATGAAAATGTAAATGTAAATTTAAATGTAAGTGTAAATTTAAAAATAAGTGCAAATTTAAATGTAAATGTAAATTTAAATGTAAATGTAAATGTAAATTTAAATGTAAATGTAAGTGTAAATTTAAATGTAAATGTAAATGTAAATGTAAATGTAAGTGTAAATTTAAATGTAAATGTAAATTTAAATGTAAGTGTAAATTTAAATGTAAGTGCAAATTTAAATGTATATGTAAATTTAAATGTAAATGTAAATGTAAGTGTAAATTTAAATGTAAATGTAAATGTAAATGTAATTATTATATTTATAGTATATTTAGCTTGATGCTATGAAAATATGAATTTTCGTATGCAGGGACATGAGCTGACCAATGAAATGAAATCATAAATTGCAAGTTGAGTATAAGAGCATTCGGCTGGCAATAATATTTTACACTTAGTATTAAGACTTCCCATTAATACTTGGCTAGTTTTACACATAAAGATGTCATCATATATTTATTAACAGCTTTGAAAACATTTAGATTTTATGTTAAAGTTTTATGGCTAAAATTCTTATATTGTTTTAAATAGAATTTTTGGTCATATTAGTTTTGTCATAACTTTGTGAGATATTGTTCTTTCCGATTTTTTTTTTTAATTTTTACAAAAATATTTTATATTATGAAATTTGAATTCTTAAGCATTTTAAATAGGTAAAAATTTGACTTAAGATTTTTTAAGAATTTTCTAAATCAATTTTTTCTTTTATATCGAGAAACATTCTTCTTGTATTTTTTATGTTGAATTTATGAGCCGCAATTGTTGTATTGTTTTGCTTGGCAAGTTCTGTCATGCAATAGACTTTTTTTTTCAATTTTTGTTAAATCAATAACATTTTTTTAAGTTTCTTGGACTTTTTGTTTAAGTTTAGGTAAAGTCATTAGCTATAAAGTATTTTTATAGGCCGCCCAGATCCTTTATAGCATATTTTTCTTGCTTCCCCTTTTTTTTTTGCTTGATTGTCATTTCGTGCTTATTAAATGTAACGTCTTCTTTTCTATGCTATAAATATTTATAGTTGCCTTGCTTGGATTGTGCAATGATCTCATCAAATTATTAAGTGCACCATTGTAAAGTTGTAATTATCATTAAAGCCTATATGAAGATGCACAATTGTTCCTTCGAAATGAATTTATATGTTGCATATATAAATTTGCTTTGGTCGTTTTTGTTCTTCCGTCTGTATATTTTACTTTTCTGCTCTCTGATTGTTATAAAATAAAAGCGGTTATTAAAGGAAAATAAAGAAGGATAATTCAATTGGTTGAGGCCGACTTTTAAATATTCTATAACATTTTGCCTAATATGATGAAAAGGGTCCAATAACAGAAGCGAAGTAAAAAACTTAAATTTTTAGATTTGAAAAGCTCGTTATATAAGATGGGATTGAAAAAATGGAACAATCTGGATCAAATTTGGTACTCAAACTTTTTATGTTAAAGTACAAGGCAATACGAATTTTCTTTAAAATACATTCGAAAATTGTAAGTTCTTTCCATAGAATGATTGGATTTTCGTAAAGGTCCTTATATGGGAAAAGATCGTAAAAATGAAGTACATTAATTTTCATTGGAATATTTTGACTCTTTCTCATAGAGTAACTTTTTTTTTCGGAAAAAGGTCTGATTCGAATCCAAGCATTTTCAATAGAGTACATTTTTGGGCCAAAACATACCAATAGATTAAATTTCATAAAGATATCTAAAAAATTGTTTCCTGTAACTTGTTAATAGGCAGATGGACTGACACGTTTAAATCAAATCAGAATGTCAATCTGAGTTGATTGGTGTATAAAAAATAAGCATTACAATCATTTAAAAAACTTTATAAAATCTTGATCGCAAGTGGTGTAAAATAATCAAAATGAAGAAGAAAACTGGAAAATTAAGTTCAAAGTTTATGAAAGATTTTAAATTGATATTTTCTTAATCAGATTTTTCTATATAAATACTAAAACTGATTGATTCACATCTGGAGCCAGCAAAAATGTATTTTATTATAAATTTTATACAAATGCTTATAAATCTTGGTTATTATTAAAGAAGCCGCTGCTCACTTTTTTCAAAAAAAAAAAAAAAAAAAAAAAAAAGAGGAACAAAAATAAGATGCATTAAGGAATGAAAAGAGTAATCAAGCGAAAAATATTAATTTCTTAATGCAACAAAAGATTTTATGATTCTAAAATGACCAACTGGCATAAAGAATAAAAAAAAATTCATGTGTTATAATTTTAGTAGCAGCCATCATCATTATCATCCTCATCATCATTGACAACATACATTAAACTTTGGTGCAAGCAGTAAGCGGCCTAGTCTCGGCCTCGAGGAAATATTGTAAAGAAATAGCGAAAATAGAAAAAAAGTAAAATCAAAAAAACAAAAATGACAATTTTCGCAAAGTCACACTTGAAATGTTTTGTTTTGAATTTCTTTTGTTTTGTTTTTTTTTTTTTATTTTCAAAGAGAGTTCTTTGAGAGACCTTTTTCTGTACTTACTTATTAATTTTCATGCAGTTTTGTACAATAATTCCATTACAATAGCAACAACAATAACACCAAGTTAATTTATTAATTATTTTTGCTTTGTTTATTTATTGAAAAGTTCGTGCCGTTTTGTCTATTTTTTTTTTTTTTAAATTTTTTCTGCCTTTGATTTTGCTTGGACTAACTTTAAACTTCATTACTTTTAATTTTTAAGGAATATAATTGTAGAAGAATTTTGTCCATTATTTTATTGCTTTTCCGCTCTTTCTTTCAGTTTATTTGTTTTATTAAATTTTTCATTCATTTGTTAGTTCAGTTATGAATCTAAGTCTTAATAAGAAGAAGCTTCTACGAAGGCTGTAGTTTTTGGCTTTACATTTCTTGAGAATGTTGAATGTTAAACTTCAAATGGTCATCTCAAAGTCCTCTCTTTAATGCTAAAGCAAAATTAACTGCTGGGGGTCTACATCTGGCCTTTATTGCAGAATAGATTGACCCTGCTTTAGAAAAATTTAATTTTACAATCTATTATTAATACATAACATTTAAAAAAAAATAAAATGTGATTGTCAAAGTTCCAAAGTTCCAGTTTGAAAGAGGCATTTTAGAAAATCAACTTGAAAAATATTCAAATTTTTATATTAATTTCAAATAATTTTAGCATCGCTTTTATACTTTTTTTTCTTCGCAAATTTTTCTCCTAAATTACGTTTTTTTTCTTCTTGTTATTAACGTTAATGTTGTTATTGTTGTTATGTTTTCTTTTCTTTTTTTTTTGTGCTATGTTTTGCTTTGCTTTGCTTTTATTGAAATTATTATTACACTTAAGAATGTAAATAAAAAAGGTCTTTGACCAGTCAATCACACATACGCATACGCATACATACATACATACATACATACATACATACATAAATAAATAATGAACTTAACCCAAACTATGAACTATTAATGGTCTGGACTTTATGGACTTTATGGTTGTTTTGTCGATTCATGTGTTGTTTAGTTAATTTAATCGAATTGTATGTATGTATATATATATATATATGTGTGTGTGTGTGTGTGTGTGTGTGTGTATTGTGTGATGTATGTGCTTGCGGTGTGGTGTAGGTTTGGTGTAGGTTTGGTGTGGCATTCATGGCTAAACACCACAAACTTTTAAATTAAACTCCTACAGAGTTTATGAAGTACATACATACGTACATATAAATATATATTTGCATTTTTATTTGTATTTGTATTTGTATATGATTATTACGTGATATTTTTTTTTAGATTTCGTTTGATTTTCCTTCTTGTTGCTGTTTGTTGTGTTTGTGTAGAGCTTCACATAGCGTTTTTCAAATTAACGTTCTCTCTTTCACTGAGAGAGGCAGAGAGAATTGTTTAATATTTATATATGTTATGTATATACACATACATACATACATACAAATACATAAATTTGTACATATGAAGCATTTTATTTTTATAATAAAATGAGCAAGCTATAAAAGCGCGGGCGCCACAGTAACTTGTTAAAGATTACACGTTGTTATACACACATACACACATACATATATACATTAAATGTGTATAAATAATGAAGCAACAATAAATAAAGCATATGCAGATACAATAGAGAAATATTTAAAAGAAAAGAAAACGCATCAGAAACAATTGTTTACTTTTTTTTTTCTCTTTTCTTCTTCTTCTTTTTAGTTAGTATCATCATCTCTAAAATTATATATATATATTTAATGGTGTGAAGTGGCGTGCATAAAAATAGTAAGATAGTTAGAAAAAACAATTCTATTTATCATTTCACTTTTGCTTATTTATTTTTAAATGGTCATCAAGATCACACACACACACACACACACACACAAATGCACTCATATACATTGAAGAAATTCTTATGAAAATTAATGAAAATTAATTGCAAATATAAATAAAAATTAACTTTTGAAATGGATAAAATTGTTGTAATGAAAAAATTTGCTCAAGATAATAAATGCATTCATTTTATTTGCTTTAACAAACAATGACAAAAAAAAATCCATCTAATTGAAGATTACAATAAAAGTTAATTCAATTTTAAAATCATTCTTAAGAGTGTAAGCAACAAAATGTGAATTTCTGAAATTTTCTAAAAGTTTTCTATTATCATTGATAAAGTGCCTTTTTAATGGCAACTTTTTACAATTTATATTTCTAATAAAAATTCAATTTTGAAATTTTATCTAAATTATAAATTTTATATTAAATTTATATTAAATTTTATATTTTAATTTATTTAAATTTTTAAATGTCCCCCCAAATAAATTGATGGAATCCAGAAAAAGAGGCAATTTTATAGTTACATATTTAAATATAAAGAAATTCATTGATGCTAAAGATTTTATAAAATTTAGTTTAATTATGAGAATTAGGAGAAAATATTTCATTCATCAAACAATTTAAGGGATTTTCAATGAAAGCAAAAACCTCTGAAAAACGCTGATTTTTTTTTGAGTCTTTTAAATTACTTGTTTTTTCTTCTTTAAGTTTTTCATAAATAAATAAATTTTCTTTTTTTTTTTTTTTTCGTTATTGGTTTTTATAAATAATTAGTTTACAACTCATTTATCTTATGGGAAACTAGAGTGATTTGTATTTACTGGGCATATAAATTTTCTGGGGTTACATTGAGCATTTTTCAATGCCACATAATGATGATTTTAGAGTTAAGTAAATACAAGATAATAAAATTTTTATGAGTAGCCATATAATGAAATTTGTAAAAGAAATTGTCCAGAAATTTAACCTTGGCCATAACATTAAGATCTATTAAATTTTATAACACAAAGGTCATTTCATATTGTAAATATTTGAAGCATTCAAAGCATTAGGCAAAGGTTTCGTCTGATCTTAAAAAAAAAAAGTGTATAGAGAGAGAGAGAGAGAGAGAGAGAGAGAGAGAAAGAGAAGTTTTAAAATAAAAACAAAGAAGAAAATAAAAAATGGTAGAATATGAATCTGAAGTGGATTTAAAGTGAAATTGAAATGACTTGAAAAATATTTAACGTTTAAAATTATTTACATGATCATCTGGGACGTTTTAAGAAAGCAAGATTTTAAAGGAAGCTTCCATGCTAACTTCGTAAAACAATCATTGTCGTATTAGATATAATTGAGGTCGGGTCGTGACTTTCTGAAATTGCTAAAGTTGCCATTTTAAAGATGTCACTTGACAAATTAGACAAAATCATCGAAAGTTCTTGTAAATAGTTTGGTAGTAGCAGTGTTATATATCATTTGAAAACCACGCCTATAATTTAATATAGTTTGAAGAAATCGCTAAGTTGTGGGTAAATGATTTAAATGATTTTCAATTGTGGCCAATTGTGTTATAAAAGTCATAATATAAAAATCTTTAATGGAATATGATTGGAAAACAGCCCTCGTAGAGTTAGTTATTTGTAGATATAATTAAAATAAATTACGCAAAGCATTCAAAATATATCTGAGAAAATATTGATGAAACCTTACAAAGAAAAAAAGAAAAAAATCTAAGAACAAAAGCGAAGAAAGAAGAAAAGGCTTACTTTTTATTATTCCAGGAAGCTCCAGAAATGCAAAAAAAAAAATTATGTAATGGCATGAAATGACATGAAATGAAATGAAATGACATGAAATGACATGAATTGGAATGGAGTATGCTAACAAAAAAAAAAAAAAAAAAAAAAAAAAAAAAAATAGATGAAGGTGGAATCATTATAACTTTGGGAAAAGTAAAGTTTAGTATTAAAATTTTAGTTTTGGAGCGTTTTTATTACAAAGATAGTTTCATGGTACGGTATCTCTTTTTAAAAGTTGTTAAATATTTCTCTTTGTATGAGAAATTTTATTTAGCTTTCTTTAATTGATTTTCTTGCAGAACTAAAAATCACATAAAACGAAAGTTCAAGTGATTTGAAAAAATTTTAGTTAGTTTTAGTTTTTCTGCCTGATTAAATTAGGCAAATTCATATTTTATTTAAATCACACACCATTTTTTAAGTGTTAATGGAAAGCAAGGAAAACAGGCGGCCTTTTGATTTATTTTTAGTTAATTATTATTTTTATATATATATATATTTTTTTTTCTTGAAATTATTGTTCAAAGTAGTTAAGAAAAAAACCAGACCCTCACTTCTAGAATTTCATTATTTCATTTCAATTATGTTCCCTTGGGCAGTCTAAGTAATTAGGTGTTTCTTTTTTCATTTATCTTACTTAAAAGAAATTTTTTTCTTTTTTTCTTTTTTTTTTTTTTTTTTTTGTAAATTTTCCTTTTTTAAGGCTCTTTTGTCTGTGCGTAACAGTAATATATATATATATATATATATATATTTTTTTTTTTTTGTTGAAAAAATGTTTATTGTCTTTTCTGTTCATCTTCTTAATATTGAAACTGCAGATTTGGACCAGTAAAGTACAAAGAATTATGAACATTATAAAAGATTGTTATTTGGCCATTGTTAGACCACACGATTTGATGTAGTGGAATGGATAACAACACATCATCATTTTTATAATGTTGCTGGCATTATGGAACTTTCTTTATATAAAAATAAATAAAAAAAAAAAAAATAAAAAATTTTTTTGAAAAAAATTTGTAAGAATTTTGTTGTGCGTTAATGATGATTTCAATTATTATTGTTTTCATATTAATATGAAATTGATGATTTTTATTTATTATAAGTTTCGTTTTATGTTCAAAAATTCAAATGCAATTTTTCTTTAATAATTAAAGTAACATTTTAGCTATAAAATGTTAATAAGTTTAGATTTCTTCTTCAGTTTAAGGCCTCATTAAATTTTTTCATACGATCTATTTCATTTATTTCATCATCAAACAGTTTTATAAGATCATTAAACTTTTCTACATTAAAAATATTTGAGGAAATTTTTTTTTTTTAATTTAATCGATATATCATTTTTCCTTTTCTTGTTAGGCCATGCAATTTCTTGCAAAATTGATCTCTTCTTCTCATTTTCTTTGCCCCATTTTAACTTCATTTTGATTAAAGTTGTTTACTCTTATTTTTTTTTTTTTTATGCTTGACTTTGGTACAATAATTTTTACATAACAAACATATATGAAACATATGTTCTCCATTTGATAAGTTTCATTTATATATTTTGTATATTTTCAAAAACAACAACAATTCGAACCAAAGAAATAATAATGCAACAAAAAAGAAAAAAAAAAGAAAAAGAAAAAGAAAAAATCAACTTAAATGAAATAAACAAAAAAAAGGAGACAGACAGAGTTCATTTAACTGTAACTATGACTACATAGAAGTAACAATAAACAACAACAACAACAACAACAACAACAACAATATGAATTAATAAATTATAAGCAGCATTTTTTTTTCAAGGCTTCCACTTAACGAAGTATGTTGTGTTAATTGGAATGTTTGCATTTACACAAAAAAAAAAATGAATATAAAGAAGGCTCGGATTTCGGATCTTTAAAATATAAAGATTCGAAGTCAGAGTCTTTTTAATGAACTTCAATTTCTATGTCTCTATGCTTGGACCTTTTTTTTATAAGAGTTTTTCGGGTTGTAAGAACTTGAAAGTTATTGCCCTAAAATTTGCCCTTTCAATCTGGTTTGTTCAAGACTATGACCATTGCAGGGGATCAAATTGATTACATCTCTGCTTTTAGTAAAGTTAAAGTTTAAAGTTTCCTTTTTATACTTCATAAACTGAACTAATTAAGAATGGACGCTGAGATTTTGAAATTGAATGAAAGTGGTTCCACAATTCATTTCAATTTAAATGAATGACTAAATACATGTAAAATATCAATTTGATCAGATTTTAGGTTTTTTTTTTTTTGGTTGCTCTGTAGATCTTTTTACACATCAACAATATTTTATTGGTTGAAATTTTTCTTAATACTTTTCATTAGGATTCTGCTTCTTCTAATTGTTAGATATTCAATATTTTACCTCAACCAAAATAATAATTTTTTTTTTTTTTACTTATTCTTTATTGTTACTTTCCTTCCTTCTTTGCTTGGTTCTATTAAAAGCCGTTTACATTTTTGTATTCGCCCATTTTTTCTTATGTATTTATGTATGTATGTATGTGTGTATGTATGTGTGTATATAATATGTGTGAATATGAATGAATGTTGTTTTTTTAAAAACAATTATTCACATATTTTTCTGGCCAACAGAATAGAAATAAACAAAACAGAAAAAAAAAAACGAAATAAAAAGGAACTAAAAAAGGAAGAAAAAAGTTAAAACAAAAACAAATTGAACAATTCAAATAAGAGTTAAAGGAGAGCATGTGATTATCAATGATGCTTCGCACATTGTTTGTTGTTATTGTTTATGTTCTCCTTCTTCGCTTTTACATTTTCGGTCGGCTTATTTCGTTGTTGTTAATGTTCTCGTTATTTTACATTATAAAGACGCAGAATGAATATAAATGAAATGTTATTTATATACAAGCACATATATATATGTATGTATGTATGTGTGTGTGTGTGTGTGTGTGTACTGTTATGCATAAAAATGATAATGTGTATAAGTGATGTGTTATATTTTTCTCTAGTGTGAAGTTGCGATACATAAACTCTGTTTTCTCTGCTCTCTATTTTCTGCTTCTTTTGTGTTTTTTTTTTCTATAGATAGATAAAAAGAAATGTATGTATGTATGTATGTATGTATGTATGCTTAGATAAAAAAACTTGTAAATGACAACAATAAGAAGACGTAGCAAACCAAAGCAGAAATAAGCAAAAAAAAAAAAACAAAATAAATATTTCACGAGTACAAATAATATGAATGACTGTTGTCACTACTACTCTTGTTATTATTATTATTATTATTATTATTATTGTTGTTGTTGTTCTTATTTTTAATAGTAAACATGTATAATTAAATGGTTGAATTGATAATGTCATTGCCTTTTTATGTATTGAATGTATGCGTTATGTTGCTTTTTAGTTATTGGATTATTATTAGCATGAGAATCCCAAATGGTCCATTAAAACAAAATATGCTGATAATGATGATGATGATGATAATGATGAGAATGGGAATGGGGATGGGAATGGGAATGGTAATGGGTTATGATGCTGACCAACGCCCTTAAATTTATCTGATTATGTGAATATTGGCATGAATGATAATCCCAAATTCGTAACTCTGAAAAGGATAAATATTGCCATGCAAGAGCAAGAATTTCCATCTCTTTTTAGAGAATTATATTATCTGCCATTGTAGAAAATGTCTAAAGTATTAAGGCATGTGTATTTTGTAATTTTAGTTTAATTGGAGGCGTCATATTCCCATAAAGCATTACTTAATTAATTATTATTTAATTACTTATTATTTAATTACTTAAATAAATTTAATTATAATTAATTAATTTTAATTACACAATATTTTTAAATTTGAATGCGTAAAATTAATTTTAAATTGCTTATAATTAAAATTAATCATCTATAATTAAATGTAATAATTATCTATAATGATTAATTATAATTAATTGTAATTATGAATTACAATTAAATTAATTACAATTATAAATAAGTTTCATTCATTTTCTGTTATTAATTTTATTTATCAATAATAATTAATTTTAATTATTTAATTATTTAATTATTTAATTAATTGTAATTAATTTTAATTACTTAATTATTAATTAATTGTAATTAATATTAATTATCATTATTATAATCATAATTATTCGTTATTTTTTATTTCTTGAATTTTTGGAGCCAAGACTAGGCCTCTAATTTAATGCACGTTAATTTAATGAAAATTTTTTTGTAATTTTTAATCTAATTTAATAAATTACAAAGAGATGTAATTCTGAATTTTATAATTTATATTAAGCAAAAACTTATGCAGAAAATCTTGAGTAATTTATAATGCAACATTACAATTATTAATGCTTATGCTATTAGTCTTGTTGTTGTATATAAATTTTGTTTTTTGTTTTTTGTTTTCTTTTTTTTTTGTTTTTTGTTTTTTGTTTTTTGTTTTTTGTGTAATCATCATCAGTGAATTAAATGCATAAAAACCTAAACATTACAAGATTGAATGACTGTTATCAAATTGTCAGAGTTTAGATTTATATCATTAAGAAGATTACAATCATTAAAGTATGTGGCTTAAAGAAAGAATGATAATGATGGAAGGGGTAGCGGGAGGTTTAGTAATAACGTTGATTGATGCTTCTTTTTTTTTTTTTTTCTTTTGTTACTTTTGCCTTTTTTTTTTTTTTTTTTTTATTATAAAGTTCTTCTTCTTTGCTCTTGGCAAAGTTTTTCCTAAGCAAAATTATTCTAAAGTCACGCCTTTTAATGTTAATGAACATCATTAATTTATTTAGTATAACTGCAATAAAACAATTTTCTTAGTTAATGTCCATTATTATTTTGTTGATTTTTTTTTTTTTTTTAGTTGTAATTATTATTTTTATAATTGTTGTTGTTAAAATTTTATCATTAATTATTTTTTTTTTTCTTGTATTTTGAATTGGCATGCAAAAGAGATTTTGTATTAACTATTTTTTCACACCAGCAACTGCATTGATTTCTCTATGAAAAAGGAAATGAAGCTTTAAAGTTTTATAGAAACATTTAAATTGGAGCTTAATTTACTTCAATTTACTTTTGATCAACTTAAATCACTCTCACTATTTTTTATTTAATCTTTCTCTCTCTCTCTCTCTCTCTCTCTCTCTCTTTCTTTCTTTTTTGTTTCGTATATGAACTTTAGCTTGAACAATGCTTCATCTTAATAATGTTGTTGTTATTGTTATTGTTATTGTTGTTATATGTCTTATTCTACTTTTGCACTTTATTCATTTCATTCGATCGTGCATCTGTCAATTTAGTTGTTTAGTTTTTTTTTTTTTTTTATTTCTTTATGCTGATGACTTTTCATAGTTCATTTTCTTTGCATGTTTTTTTATGTTGGATATTTATTTGCCCATATTTTTCAATACATATGTATGTGTGTATGTGTGTATGTGTGTATATGTGTGTGTACATGCATATGGATTTTATAAAGTAAAGTAGTTTTAGTGTTTGTGTTGTTATTTTCTGGGTTGTTTTTTTTTTTCTGTCTCTAGCTGTACCCACGAAGATACCATTGTGGCCCAATTGCATTGTTTCCATCGTCATTACCGCCCTTGATTTTTTTTTCTGTATTTTCATTTTACTTTAAATTGTTTGTTATTATTATTATTATTGTTGTTGTTGTTGTTGTTAGTTTTATGGTTGATTTTTATTTTCGTTTTAATGTTACAAGTAGTTAAACAATTTAAAGCAGGATGTTTTACACACACACACACACAACAAATACAACAAATACAACAAATACAACAAATACAAACGCAATTACGATCATGCTTTCATTTATATTCCATCAAATCCAATTGAAGTTGCTTACAAGAAAAAAAAAAAAAAGAAATGAAATGAAAGGAAAAAAAAAGCAAAAATAAAAAGCAAGAACATGAACAAAGAAAAGAAGAAAACGAAAGTGTAACTATTTTAGAAAATAATAAAAACAACAAAAAAAAAGAAAAAAGCATTTTAATGAAATTAAAGTTTTGCTTTATAAAATTTACTGAATTTTTTTTGTTGACCTTTAAAATACATAAAAAAAATCATCTTGTTGCCATTTAACAAAAAAAAAAAAAAAAAAAAAAGTTTGTTATTTATGGTTAGATGCGATGCCAGCAATAATTATTCACAAAATTAACTCCTTGTTTCTTTTTTTTTTTTTTTTAATAATATTCGAATTTTAAGAACACTGCTGCTTAATCAGTGCTTGATTCAAAATTTTATTTCAATAGAATTGACCGTGACATTACGATCTATAATTTTTCATTTGGAGAAAGTGATTCACTTTGCTAGTGAAATTAAAGCTTTCTCTGAATGCTAAATCTCTTGTGACTCTCTTTGGAGAAACTGGGTCTTACATTAGCAAAAACATTTGAAAAAATTATAAATTTTATAAAATTTATTATAAGAAAGTTCTTCATTTTTTGTTATTATTTTCTAGAATTTTCCACTTTCTAAATTAAATTAGATTTTAAATAACGGCCTTTCCCTTTTTAATGGTGAAATGATTATTTTTGCATGCTCTATCGGAATTATCCTTCATCTTATGGTTAGTAACCCAAATCAAGTCTTAAATTTGCTTGATAGAACAAATGATACATTTTTATAATTTCAATATAAAAAAACGATTTCTTTTTTACTACTAAAATACCGTCTTGCGTATGCTCTCGAGTAAAATTCGTGAAGTTAATTAAAGGTAGCAAGTAAATGGAGTGTATTTTTAGTTCATTTTTGAGATATCTGTTTATAAGGAAAAAAAAGGTAATAAAAGATATTACGAATTGCCAAAACCTGCCTGTCTAGAGTAATGAAATGCATTTAAAAAAAAAAAATTTTTTTGTAAGGGCTTTTTTGGCACTGCATTAATTTATCAAACTTTTCAATTTTTCTATGAATTTTAATGTAAATTTTGAAAAGAATTATAAACATTCACTTTGATACTTATAAAATTTCATTTATCTTCTTTCTTTGACTGCTTCAGTCTAAGGAATTTCTTTCCACTTTAATGGGCTTACAGTAAAGTACAGAAAAAAAAAAAAAAAAAGAAAAAGCAAGAAATGAAGGCAAGAAAAACTTATAAAATGATTTTGGAACATATTAAAATGTGGGCTCAGTGGCATTTAGTGTTTTAGTTTAGAATTAAAATAAGATAAAAATAGACACCATAACAGTAAAGAGTGTAAATGGTCTTATGGTCGTTTTAATGGTCTTATCCAAATGGCGGTATTTTTGGTTAGTTTTGATTTTATTTTGTGGGCCATACCAAGCAGCAGCATTCAGGATTATTATCTTCATCATTTCTAACTTGCTCAATTGATAATGTTGTTGATGATGATAATGATAATGACGACGACGACGACGATGATGATGATGATGATGATGATGATGATTATGGTTGTTGTTGTTGTTGATGATGATGATGATAATGATTGCATAAAATATCTTGAAATTGTTGCT
This sequence comes from Melophagus ovinus, assembly GCA_023089585.1. Lineage (NCBI taxonomy): Eukaryota > Metazoa > Arthropoda > Insecta > Diptera > Hippoboscidae > Melophagus > Melophagus ovinus. The sequence continues at coordinate 9,384,543 of JAKKIB010000177.1, forward strand.
TCTCTTCATATTTTGGTTTCTATTTTTTTTTTTTTTTTTTTTTTTTGGCTGCTGCTTCTATTGCTTCGTACAAAGAGGCCAGAGACTTTGTTTGTTTGCCGATTGTTCTTAAATTGAATATTGATGGTGAAGGCATTTTGGTACATTTTGTAATTTTTATAAAATGTATATGTATGTGCTTATGCATGTACGATTGATGGAGTGGACTCTTGGAATGCTGCAACACTGGTTTTTCATTTTCTCATCATTCTGAACAATAATATCAAAATGCGTTGCTTGCTTCTACTACTACTGCTGCTGCTGCTGCTGCTGCTGCTGCTGCTCATGATTATGATCATGCTTTTGCTGTTGCAGCTCAGTAATTAAATTTATGTATGAATGTATGTTGTGGCGGCCTGTTTCTAAATAATTTTTTCCATTAATGAATTATAAATTCATTTGTTTGTTATTGTACTTTTTGTTTTTGTTTTTGTTTTTTTTTTTTTTTTTTGGGCGGCTATTGCAATCTATTAAATAAATAACAGAGCGATAGAGTGAGTGAGAAAGAGAGAGTGTGAGCAAAAGGGCCTTAGAGAGGAGTGGTTACTTTAGAGTTGGATTATTAAATTTAGTTAAAATTGTAAGATCAAAAATTTAGATGAAATTATACTGCCAAGGAAAAAATTCTACCATATTGAGCATTTTAAGTCCATGTTTTATACTTTTTTTATATTTTTTTTAGTAATAGTTTTTTAAAAATCAACTTTAAGGAATATAAAATGTATCCAAAAAAAATTCCTTAGCAAATGAAAATTTCCAGTTTCCAGTGGGACTTCATAATTTGCTCTAAGGAGAGTGAACTTTTAAAAAAGTATCCAAAAAAAAAAAAAAAAAAGGAAATATAAGAAAAGCCAGAGAAAGACAAGAAAGTTAACTGAATTTGAATTTTCTATTAAAGTTGTGCGTTAGAAAGAGATATATATATATATATATATATATAAAGTAAGCAAGACAGAGAGAATGAGTAAGAGTGAGTGAGAGAGAGAGAGAGAGAGAGAATTATAGAGAGAAAGATTATGAAGAATGTTAAAGCCATGTAAAGATTGTGTGGATTGTCTGTGGACTGGTTTTCACTTGGCGTATAATTTTAGCTTCGTTAACTCTTTTTATAGATTTTTGGCGCCAAAATTTCTGGCGGTAATGCCTTTCTTACCATTTTCTTTTTTTTTTTTTTTGGGTGTTTTTTTGTGTTTTTTTGTTTTTTCTTTTATCATGTACATTTTTGTTTACAACAGCAGGTTTTCCTCTCTTTTAGCCTCTACCTTTTGCTTTGATTTTTTGTTATTGCTTTTGTTGTTGTAATTTAGTGTTCAATACATTTTTAGCTGTAAGGTGGTTACAGCAAGAACGTAACCAGAGTTAAGTAATCAATTGATATATTATTGGTACAACGACCGCAGCCGGGCACAGACAAGTTAAGACTATAAAAAAAAGTAACCAACCAAGCACTGAGATCCAGTCAAGACTAAAATCAAAATCAAAAATTACAAGCAATTGCAAGAACAGCAAGAACAAACTGTCTGTGACATGGTAGACTTGTAGACAAGTGGGTTGATATATATACATAAATACATACATACATACATACACACACACACACACACACACACATACGTACGTACATGTTATGTGTTTACACGTGTGTGATAATGTTTATGGCAGCCTGCGAATGAGGATAAGACAACAATGTGGGTACACAACTTACATATACATACATGCATTTATGTATGTGTATACGTGTGCATGTACGTGTGCAAGTATAAATGAAATCTTAGAACTTAAAATATAAATGTTGGTTAATTGTAGAAGGAAGTCTTTCAAAAACGAAATTTCTTCTTACCTATGTTATTGTTATAGTTCTTCTTCTTCTTCTTCTTGTTTTAATTATTATTATTATTATTATTATTATTATGTTGTTGTTGTTGTTGTTGTTGTCATCCTTTATATGTGACAATAACTTCTTAGATGGGAACACAAAAACTGTCTTGCGCCATGAACATTACAAACATGATGACGAAGAAGAAGAAGAAGAAGAAGAAGATGATGATGATGATGATAATAATAATAATAATAATAATGATGAAAGCGATAAATGAAAATACAGCGAAAGAGGGCGATTTCAATGAAGAAAAATGAAAAAGACCGGCTTTGGGATAAATGGGCTTTTTTCTTCTATCCCAAAAAAGCCCAAAAAAAAAAAAAACAAAAAACAAAAAAAACAAACACAAAAAATGAACGAAAAATGAGATGAAAAATACTAACAATAACAATAAGAATTATAAAATCAAGTAGATTTATATTTTAATAATGTTTTGTAACGCTGATTTAATGCAAAGAAATTTTGGAAATTATTTCATGCAAGAAGTGAAACAAACTTTAAAGTTCTTAAGCAAAATTAAATTTCTTTTTTTTTTTTTTTGATTTTGGTATATTAATAATTGAAAAAAGTATTTGGTCAAGAACATTATTAAAAAAAAAAAGGTAAAAGCGTTTCGAATGCGTAACTGCCTGTAGAAGCTTAAGTGCATGAATAAATTTTGAGTTAGGGCCAGTAGCCTTCTAAATTAAAGTTTAGTATAGGAAAAATTATTTTTTTATAAAAGGAAGAACCTTTGTAAAACCCCTAGGCCAAGTACCGATATTTGTTCATACTTTAAGCAAATAAGTATATGAAGTGTTGAGTGAGCTAATGTTTAACAAAGGTCTGGTCACCAACGAGGGGTTAAAATTGCTTAGGTTAGTTCAAATTAAATTAGAATGGATCAGATTAGGAAATGAAATTTTAGTTCATTCTAAGAAAGTGTTAAATTATAATACAAATAGGAATTGAAGTAGATTTAGACTAGAAGTAGCATATACTTAATTCAAATGGTACATTTTATAACCTTGAAATTGAGTCTAGTGGAATGAAATAAGAGAGTTCGAAATAGGAATGGAATCTAGTAGAAGTCATTTTTCCTTCCATTAAATAAAGCTAAGTCTCTAAAGGCAAATCTCAAAGAGGTGTGATAAAGAAAAAAAAATTTCTGCTGAGATAACTCAGATTCAATTCAAAATCACATCGAGAAAATGATTGGTAAAAATGTGATAGAACTTTAAAAGGTCTAAGTTCCAAAGTAGGCTCAACAATAACGCTCGCATTTTGTTTTATTTCATAGATTTTAAATATTTTCCAAAATCTTGCTGATATGTTACCAACAATTTAAACTATTTAATATATTTATATAAATATGCACTTTATGAGAAAGAATTTTGATGTTTTGCTGTTGATTCCAAGAATTATAATAATACACATTTATTCATGTATTTGTGTTGTTAGATTTTAATCGCATTCAAAAACAAAAGCAAAAACAAGTTATTAAACAAAAAAAAAAAAAAAAAAAAAACACAAAGAGAAATTAAAGGGAAATAAAGAAAACGTGAAAAAAGGGAAAAAATATTGTACAGGAAAAATCAAAGGAATCCAAAGAGAAGTAAATGCAATCGACACGTCCCAACACAATAGGACAAACATCCAACATAACAAGAAATGATAATAAAAAAAAAAAAAAAGAAAAATCGATATGGGAAAAAACCATCGAAATGAAAATGAAAATAAATATTGAAATAATATTATTGAGTAGACAACAATAAAAATAAAAAATAAAAAAAAAATTAATATTAGAAAATATGCTTTAGTAAATTTTACCGCCTTATTGTGTTAATGTTAAATGAAATAATCTTCTTCCTTCTTCCCTTACTCCTTCCCTCCCTACCACGATTCAACACTTCATGCTTACTCGCTCACTCATTCATTGGCTCAATAGCTCACTTTTTGCTTATAATTTACGAGTTTATCTATCGCATACTGCTATTGTTATTTTTGTTGTTTCTTTTTGCTTTTTGCTTTTTTTTTTGGAATTTTCTTGATTTTCTCTCAGTGTTGGTCCAAGTTTTATGACTCTTCATGAATGCATTAGAGTTTGCTTTGGTGGAATATGTTCCATGTTCTCAACAAGTTTTGTTTTGTTTTTTCCTTTTTATTTTTATCTTCTTCTTCTTCTTCTTCTTCTTCTTTTTGATATTATGACCTTTTTCCTGTTTTTTACACCAGCAAATAGTATCTACTTTGCCTTTACATTAACTCTTCTATTGTTAAATAAAGCCTTTCGATAATTTCGATAATTTCGATAATTCTCCTTCCTTTGTCTCACTTTAAATCTCCAACTTTCTAACTTATTCTATTTGGCCTATCTATTCCATCCATTGTATCAGAATTCTTACAAAATCTCTTAAATCTATGTCTTTTAGGTTAATGAATGTTACGATCTAAGAACCCTCAATGACAACTTAGTATCAGAATTTTTATTCTGATAGCTTTATGTTTCAGATGGGTACTCAGATCGGTATTCATCGGTATTCATCTAAAATTGCTATTTATTAGGAACCAACTTATCCGATGCATCTGATTATTTCGATTAATGAAAATTATAAAATCACAAAGATGAAAATTTTCTATAAGATTCTCTTAAAGCATCAAATTTGTTGTATTTAAAAGTTGCTTTGGAATTTTTAGAGTTCAATTGTATTAAAATTTCATTCGAGAGTAGTTCTATGTTTTTTTTTTTTTTTTTTTGAAACGTAAAAATTCAAAAATACTTAAAAATTCCAAGTTTTTTGCATAAAGTTCAAAAAAAAAAATAATTTCGCATGACTCTTATTTAATTAATTATTTTATTAATTTCTATACATAATAATTAATTTCTTATATGAATTGATATTTGTGGCTTTGGTTAAGACACACTCATCAATAATGTCTGAGAATGAATGCGTATCAATCGTCTACATTTGAGCTTTTAATACCAGTTTATGGGTAAATTTTTTTTATGTAACTTTTAACCGCAATTTCCATCAAAAAAAAACAAAAAAAAGAAAAGAAACCTTTAAAATGGTTTTTTTAAAGTGTTACATTTATTCACATGTATCTTATATCACAACTAAGAACCATTTTGAGATTTTTGAATTTTATTGTGTTATCTTGAAATATCAACAAAAATTATCTCAATAATTTTTTTAAAAAGCATTGAACTTTTAATTGATAATTAAAAGTTTAGGAAAATTCTATACAAAATAAATATTTTTCATTCATTATGCATCAAGTTTGTTGGAACTGAATCTGCTGGAATGTATGGAATTTTCATAAATTTATAATTATTCATACCAACATACATAAGAAATGGCCAGAAAGCCAAACTAATAAAAAAAAATAGCTAATAAATGAAAACAATTTTCAAATGAAAGTTGGCCCAGGAATCTTATGGACAGATGAACAACATTTACTTCTTATATCTAAACATTCGAAATAGATCAATAAAAGCAGACGATAAATGAGGAATCTATCTCAAGCCCATTCTAATTATAAGTATATTTCCGTTTAAAGTTATTATGGGGCACTTTTGTGGCAAAAAAAAAAAAAAAAAAAAAGTTACATATAAAAAATGAGTTAGGTATGAAGGTACGTATTTATGTGAAAGTATAATTTCATTGAAAATATTTCAAAAATATTAATGGCGCGTAAATAATTTCAAGTTTTCCTGTTCAGTTCAATTTCATTCTGTTCTGTTCTGTTCTGTTCTGTTCTGCTTTTCACTCTACTTTATTATGCTTTATTTTATACGATTTTTATCACTTATAGTCTCTTCTTGTCACAAGAATCTTTTAAAATCATAAACTCTTTCCAATAAAAACTAAAAAGAAAATTTAAGATTCTTGCAGAATAAATCGCTTAAAAAATGTTCATGAAACACTTGAACTAGCGTACAATTTACAGAGTTTAATTCCGTCTTTTATTTATGTTTATTAATGTAAAATTAAAATGATTGAAACAAAAATCATTTCAGGAGCAAGATTTATTATCATTATCATTTATTATCATTATCCATTTTTATGGGCGGTTTTACTTGTACAAAGATACAAAGAACGTTTCATGTAGCTCAACTAAAACTCGCCTATTGCCGCTGTTATGGCATGAAGCGATGGCTTATCGCTACGTTTTTTGCATGATAATCATTGTTATACCATTCAATAATAAAAGAGAGAGAAGAAGAAGAAAAAGGAAAAAAATTAAGCATAAATCAACTAAAAATGCTTACAATGGTTAATGGCTGGCTGAGAGTAAGAAGAGAAAGAAAGGGGATAAAGTGGTTGGTTAGAGAGGCCTTAGCAATATTTAAAGGGCTTTGATAACAAAAAACTTCTATAAAGTTGAATTTCTTCTTTTTCTTTTATGGCTTACACAATTTCAATTTCAGAGATTTCTTTTATATGATGGCGCATTTTTTTTTTTTTACTTATGTTTTACCTCTTTCATTTTCTCATACCAAATAAATATCCTCAACACATCTTAAGATCATGGCTATTACCATTTTATTTGAGCGCATCAATTTGAAATTCTCAAATCGCTTTATAATTTACATTTTGATGTCTTTTATGTCATTTTGTCATCATTATAAATGATTTTTATGCCTTATTGGCAAGTTCTGTTTCTTTTTTTTATGTTCACATTTCTTTTTTTTTTTTTTAAGGGACAACAATTCAAGTGACGGTAAATTGTAAAACTATGCCAACGTACTTTATATAGGACAAATGAAAGAGTAAAGAAAACCTTTCAGAGTTTTCAATAAATATTAGAAATTATCAAATATTTCACTTTATTCTTTAAGTAATCAAGGATGTCTGTCCTATTTAGCTTTCTTGTAATTTCTCTGTGTGAGTTGTAAGTGAATTCTCTTCCATTATTGAATAGAATTTTTACTTATTTTTCTCATGTTCTTCTTTAGACCTTTTCTAACCCTTTTTTCTTTAGCTTCGCTTTAGATCTTTTGGTGGTCTGTTTTAAGCCTTTCCTAGAACTCCTGCTATATCTCTTTTCTAGCTCTTTTCTAGTTCTTCTCTAGCATTTCTTGAACTCTCCTTTAGGTTTTCTCTTACCTTTTTCTCGCACTTCTCTAGCGCCCTTTGCCAGCTCCTTCGTTTAACCTTTTCTAGTCATTCTCCTTTAGCTTTTTTTGTATCACTTCTCTAGCATTTCTTTAAGTTTTCTCCAACTCTTTGCCGTTTCTCTTTATTCTTCTTTATATGAAATGGATGATCATGCAATTCAATTAGAAACTTTCTTAAATAATGGAAACCCAATACACGTCCCTTAAGTCATATGAAAATTATCACATAATGAGTCCCTTCACATTTTAATTGTTCATTGCTTTAGTTGAGGAGAAAATTTAAGTTGAACAAACTTTTGGCATGAATGTTTGTTTTGATAGCGCGCCAAATTTTTTTTTATTTTAAAAAAAATTGTTGTACATTAAGAATATTTTCTCATGGAGAGAAAGTCTCTTATAGAAAAATATCTCACACAGAGTAGAAAGTATTTGAATTGAATTCTATTGAAATAAGTAGGAAATTTTCAAGAATATTTTTCTTTTTCCCCAAATTGATATATTTTTAAATATACAAACATAAATAATAGATTAATCGAATCAATTTGATTTATAAACGAAGAGAGAAAAATTTAAACGTTTATATTGAGATAAAGAAATAGCAAAGAAATAGAAAAATTATTAAACTAAACGTAAAAAAAAAAAAAATAGTAAATTTAGCAGCCTTAAAAAAGGCCAATTTAAATATCTGTTTCTTATGTAAAAATTTATTACTATAAGCTTCTTGTAGGCGTTTTGGCGGCAAAAGTTTCTGGCAAAAGTTTCTACGGCATTTTGTTACATACACAAATATTTTGGATAGATGTATATTCCATGTCCATTATTTTATTATTTTATTAAGTTATATTGAATCATTTTCCGAAGTTATTCCTTTTTGCTGCACCATCAACTTGTCTATGTAACCAAAAGCCTCCGGCTTAAGACGACGTATGCAAATTAAATTATTTTGAGATATTTTTAAGAAATTTATTATGTGGATCCATAATGGATTAAATTTACTACATCTAAGTAAAATACATTTTGACTCGAACGAACTCTTTTTAAGATTTTTTCAGCATTATAAATTCATTGGTTAAATGAATTGGCTAAACATTTGTATAGCAAGGGATTCTCTTTTCTCGTATGGACTCTTGGCATAAAAAGATTCAGAAAATGCTATAGCAACAAAATTTCATCACATTTACATAGAAATTTATATAAAAATTTCATGGGGGTTTAATTGCAAGGCAGGCTGGGGGGGGGTCAAGTCGCACATTATAAAAAGCTAGAATCATATAAAAAAAGAAAGAAAAAAAAATCTATGTTGAGTACACTTTGACAACAATATTAAGGGAGATATAGCACCAGCTTGGTAAAGAATTAACAATAACAACAAATTAAGGAAAGAAAACAACAAAAAACAAGGAAAAGAAAATTTATTTGTCCGTTACAAGTAACAGAGATAGAGATAGAAGAAATAGAGAATAAAAATTCTTTATATAAGTGCTATAATCTTGAGTTGAACTATTCCATAAAGGCACAATCTAAAATATTCATATATAAATTTATATTTGCTCAAATTATAAACGTCACGCTCTCTGAGTTATATATTTTTTATTTTTATTTATTTTATTCTTTTTTTCTTTCCTTCTCTTTTACTATTATTATAATTTTTTTTTTTTTTTTTTTTTTTTGATTAAACTACATGACGCTTTGTTGAGCATGTTGAGCATGTTGAGCCGTTACATTGGTATATGAAACTCATTCTATTATTTTTTATAATTTAATATGAAAAAGTTTATGTTGTGCTCTGTTTGGTCATTTATGTTGTTGTCGTTGGTGGTTGTGTAGTGTTGAGCAATGAGTAATAAGAAAAAAAAAAAAAAAAAAAAAAAAAAAAAAGAAATTCATTTGTAATGTTGTGTATAACGTTGAGGGAGTACAAGGAAAATTTTTTTCAACAAAAAACTAAAAAAAAATTATATTGCGCGCGCAATATGCTTTTTTCTTTTTTATAAAAAAAAAAAAAAAAAAAAAAAAAACAAGAAAATGCGCGCCATTGAGAGCAGTTAACTTCAGTTTTGCTTCTTTACAATTACACTGACTTTGAAATGAGTTCAATTTATATGAATTTAGTTGAGTTTCAATTGAATTAAATTGAGTTGAATTGGGCTGGATTCGTTTAGATTGAATTGTATTGTTTTGTATGGTTTAAATTGAATAATAATTGAAGTGAAACTTCTGCTTTAACATTTATGCATGTATGTATGTATGTATGTATGTGTGTGTGTGTTTTTGTTTTACTTTTTGCACACACTTCTTTCAGAAATTTTGCTAATGATTGCGCCTTTTGTGTGCGCATACACATCTAGGCGGCCCTAAGAGTGCCGCAGAAACCTAGGCCAATATTATGAAATCATATCTACACATAGATATGTGTTGTTATGTATGTTTGTATGTGTGCATATGTATGTATGTGTGTTATCTATATTTTGTATATATTTATTTCCTTTACTTAATTATTAATTATTAGAAATTGTAACGTATTTTTTCTGACATGTACATACACTTATACTTAACACACACACACACACACACACACACACAATTCTGATAATAATATGTTATTTGTATTGCACTAAAATTTTAATTTTTATTTCTAAATAAGAAAGAGTAAGTTTAGTAATGAGAAATAGAGAGAGAGAGAGAGAGACAAAGAAAGAAAGAAAGAAAGAGAGATAGGCATATAAGAAGAGATAGAAATAGTAAAGTAGATATTGGGGTATTAAAAATATATATAAAAATCTGTTCAAACATGTCCAGATACGCATAAGAGAGAGAAACAGAGAGTGAGAGAGAGAGAGGAAGAGAGAGATTAATTTGTAAGTGCAATCAAATTAGAAAATTATTTAATTGCTTTTATGTTCTGCATTTATATCAATTTCTTTTTGTTCAGGCACTTCTTCTTCATCATCATCATCATCATCATCATCATCATCATCAATCTCCTTTATTTTATGTTTGTTTATTCGTTGGTTTTATTTGTTTTATGTAGGTTTGTTTATTAATTAAATTGTTGTTGCTTATTATTATTATTATTATTATTATTATTGTTGTTGTTGTTGTTGTTTATTATTATTGTCCATAATATTTAATTTTTATTTTCATTTCAATAGAGAAATTTCAGTATTTTGTGGTAATTTATGGTAAAAAAAAAAAAAAACTGCTCCTTTTTCTATAAATGACAACAATGAGCAATAAAATGAAAAGAAACAAAATTTAAAATAGTAAAAATAAAAAGGAAACTAAAAGGAACAAAAAGAGGATCGGTTAAGTTGATTGTAGCGTCAAATGCTATGAATATTATTTGAAGAGAAAAATCTTAATAACATAAGAAAATTATTTAGAAATTTTAGATAAGCTCTAATGCCAAAATTAAAACTTGGCCATGATGCTAACAATTTTGATCGGATGTAAATCATACCAGTAGTAGGATCACTATCTAATAAAAAGTTGAATTAGAAATTGAAAGGTTGGAATTGAAGGTTGGAAAACTACTGGACTTTCTGGACTTTGATTCTGATATCAAAGTAAGTTCGGCACTTTCCGGAATAAAGGGATTCCAATTAAAATCTGAGAGAAGTTTTACGGCTGTGCCAGGAGGCCCAGCTCTGAATTAACAGATCATTAGATTATATTTGATTAAGCTGATTATAACACGTTTACACTTTAAGGCCATATTAATTGCCTTCTTTCTTTTTACCTTGACCCTTCATATCGATTATTTAAAGTTACCTTTTTTTAAGAAGAAAAATGTTGACAATAAAATATTTTCATTATCATTATTCTCATGTTTATGTAGGCGCTTTCAATTTTTACTTGAAAATCGCTCTATTTCAACCTTTCTCTCTTCTCTGCCCTTCTCTGCCCTTCTCTGCTTTTTGTTTTGCTTCTTAGATGTAATTAGTAAAAAAATATTCATTTTCCGTGCATATGAAATGAAAGAAAAAGTAATTGCTGCTTTTTCCTTTTTTTTTAGTTAAATTGTTACCGTTATTGTTCACTTCAAATACATGTGAGTGTAATTTGTATAAGCAAAAAAATTGCCAGTATGCTTGTAAATATGTATACCCATTGATTTAGTTTATTCTTTATATTTAGCCTTTCATATCGATACATTCGATTTGGTTAATGCCTTTTACGTTTTGTTAGAAAAAAAACAAAGGCTGCGATAAAGCGTTAGAAAGAAAGAGATAGAGTGAGAGCGATGGAAATAGACGTGACGTGCCTTTCACGCACTAAACCTGCGTCTAGCATGTGCATGCTGTAGACTATTAGACCAGGCAGGCTTAGGTAGATGCAGCCAGGCTTAGGTAGAGAGGCATGCAGGCGATAACACTTAGTATCCAGCAGTGCCTTGATCATTTCCATTTTTCTCTTTCTTTTTTTAATATTGTTATTTATTTTATTATTATTATATTTTATTATTATTATTATTATTATTATTATTGTTGTTGTTATTATTACTGCTTCTATTTGTATTTTTCATTTTACTTTTTGCATTGTTTTTCATTAACAACCTACTTCCCAGGAAAATTCTATTTCCACAATTATTTTAACACTTCACAAATTGCCTCTTTTTTTAATTTTATAATCAGAGCATACTAAGTGCTCTTATTAATGTTAAAAGAGAGAGAGAAATATCATTGTAATATAATTTTAAAATGACAATTTTCTATTTCCATTTTATTTGATAATATGCCGTTATAAAATTTAAAGCGAAACGTATAGCTTGTTATATTATTTCTCTTTTCTGCAAGTATCACTTAACATAACGGTTTTTGTTTTTCATGCTAATAAAGTAAAGAAAATTACAACAAAAAATGAAAATAGAAAAGTAATTGATCAAATAGTGGTATTTTTTTAAGAGATATTAGTTGATTAGACAAGTTTGAAACAATTTAGATTAGAATTGTGATTTGTTTAATACAAAGAAAGTAAATTTATCTCGGCTATCAGATTGGCAAATAAGTTTCAATTGTTTGAGAAAGTGAAGGTAAAATTTTATTTCGTAGTTGGGTACGCAAGCTTAGACAAATTTAGAAAGTAGTTTTGAATCACTTGAAGAAAGGTAAAACTAAAACAAAATTACGATTCAGAAAGCAATATTGACTTTGAATCGTTTAGTGAAAACTAAAAATGGATCATAAGAGATTTATAGACAACTTTGAAGCGATTTAAAAAGTCATATCAAATTGATAGAAAATCTTCCACTGCTCACAGTTTTGTATAATTTCTCTTTTCATAAAATTTAACACACACACAAACACATACAATTTCACATGTACAGTCACAAACCTACGTACAACATCCTTGTAAATAAATAAACGTAAAAAAATGTTGATTATAAAAATGAAAATTACATTTCATGTGAAAATTGAAGGTAAACAACAATTAAAGAGAAAAAATGGACTTAGAATTTTTGGTTTTTGTTTCTCGATATCGATGATAGATATCACCCGTATTTCATATTGATTCTATTTTTTCTTTTTCCTTTTTTCTTTTTTTTTTTTTTTTTTTTTATTGCTATTGCAATGTTCGATAAAAGTAAAGAAAAGAATAAAACGGAAAAAGTAGATAATAACAAAGCAAGTCAAGTAGTTGCTGTCACAGCAGGTTGTACAATATTCCTGCCATTATCACATGCATGCACATACATGCACGCATCTAAAGAAATGATTCTTTTAAACCTGAGCATTATTAATTAATCATTTAAAAAAAAATAATCATAAAAGAAGAAGAGGAAAAATAAATAGAAAACAATAATTAAAATAAAAAGGAAAAATACGGTCATATAAATTAAAATTGAAATTTTTTTTCCATGTCATAAAAAGTCCGCTTGAAATTATGTCATTTTCTTTATTTCGTTATTCATTTTTAATTGCGCAATTTTAAGCATTTACATAAAATTGTTGCTGGTTGCTGTTATTACCAATTGAATTTTGCCATTCATGATCATCATGAATTTGATAAAAATTCCATAGAAATATAAACAATTAAAACGTTTACCTTAAAATTTTTAAATCTATGAAATTTATAATTAAGAGATAATTAAAAGAGTAGAGCGACAAAATTTCTACGTTATTTTATCTAAAATGTGAAATATTTTTTTTTATTTTTTATTTGTTTTTATTTGTTGTTTAACTTTTATTGCGTAAATATTTAAATGTTACAACATTTAATGTAAACAAAAGTGATAACAATTTTTTTGTAGTAAATTTCAAATTAAAGTAAACTAATTTGCATGAAATGCTAGATTTTAGTTAAGAAAGAGAAAGAGATAGTGAAAAGGTAAAAGAGGAGAGTAAAGGGCTTAAATATTAATTATGTAATTGTACAATTATAATCATCATAGTCACCAGGTCATCAGGTCATCAGGTCACCAGGTTCAGGTCACCTTGTAAACTAAATTGTTCCATCGAATCGTAAAAAAATTTTAAGATGTCTATTTCAATATTTTTTAGACACACACATGGACAGACATACATACGTGACGCTTATATTGAAATGTTTAGTGCAGTGAAGGTTCAAAGGCATGATGCACAAACGTACATAATGAGCGCTAGAGTTGGTAGTCAAGTCACGCATGATGCATGCTACGGTCACGACTAGTTTCCAATTTAAAGCCTCTATGGCACCTTATATACATGGCTTAATCTTTGATATCTAGATTCGGAGCCTTCCTATTACTCTTTGGCTTAGCTTAAATTAGCCTAATAAAACTACCCAGCTGCCCATTTTATTCGGGAAATGGCACCCTGCACGACAAGCATTTATATATTTTAACGAGCAACGCCCTCGATATGGGCATCACAGCCCTTACAAAGCCAACCTCACTAACACCACAGTGGGCTTTACTAAAACTGATGATGCCATGGTACCAAATTAAATCTTTGGTTTGAACTCGTGATACATGAAGCCCCCTGATGGCAAGAGAAAACCAACAACCATTTCATAAGCCACTCCCAGTTGAGCAGGTGCTTCTCGGAACTGATTGCCCCCCATTGAAAGGTTAAGTTAAATTTGAAAAGTTTGAATTTATTGAATTAATTTAATTAATTAATTAATTAATTTAATTAATTTCAATATAGCGTAAGCCTTCGGACATGTGGGCGTATTCTTTAAAAGATTTAGTTCATTTGCAAATTATAACTATTTGTAAGAATTTTTAAGGCTTCTACTTAATTTTAAGATGTCTATTTCAATATTTTTTAGATACATGGACACATGGACACATGGACAGACATACATACGTGACGCTTATATCGTTTCAAAGTTTTATGCTTTGTATGTTGCAAACAGTTTTAACAGATTGAGTATATTCTCGCATCTACCATATTGGTCGATTTCCATTTGACTGATATGAAAGTATTAAACAAAAATAAAAAGCACAAAGATAATAAAAATATATATATATTTTTTATATATATATTTTTTCTATTATTATTATCATTTTTATTTTTATAGTAATTAAATGTGTAATATTTGTATTTACAACATTAAAAATATTATCATTACCCAGATAATGTTACTAATAACAATGTTTAACAACAAATCCCATAAAACAACAAAAATAAAAAAAAAATCAAAAACCAAAAGCAAATTAAATAAAAAATGGAACAAATTCTTATCTTAGAGCTTTAAAAAAAAAAAAAAAATAAAAATAAAAATAAAAATTCAGAAGAAAACTAGAACAAGTAAATATGAGCAAAAATTGTTAAATGAAAAAAAAAAAAAAAAGGAAAAAATTTTTTAATAAATTTTACATGTGACACCTGTAAATTGTAATGACGGACATCTCAAGAACGTCTCAATAAAATATTTTAAATAATTATAGACGATTTTAATTAGCTCAAAAATATTTTTAAAAAAAGACACAAGAAGTAGGAAAGAGAGAGAGAGAGAGAGAGAGAGAGAGAGAAAAAAAACAACTTATCATGTCTGTGTTTCATTTATTTACATTTCCGTATTTTTTTTTTTTTTTGGTTTTTCGTAAATATTTATTTATTATTTAATTAAATTTTATAAACTTCTCTCTAATCTCTACTGTTTTGTATACGCTCAAGGTCTGTTTTCAATTTTTCTATTTTGTAATAATTTTGAGATTTTTACAAAATGCCACAAACTTTTATTTATAGGTTTTTTAAGTTTTTTGTATGATAATTGACCTTCATTTTATCTCTGGAGGAGTAGAAGGGGCCTTCAGATAATTCAAGATCATCTAAGAGAATTGTAACTCTTATCTATTTAAATTTTACAAAATCGTCAAGACGAATTAAATCTTAAATAAGTCATGGATTGAACGTGGACTGAAGGGACGTCCATTAAATGAAATATCTAAGGGCAGATATTTATAAGAAAAGTCCATGCTATTCGAATCAATATTCGACTTAAGGGAAAATGATTTAACTTCTTTAGATCTTAAGACTTAAATCAAAAGAAAATATACATATATATTATAGAGGCAACATTATTATGCCATGGATTGAACATTTTAAGTGAAGTCCATGAAATTTGAATAATTTTTTAGCGTAAAGTTATTCTATTTGTGCTCCAACATGATTACACATGAAATATAGAATTCAATTGCTTTGCCTTAGAATCAATTAAAATCAACTTCAACAAGACATTTACATTGTAACTTCTTGCCGAGATTTATCTCTGTAATGCATTTCATCTTAAAATGCTTATAAATACTTGGAGAAAGAATTAAAGTATTCATTGTCTCTTTGCAAAGTTCGAAAGGTCAGTTTATAGCTTTATTGAAGGCATTTTAAAATTTTCGTTTTTATCTGAGAGGTAAACTTCATGCAGCTCTAAAATCTGTAATCTCCATTTAAATTTTATTTCTCTTTCGTTTTTTCTTTTTTTTTTTATTTTTATTCTCTCCTTAAGGTTTTACGATATTTCTGTTTTCTTGAAAAACAATAAAAATAACAAAAAGAGCTAATGAAAATATGAATGAATAATTTTATGGATTTAAATTAATTTTTTTTGTCTTAGATCAGGCAACATTTTCTGTAGCTTTGCATAGCGTTGCATAGTGCTAAGCGTGTGGCTTAATTTGTTTTATTGGTTTTGGTATAAAATTGTAAAAATTTCAGACACTTTATCACTTTATCAATGCACCAAAAAAATGTCGTACTCCAAGGAAATGTTATCGCAAGAATAAAAATATATTTCAGTGCAATTGAAATTCTGTATATTGGTTTTTCTCTTTATTATTTGTTTAATTTATTTTTTTTTATTATTTTTTAATTGATTCTGGTCAATTGTTTACAGAAAAAGACTTTCCCATTATTTGACTTAGTCATATTTTTTTATATTTTTTTTTTTAGGGTAAATAAAATGAAAAATGTATAACGTATCAATCTTAACTGAAAATATTTTGAAATCTAAAAAGTGCATTGAAGAAGGCTGAGAAAAATTTTTAAGCAAAGCTTTTTGAAATCTAAAAACATGGTGAAAAGTTAATTTCTTTGAATGGCGCAAATTCATCACTTTTTCCTTTTTTTCTTATTTTTTCACTCTGGCATTGCGGGCCAGAAAAATTTTAATTACAACTTGAAAGGTAACAAATTTAAGTTCAGTTCAGTTCAGTTCCAAATTTTCAAATTTGTTTTTATCACTTTCTTCAGAAGAGAGCCCAATTTATGAATTACTACTTTTAGTCTAAATTATTTATTTATTTATTATTTATTTATTTTATTATTTCGTTTGTCTATCCATCTAATTTTTTTATATAACTCACATCAAAAAAAAAAAAAAAACTTAGAGGAAGACTTACACAAAAAATTATCCATTTCTATATAAAAATTTTTATATAAAAATATTTATATAAGGAAAATTACGGCACCATTGAAATGAGAGTTGTGTTGTGATTTTACGCGCCAAAAATCTAAAAACCAATCAATGCGAAACAGAGAAAAATGTATGAATTGCTTGGAAAAAATGTTGCATGTTTACATGTTTGATATACACAAAAAAGAAATTCTTGTTTATCTTAGTTTATACATACATACAAATATTTATATATATATATATATATATATGTATATGTGTTATATGTATTTGGATGGATATCTAATAAAACGTTTGGTAGGTTACATTGAATTTTGTCAGAAACGAGAGAGTTAGTTCTGTTGGGCCTTTTTCTGCTGCACTAACAGATAAAACATGCATGTATATATTATGTATGTGTATGTGTGTATGTGTGAATAAATATTTTATGCATTCCAATATAGTCTTTCTTCTTCACTCTCTCTCTCTCTCTCTCTCTTTCTCTCTAACAATTTACATTTGACACAATGTTGCTCTTGCGGTTTATTTTATTGCTATTTTTATTATTATTATTATTATTGTTGTTGCGGTTGTTATCCTTTCTCATTGTTGTATATTGTTGCTATTGTTGTTATAATTGTTGTTTAGAAAAAAATGTATAAGAAAATTGAAATCAAAGCCAGCCAAAGGAAATATATAAAATGCCAAGAAGAGAAAAAAAAAACTGAAACAAAAACTGTAAAAATTTTTATAATTGTCTGAAGTGGACACTTGAATACACTACTCTAGGCCATCTCTAATTTTTTTTGCTTTTTCTATTTAACGGAAAATTGATAAAAAAAAAATGTTTGAAAAGTGACAAATTCGTGAAAAATGAAAAGTTCGATAAATTGACTGAATAAAAAAAAAAAAAATAAGCAAAAACTTTATCATTTCATTTAAATGTTGTTGGTACAACATTTAGATTGCTTTTTAAAAAATTTCTCCAAAGAATTATTTAAGTAAGTATTTTATTTTTTATTATTCATACAACAAAATTTCAGTATAAGCTTTTGATCTTAAAAATTTGTAATAGAATTTTATTTTTATCTAAATTTCTGAGAAATATTTTTATAGATTTCTCTTTTTAAAGCTTTTATATAAAAATTTTCTAGTTGATATTTTAGAAATTTCTTACAAATTTCTATGGATACAAATATGTTGCTATATTAAAATTTTTATTTGAAATTTATTTTCTAGCAAAAATGTAAAAACAAAAAAATGTAACGCATATAAAGAAAAATGTTTATTAAAAGATAAAAACAAAACGAAACAAACATAAACAATAAATAAGTATAATAAAATTACATAAATGCAATAATTATAAATAATAATAATAATAATAATAACAACAACAACAACAACAATAAAAAAAAACAAACAAACAGCAAAACAAAAGCGGCAAAGTAATAAAGAATTGAAGGGAAAGAAAAAAGCAAAAATAGTTGTAGTAGAAAAACCAGAGTCGATTCTTCCAAGCACAACAACCAATACAACAACAACAATAACATGAAAAAGAAAAAGAAGAAGAAGAAGACGAGCAGCAGAAAACATTCAATACATTTTGCTGCTCGTCTTCTTCAACAACCAGTACAACAATAACAATAACACGAAAAAGAAGAAAAAGAAGAAGAAGAAGAAGAAGAAGAAGAAGAAGACGAGCAGCAAAAAGCATTCAATGCATTTTATTCAATATTCAATGTATTGGCGACAGATATTTTCTCATTAGAACACTCACACACACACACACACACACACACACAACAAACATACAAATGTATGTGATAATGAATTTACACTTGTATGTATATATATAGAGATATATAAAGAACAAGTGTCAAAAAGACACACGTACAAAACATATAAAAAAAAAAAATTAAGACCAAAAAAGAAAAACAAAAAAAAAAGGAGAAGACAAAAATAAAAAAAAAAAACCAAATCAAATATCAAATCGGTATGGTCGGTCTATCTATTTACACATACTTATATAAATGTATATGTATGTGTGTATAGAAGAATAAAATGAAAACGTTTTCTGTTTAACAATTTTCTTGATAATTGAAGAAGGTAGAAGGTAGAAGGTAGAAGAAAAACGCAATAAAACTCAAAAAAAAAAATAAAAATCGATAGAAAAATTCATTAAGTTAACATTTTACAAGAAAGACTTGAAGTTATATATCATTTAATATTCCATTCTTGTAGAAGTTTATGTTAGGTCAGTTCAGTTTATGAGCCCCTCAATAAATTTCTAGTAATTTTAAATATATTTCATATATTTGATGGGAATAACTTTATATGATTTTTTCTTGAAAATTTCTTGATGAGAAAATTTCTTGATTTTCTTTTGTCTTTTATTCAGAAAAATAGTGATCAACTTAAACTTTCATTAGATAGATAATATGAAATTTTGAAATGCAAATTATGAATTCAAAGAAAATTTGAATATCGCTAAATCTATCGATTTATGAAAGCGATTTATTCAATTATAATTTTGAAAAATTTATAAAGCAAAAAATATGGCATATGAAATTAAAATCTTAATAATTTTGGGAAGTGATTTCTAAATTTTCAATTGTCATAAAAGATTTATCTTCTTAATTTATGTAGGAGGCCTGAAATATCAAAAAAAAAAAAAAACCTTAAAAAAACTATTGACTGAGACCAAACAAACAAAATCAGTTAATTGAAAAAATTCGATTTATATTAGATTTGAAAAAACCTTGTTAAAATTATTTTCCAATAAAATTTTGTCAAAGTTTTGTTTCAAAAAAAAAAAAAAAAAAAAAAATCGAATCAAGGCTTTTACAAAATGCCAAAATTCTGAGACCAAACAAACAAAATCAGTTAATTGAAAAAATTCGATTTATATTAGATTTGAAAAAACCTTGTTAAAATTATTTTCCAATAAAATTTTGTCAAAGTTTTGTTTCAAAAAAAAAAAAAAAAAAAAAAAAAAAATCGAATCAAGGCTTTTACAAAATGCCAAAATTCTGAGACCAAACAAACAAAATCAGTTAATTGAAAAAATTCGATTTATATTAGATTTGAAAAAACCTTGTTAAAATTATTTTCCAATAAAATTTTGTCAAAGTTTTGTTTCAAAAAAAAAAAAAAAAAAAAAATCGAATCAAGGCTTTTACAAAATGCCAAAATTCTGAGACCAAACAAACAAAATCGTTAATTGAAAAAATTCGATTTATATTAGATTTGAAAAAACCTTGTTAAAATTATTTTCCAATAAAATTTTGTCAAAGTTTTGTTTCAAAAAAAAAAAAAAAAAAAAAAATCGAATCAAGGCTTTTACAAAATGCCTGGGAGATTTATAAAGCAAAAATGTATTTCGTTGGTAGAATCCTTTCTTTTTTTTTTTTTTTTTTTTTTAAGAAAATATTTGAATAGAAAAGTGCTTATAAGTTCGACTTGAAAATGTATAAGTATGGCAAAAATTTTAGTACTTTTAGAATTGATCTTATTTATTATGAAATACAAAATATTTTTATTTATTATTAATTATTAATTTTATATTTTAAATATTTAATGATTTGGCGATAAATATGCTACAAATTGAAAAGAGTTACATGAAATTTTGCACTCACTCTCTCTCTCTTTTCAAATTCAAAATTAATTAAATTGCTAATATTGGGCTCAATTATAAAAAGGTTCACAGGTTCATGTGCTCAGTCTCAGCCTGCATTAATTTAGGCGATTTATATTCTGATAAGCATTTAATTTGTTTATGTGATAAAAGAAAGAAATGGCGTAGAAATCTAACTATTCATGCAATGTTGTATAAGCTGTGATTTTAAGAAGCCAATGAACATAACAAAAAAAAAAAGAAAAATAAATGTCACACACAATCAAGGTCAAGCGATTTATAAAATTTTATAAAATCTTCTAAATAATTTTATATTTATATTTAAATGTATGTAGGTATGTATGAATGTATATATGGGGGGGGGGGGGGGGGGGGGGAATATGTATGATATAACCGCATAAGCATAATGCTGATAAGGAATTTGCCGCTTTTATAGAAGCACTTATGATTTTCATAATGCAGCGGTTTTTTTACTGATATCAAAAAGAGGGGACGCAGCGATAAATGAGAAGAGAAATGTATATGCAAAATTAAATATTTATATATGTAAATAACAACAAGAACAATAAAAAAAAGGCATAAGACGAAGGAAAATGAAGTATAGCAGCAGCAACAACAACAACATACCAAAAAAAAAAAACAGACAAGTTTTAAAGTCAATGTTTGCTTTATTTGAATTTTTTTCTATAAAATTTCGCAATTTTCTTTTTTTGCTTTTTGCTCAAACGATAAGAATAAGTTTTATAAAAGCAAACAAAAGCAAAAATGCTGCTCTTTCTTACATGCAGAATTTATAAAATAATGAATGAATTTTGTTTATATATATAAATCTATAAATATATCACACATATGTTCATTCCCACATTTCATATGCTTTTGTATTTAATTAAGAGAATAAAAAAAAGCAAAAAGCAAAAAGAAAGAAAGTAAAGAAAACGTATCATAACTAATGAAACAAACGGCTGATTCTCAGTTACGTAGATGGTTTAATAAGTTTTTAATAATTGACATATCAATTTTGAGAAGTTTTGTTTTATTAAATGATTGACGTTTCTCTTTTTTTTTTTTTCTTTGATATTTATTATTATTATTTAATAAGTTTTGGAATTATGGAAAATTTTTTTAAAATGTTCAATGTATAAAAAAAATTTTAATTAAGAAATCTACTAAAGCAATACTTAAATTGTAATAACTTGTTATATAACGCTTGTGAAATTCAATGTAAGATAATACGATGAATTAAATTTATATAAAATTTATAGAAATATGTTAAATATGAAAGTTGGAAGAACAATTGATAAAATGATTTATAGGCTTCATAAAACCTTGAGCAAGTTTGAGCCTGCTTTGTTAATTTTCTTTTGTTGCCGCAAACTTGTAATGAATAGCGGTCCCCTTCTCTCTCCTCTAAATAATAGAACGTTAGTTGTTATTTGTTTTCTATTCTTTGTATCTATTTGTTGCCTTACAGAACATTTTGTATGATAATTTATGATGAAATTCGAATTGACTGGTTTTTTTTTTCCATCAACAAGTCATTGAATTATTGATTAGTAAAGGAATAAGTAAATTTTGTTCTTGTTTTTTTTTGTTTTTTTCTTTTCTGGTTTTTTGTTTTTACTATGGAGAAGCAAAATCACCAGGACTCTATCTCTGTTAAGTGAAAAGCACGTAAGAAGTCTGTTGATTTTTTTGTTCTATGTAAATTCTTTGAAAAATTTTCTTTTACCTATAAAACAGTTGAAAAATTATATTAAATATAAAAAGAATATTTCCAAAACGTGATTTTTGCCATTTCATTCATTTCATCCATTTCTGTTGAATTTTTTCCATCACTTTGCATTCCATTTCCCTATTAATTTATTAGTATTTAATTAACAATTCGCAATTTACTTTTTGAATTGTCTTTTAATTGTTTTGTGTTTCCTTTTTTCTTTTTTCTTATTTTTTTTTTTTTGTGTATAGAAAATGCCTTCTTAAAAATTAACATGAGGATTTTTCTTTTATATTTTATTTTTGATAACCGTTATAACATACCGTTATCACTCTAATTGCATATGCGTAAATGGAAATTTTTCTTCTTATTTTCTCTTTCTTTTATAGTTATTATAGTTATTGTTATTGTTATTGCTGGCTCTTTTTGTAGCAATAGTTAAGACGCATAAAAAGTAAAAGTCATAAAAAAAACGAAAAAAAACCGACAATAGAAGCAACAAACACAATAACAACACAACAACGATAGCAGCAGCAGCAGCAGTAGCAGTAGCAGAAGCAGGAATAATAATAATAATTGAGATTTTGTTGCTTTAACAATTTGTTCTAAAGTACATTTCTCTCTGCTTTTCTCTCTCATCCTGATTAATTTCTGCTTACTTTTTTTTTTAATAATTTTGCTTCTCTTATTTTTTTTTTATTATAAATGTCTTTTAATTTGGAACCAAAATTTATCTTGTTTGAACGAACATTCCTTACAACAACATCTCTAATTTATTTGTAGTTTAGTTTTATTTCTTGTTTGCCTTTTTCTTTTTTTTTTTTTTTTTGTTTTTTGGGTTATTTTTTGCCTTTTTCTTTTATGTATTTTAATGAATTTTCTTAACTATATGAAAAATATTGGGGCATGAGAAATGAAGTGACCTGTTGCTTTTGGGCACATAAATACTTTATTAAGGTACAACAATAAAATTAAAGACAAGTTAATAAAGATAAAAATGATATAAAAAAGAAAAAAAGAAGAAAATATGACTTTTTTTCTTGACAAATAATTCAGATTAAATGAATAGCAACGTATTAAAATGAAACATTTTTTCTTTCTTCTTGTTACTTTGCCTTAAATTTGCTGCTGGTAAAGGATTTAAGTTGTTGTTTGCCTGATTTCTTGTTCTTCTTGTTTAGTGATAATTATATGAGATATGAATATATTTGATAGTTTTCTCTGCTTTATAGAAGATCAGGTGAAATTTTATGCTTAAACAAAAAAGTAACAAGAAAAAAATGATAATAATGGAAAATATGAAAAAGAAAAAGCAAAATAAAAGTTGAAATTTTGAAGAAAATCATGCATGAAATTGAAAACATGTGTCAGAAATTTCTTATAAAACTTCTTAACTAACTGATAATGTCATTTTTATGCCAATTCTCTTATCAATGGCATATTTATAATTGCAAAACTTCTTTGATTGATTTCTTAATGAAAATTGTTACTTAACAAAATAATTGCTAAATAAAAAACATCATTTCAACTTATCAAACAGAGAATTTCAAACAGAGAATAGCAAACATAAAAAAATAGCGTTAGGTTTCCCAATTTATTTGATTTATTTCAATTTAATTCATTCATAAAAATTTTGTATGATTTTTACAGGCAAACATAAAAAATAAGAAGATGAAAAATAAAAAGAATTTCTTAATCTTTACACAATTCCACTCACAATGGTAGCAATGTTTTATTGATATATAACTAAAAATAGAAGTAAATTATAAATATTAAGTAAGAGTCAAAAAAGCCTCAATACCAAATTTTTATAAAAAAAATTATCAAATATAAAAATTTTTGCACAAGGCGCGCCTCTGATCTTACATGTTATTATTTTGGAAAACCTTTGGATCAAAAATACGCCTACAAATATGCAGCTTTTATATTTTACATCATTTGTATGGTTTAATATAAAACTTAGAAGGTTATATATATCGAACTAATCGAACTAATCGAATCGAACTAATCGAACGATCATTTAATTGCTTAACAATGAGTTGGAAAAATTTATTTTCTATGGTAAATTTTTTAACCTTCAAAACTGAGTAGGATTTAAGGGCATTTTTTTCTTAGAGATTTTTTAAAATTATTAAATAAAATTGAAAAAATGGCCCCTAATGGCCCCTAATGGCCCCTGTGAGAATGTTTTTTTTTTTTTTTTTAAAAAGAATCTTTTACGACCCTTAAAGTTAATTTTCAACTTAGTTTCTCATGTGGGATATATTTGACGACAAACAATTTTTACCAAATGGGCTGCAATTTATTTTAATTTTTTTTTTTTTTTTTTTTGTCTTTAGAAATCTATTTATATCAATTTGATAGACAGGTTTGGTAAAATTAAAAAGATAAAAAGGTAAACATGTTTATTGAAGGGTAGAAAGAAGGTAGAGAATGATAAAGATAAATGGAACCTGGGTATAAGAAGGCATTAACAAAAGAGACATGATATGAAATGAAATGGAAAACGGGTATCAATGCTCATTATGATTTATGTAAAGTCAAAGCAAAAAGTAAATATGCTCTACTTTTAATTTTAAAGTTCATATTTTAGAAGGGGGAATGATGGGAATTTATTTAGTCAAAAGATGGTTTTTGCAGGAAAATAAATAAAAAAATCTGGTTTATTGAAAAATAATAATTTTAACAATTTTATATAAAAAAATATGTTTTAAGGTAAAATTTGTAGTGAAAGTGTTTGGCTGGAGAGCAAAGAACTCTTAAGCAAAACTCAAGAATTCCCTTCATGCATTTTTATATATATATATATTTTTTTTTTATTTTTATTTTTGTAATAAGTGTTCATGTTCAAATGTAATTAATAAATCTATAATTAGTTAAGAGTTAAGCAACACATGTCTGGCATATTTAAGTCTATAAAAATTTTTCTCTGGCAAATTTGAGTCATCGAATTTAAGTTAAGCATGTTTTAAGGAAGCTAAAAACAATTGAAGTCAAATTAATGAAGCGAGTTATTTATTGAGAGTGAATAATTTTCTAAAATATATTTCCTTCAATTTATAATTGTTATTATTTGGCAAAATAATCTCTCATGCCTCTGTAGGTGGTTTATTAAGAATTAACTTCATTTATTCTACTTTTTTGGTACTACTTTCTTTTTCCATTTCAATATTTTGTTTTTTCGAAAAGAAGAAAAAAAAAAAAAAACAAAAAAGAAAAAAAAGGAAAATGTTTCATTGTATTTTATTGTGTCATTTTGCCGCCGCTCCATTCAATTTTTTCGACAAGGCTTTGTGTAGATAATTGTAACTGAAATTATAGTTTGGCAAAGTGTATTTTTCTCTATAAAGAAAAAGCAGGAATTGTCTTGCGGAAGTCTTTAAAGAATAATTGTGCCGTTAATATCCTTCGTTAATATTTTACTATCTTTCTCTCTCTCTTTCTCTTTATCTATCTATCTATCTATCTGTCTATCTGTCTATCTGTCTGTCTGTCTGTCTTTTCATAATGATGTGGAGAGATCTTTTCATTTAAGTATTTATGGTGTTTCCCTTTAAATTCTAACAAAATGTATTTATTGAAATATTGATCTATTGATCCAAGCATGGTTTTGGTTTTTATTTGTTTTTGGTTTTTGTTTTTTTTTTTTTTCTATTTAGTTTTTATATTGTAATCTGTGAAACACACTTGAGTTTTCTTCCTTCTTTTTTTTTTTTTTTTTTTTTTTGGTTTCCCCGAAAGACCACCATCAGCCTTAAGGAATTTTTGGTTCCAATTACAAGTAATTCTTGCGGCAAATTACTTATTATCACTTAAACTGTTTGTTTCAACAAAATACCAAATAAAAAATAAAGCAAAACAAAACAAAAAAAAAAAAAAAAAAAAAAAAAAAAGCAAACAAAAAAACAAAAATGAATGAAAAATTACAGTTTCCCTCCCATTCACATTCCATTAATGAATTTTTAAGAGTCTTATTTGTTTTGACCGCTTTCATTTTATGTTTTTGATTTTTTTTTTTTTTTCATATGAATTCAATTATATATTTTGTATTTGTATTGAACTATCAATTGAGGAAAATGAGTTAAATTTTGTGATTTTTTGGCTTAAATCGAAAGATAGTACAAATTACGAATGTTCAAAGAAAATTTTTTCACAATAGATTTTTCTCTTACATTTATTAATAAAAAAATTAATAATTAATGAGAAAAATTTCAGAAAATTTTTTTTGAACCGAAATCAATTAAATTGAATTGAATAGAAACAGAAATCTCTATTTTCATGTAAGCGCTAAGAATTTTTTGTAATTTGTAAGAGGCAGAAAATGAAGAAGCAGAGAAAAATGAAATTGGAATGAACTTGGGGATTCTGTTTGACCAAATTCTTAACTCTTAGAGTTTAATAGAAAATTTAAAAAATCTCAAACAATTGTTTGAGATTTATTAAATTTTGAATTTGATCTTAGTTCTTGAAGGTAACTTTTTCTAAGAATTTTATAAAATCTTATCTAATAACTTCTTTGTAATTTTTGGGGCAACGTTTTTAAATGTTCTTCTTTTTCTTTAGATAAGTTTGCCAAATTTATTGGAAAGAAAAATGAAAAAAAAAAAATCAATATAATTTGAATGGCCCATGAAATGAAATGAAAATATTTTTTCTTTAAATGGAAACGAAATTTTATGAAGCAATGAATTAAGCTTTTAAATAATTTCATTTTTTTTTATTAAAATTTTATTGCAAACACCCTGTTTTTAAAAATCAAAATGGAATTCACAAATGAAAAAATAAAATAAAAATAATTTGTGTGACATTCATTCAAATAAATGTCAGATATAAATAAAAAGAAAACCCAAAAGAAAAATGTGAAAAGAAAATTAAAAAATTATTTCATATTATTTGAATTTTTCAAATATTTTACAATTTTGATATATTTTTTTTTTTGCCATTACAACGAAATCTATTAAATGAAAATCGCATCGCTTACAGAATGGCTTTCAGATATAAACTTTGTTTAACTATTTTCAATTCCATTGTTATTGTAAGTTGAGATGTTTTATGATAATTAGAAATTCAGAATGGACAGACAGAATAATCAAGGAAAATGTTTAATTAGCTTAAAAGTTTTGCCAAAAAATTTTTTCAATAAAAATTCATAATTTCCTAAATACTTTTTTTTTTAATTTTTGTTATACATTTCGCTGTGTTTTGTCCCGTCAATCAATGCAAGTGACAATTGAATTGTTGAAACTCATATTATCACAATAATATCTAAAACTGAAATATTTTGATGGCGTTTTATTTTTCATTTTTAGGGTTTTGCTCTCTTGGTTGTGGGCTTAGGCATCTATAATATAATCGATTTTTATAAAGAATTGGGCGCCTTTCTCATTATTTATGCTGTTTGCTTAATTTTACGTAGTATGTTCGGTATAATTGGTGCCCATGCAGAGAAGAGGCAATATCTATTAGCCGTATGTATATCATTTAAATGGCCATATTAATTTCAGTTAATTAAAGTTTTCTTTCATTAAATAATTTTTAAAAACGCTGCTACTATTTTTAGTACATTATTTTAGTGCCAATATTATGGTTAATTGGTTTAGCGATTTTCTTAATGCTAAGTGGTATAGTACTTCTTGTGGATTTAATGTCAAAAGGTAGTTTCCAAGAAATGCATGGTGTGGAAAGACGTGTATGTATTTCTAATTAAATTTTTTACCAATATCAATAATTAATCTTAAATTGAGTTAAGTTCTTTCAAAAAACCAAACATTTTGAGAACAAAAATTTATTTGTTCCCTGATGGTACATTTTTGAAAAGATATTTCTTTTTTTTTTTTTTTTTTTTTTTTTTTTTGGTGCGTAATTTTAATCATGAATAGAGCGCTTATCATTTGTAGTATAAATGCTGTGGTTTTCATAGTCCAGATGATTATCGGAATCGCTTATCTCAATTAACTGGTTCTTGCTGTGATATGGATGATTCTGTAGTATCAGTAAATCCTATGGCATGCTTAAATATGGCTCAGAAACGTTTGGGCTGTAAAAATTTAATGTTTGTGTATTATGTTGCCTACACAAATGCGGTTCTATTTTTGCAATTTTTTATTGGCCTTTTAGAAGGTTTTTGTATTGTAATTGCTATTATTTTATATAAAGGTTGGAGTATTGGTAGTGAAGTAGTAGAGGCTAGTCCACCAATTGGTTGATATGTGTATATAAATATTTCTGTGGTTTCTTACCAAAAAAAAAAAAAAAAATAATAATAATAATAAAATAAAATAAAAACTGCGGGAAATATTTCTAATTTTTTTCATCTAAAATTTTTTTTTATTTTTCATTTAAAAAAAAAAAGTTGTCTCTGTCTAATTTGAGTTTCTCAAACTTTCATATGGAATATTATTTTAAAAATAAAAAGTAAAAATTTTCTGTGGAAAAATTTGGTTTTTTTGTTCTAAATTTTGAAAATTATGATCTAACAATTTAAATGAGTTTGTTAATCAAGATTTGAAATTTTTTTTAGTTTTAAGTTTGGGTATTTATAAAAAAATTCTAGAAATTTCTCTAAATTTGACGCAATGTAGTAGAAAGAAGAAGAATTTATTTGAAATTAAATAAAAAAAAATACTCGCATCGAATTTCTTTAAATAAATTGCCTAATATGTCGAATATTCAAAACTAAAGATTTGCCATAAAAATTGACAAAAAAAAATTTGTATTCAGTTGAAAAGTGAAAAACGGTAAAGCGGAAAATTAAGCGGATAAGTGTTAAGCGGAAAAATGAAATGTAGAAAAATGAAATTCGGAAAAGTAATAAAATAAAATGTAAAAAACTGGACAAGTGAGAAGCGAAAATATGAAAACCAGAAAAGTGAGAAGAGGAAAAGTGAAAAGTGGCTAAAAGGTGATTGCTTTTTCAATAAGTTTTTATAATGAGCCTAAGAAAATGACGAAAACGAAATGAATGAACCACGCCCCAAATGGAATATTCAGAAATGATTTTTTTTTTTTTTTTTGAAAATTGTAACTAGACGAATGTGAAAAAGAAAACAAACGAAAAAGAAAATTTTTTATAGTTTTTTTTTGTTTTGTTTTTTGTTTGACATAAAGAAAGGAATTGAAACAAAAAAAATAAAGCAATGATATAAATTATTCTGATGACATAATTTTTTATATTTAGACGGAAAATTTCAGTTCCATGAAAATTATCTATCATTTTAATTTTCGTTTTTATATTTTAAATTTTTTTTACGTTTTGTTTTTTGTCTTTTTTTTTTTTGTTGTCTTCTAAAAATTTGGCATAATAATTTTTTGTTTATTTTTTTTTTTATTTTGTTTCTTTTTTTTTGTCGAAGAGAATAAATTTTTAATAGAATTTTAAACAATATTGTTTTTTTAGTTTTATTATTATTATTATTATTTTCTTTTTCTTTTTCTTTTTTTTTTTTTTGGGGAAATTGTGCAAATTGTATTTTAGATGAATAAATTCATTTGGAAGAAAAAAGAATGCTAACAAAAATATTAGAAAATATTGAACTTTTTTCATGCGTCCTCCATATGATAATTATGGTAAGCATTAATTAAATGAAATATGGAAATGGCAATAATAAGAAAATATGGAATCGATAATAAAAATTGTTAAAATTTTTGTTGTGTGTAAAATATATGAATAAAAAATTAATGTGATGAAAAGGCAAAAGAAAAATAAAAGAACGTGAAAAATAATCACCTTAATAATTTAGTTAAAATAGATTTCAATTTTAATTGCATTTTGGCGTGAGATGAATTCATTCATCCATTTATTGTTAAAAGAAAAAAATAGGCCAATTTTTTTGCTTGCTTTTTTTTTTTTGTTTTTTTTTTTTGTTTTTTAGATATTTGCCACCATGATATTGGCGTTTGGCATTTGTTTTGCAAGCTGCTTCGAATATGGTACCGGTAGCTACGTAACGACTACCTTTTTTATTATGTTCAGTATTATATTAGCAGGGACATGTGTATTGGGTGCTGTGGGCATGACCAGAAAACAACGAATAACGACAATAGTCGTATGTATTAAGTAAATAAAATTAAATAATGTAGACTTGATAAGAGACACAAATACACAAACACACACACACACACACACATACACACACACACACTAAACCATACCAGGGGTCTGAAATTTCAGCCAATGGGCATGTCTGGCTAAAAATGATGGATCAAATCAAATCAAATCAAATCAAATCAAATCTGCCATAAGTAAAGCGTACTTTCTTTGGTAATTTTTAAGTAGCGAGTACAAATATTTACAATTAATTCATTCTCATTTCAAATTGTATGTTACACTAGAAGCGGGTCCTTTGCAAATGCACTTCGAAAACATTTCCAATAAAATTTTTATTATGTATATGAAATTTGGCCTAAAATGTGGACTTATGGGTGGACTTAAGTTGTTTAGAATTTGTGAGGGGCCTTTAACCTAAACCTTAAACTTTAACGAAATTCTTGAAATTTTCTATTTTAAGATGAAATCATACAGAGATTGAAATAAAGTGTGTTCAAAGGGTTCGGAGGGTTCGGACGATTTAAAATAAAGGGTTCGTATTAAAGAAGGGACTAAAACTGAACGACTAACGCCATTCCACTTAGTTTTAATGCTTTCTACTTATTTATCAATGTAATTATTTAATTTAATTTTTTTTTTTTTTTTTGCTTTTTGCTTTTTGCTTTTTGCTTTTTCTATATATATAATTTTATGTTTCTTTTTTTCTAGTTTATAATTTTAGTACCCATGTTATTGGTATATGCTGCACTCGTTTTTTATATGTTGATTGGTACACAAAACTTACGCGATAGCATCTTAGAGCCTTATAATATATTTTTATTACATACGGTAGAAGTGAATGTAAGAAAATTTTTAAATTTTGTAAAATTAAATTTGATGAGGAAGGATGAGCGAGCTTTATTTCGTTTATAGTATGAATGTTGCGGTTTTAATGGCGTCCGTGATTATCAGAACAATAAGACTATATTTACAAATCATTGTTGTAATTTACGTGATATATCAAATGCAGATAATCATGCAATTTGTGAAAGTATTGCCGAAAAACGACCAAGTTGCAGGGATGTTATTTTAGATGGTTTACTATTATTCGCTGATGCAATGATCTTCTTTCTTAGTTGTACTGTTATTTTACTTATACTTTCTTGGATACTTGCTATAATTGCACTTAAAAGATTACACAATCAAACCCTTGAAGCCCTTGATGAAGCCCAATAATAAATATTATTTTATATATATATATATATATATATATATATATATAATGTAAATATGTATGAATTATGTATAAAAATTAAAGAAATTAATTTGTTTTAAAATAATGTTTTGTGTTTAATTTGAAAAAGGCCTTTAACGAGAGATGCTATAAAAATTCTTTTTATAACTAATTATTTTATAGCTTTGAAAATGTATTTGGAGAAAAATTTATATATAAATTTAGATAGATTTTGTAAACAAATCTAAAACTAAACTAAATTAAGGGGAAAATAAAAAAATCGAAAAATTAAAAAATTAAAAAGAAAAAAAAAACATTCAAAAACATGAGACTTCATTTTGTTATGATGAATGATAAATTGAATTAACTTCAGCTGAAATTAGTTTAGTTAAATTGAGTTGAGTTGACTTATTCACAGTAAATACTTGTAGTTTTATCATTCTGTTCTGATAACCATCATCCTGTTTATAACATTTTAAACGTAACACTACAGATCTTACAATATATAAAAATTCTTGATTAGCATCAAATTTCGAAACGATTTAGATATGTCTGTTCATTTGACCATGTGTTCGAATGTGGTAAACAAAAAAAAAAAAAAAAAAAAACAACAAATTTGCCAGATACATTGAAAATTCATTTATCCTGGCCGATCTTAAAAATGGTTTAAAAATCGGTCAAAGAATATTCCATAGAGCAATCTAAACTGACGACATCATCTCTGTCATAACTTAAAAACTGAAGTTTTGTACAAATATTGAAACTATTATTTTACAAAATCTATAAACAAAAATCATATAAATCGGTCGTGCCTACTTGAAATTATACAATTTCAAGTAATTTGTCTGTTACAATATGAAATATTGTGTCTGGGTATGTCCTTAACCAAACAAAGTTTTTCCCATAATTTTTTTTTTTTTTTTAAATAATTTTATTATTTATTATATGAAATATAATAAATAAACAAAAATATGTAAATGTAAACATAACGCACTTTATAAAATAAAATCAATTTCTTTTACACAAAAATTACCATTACAAAGAGACAGACAAAGAGACAGAGAGAGTTTTAGGGACATCATTTTAAAAAGCATTAGGCATGATTAGGCATGATTAGGCATGATTCCACAAGCGATGGTTTTCAAGTACAGACAGATATTTTACAGATTTTACAAATTTTTAATGGTTTCTGTTTTTTTTTATTTTTTTCCCCCTTTTTGGTGGCTTGAAAAGATTTTGTTTAATATTGAATTTTCTAATTTATATAAATAAACGGAAAAGTTGCTTAATGCAACAAGCCTTTTGTAAATTTTGGGTGAATAACTTTTGGATACAATAGAAGAAATGTATCAAATTGAAAAATTTCAATTCAAAACAAAATAGTTGATCAAAATTTCAAGAAATCCTACTCGGCCTACTCGAAATTATAAAAAAGAAGAAAATAAAAATTTTTCACCCAAATTTTAAGGGTTTTTACGATCCTTTTTTTTTCATTTATTCATTTATTTATTTACAGTTTAGATAAATTGGCCACGCCTATTAAGAGTATTCAAGTTGTAATTTAATTTTAACTAAGTTAAAATTTTAATTATAGTTATCTAAATTTTAGGTGGACCTTAATTTCTTATAACTTGGCCATTTGAGATTTTTGTGTAAGAAATTTCTCAAAAATGAATGAAATAATTTTGAATGGATAAATTTATAGATTGAAATGCCAGCGGTTATGCCTTATGCTAAGAAGTACACTAGACAAGTGCATAGATTTTATTGTCAAACTAATTTTAAAGATATATGATTTTCACGATTGGACTTTAAAGAAGAAGAAAAGTAGCAAAATTTTGTTAAATTTTTGAAAATTTTATTGAGAATTACTATAAGAAAATTAATAATAATCATGAAGTACAACTAAGAGATGGGAAGAAGAAAACATGCTTTCATAGAACATGGAACATAAAAAAAAAAATGGCCAATAAATTTATTTCATCTTATATTGGAAATCTTTTTAACATTTTCGATGGTACAATCTTAAATATTCCATACATCTAATAACCATATAATTAATTGAAAAAGTTTTGAAAAGTGTCACATAAGCTGTCACATAAGATTTTTTAATGAGAAGACATTTGAAAGTTTTTAAAGGTTCAAAGTTTTAAATCACACAAATATGAATTTTCGTATGCAATATTTTTCTTTGGAAAATTTCTATAACATTTTCTAATTTTTTTGAAAAATTTTTGGTAGGTAAAATTGCAAGATAAATCAATGAAATTTTATAAAATTTTTCCAATAATAAATTTCTATCAAAATAGGAAACATTTTATAGAAAATTGCTTAAAAAAAGGGGCGTGCCATATTTAAATCTACTCAATTAGATTTGTAAGTACGATTTTATTATGTTAATGGTTGCATAATAAACTCCCATGTAAAAGTTAAGGGCTTTAATTTAAATAAAAATTCCTGAATTTTTAAGATCTGAAAATTCTCATAAAATGAAAATAAATTGAATGAATTTCAGTCTATTAAAATGATTTTCTTGAAATTTCTTTTTTATGGATTTCATTTTTAGAGAAGATAGAATTTTTTTAAAATTCTGTTGTTGTTGTTTCTATTATTATTATTGTTTATCTTTACATAAACCGTTATTTAACTACAGGGGGTCTAGATAATCTTCAATATGATGATATGACACTAGAAACGTTTGATGTGTCAGTAGCTTATCCTCAGTTGACAACGAGGATATTTCTTGGCAATTTCTAAAGTATTTTTGAAATATGAAATGAAATAAATCTAAATTAAATTGTTAACACATTTACATATAACAATAATACATACAATTTGTTGTTGTATTTTATAAGACACTTTTTAACTAAGCAATTTGTTTGAGCAATTATTTTGAGAAAAGAATAAAAAAAAAAAAGGATGGAAATTTAGAGGTAGTTGTGGAAATCATTGAAAATCATTAAGCATAACATCTATTTTTCCTAAAATTTGTAAAATTTGTAAAAAACAATGTTTCTTATTATCATTCATTTTTTTATTGTTCTTGTTTTTGTTATTATTCATTTAGATTTTTTAAATGTAAAGTTAACAAAAAAAAAAAAAAAAAAAAAAAAGTAAAATAAAATATTATTAATGGTTTGCTTTTCTTTTCTTTCTTTCTGTGACCACATCACAAATGACAAAGGCTTTTAATAAATAAATAAACAAACAAACAATTTAGATGAAGAAGAAGACGAAAAATTAGAAGTAGAAAATTATATGAGTATAATAATATTTTGTAGAAATATCTATCACAACATGAATTAAATCTACTTTGTTGGGGTCATACCAATAAATTTACTTTCCTCAGAAAACAATGCAATAAGATTTTAACGTGTACAAAAAGAAATAACAACAGCAAAAGTAACAGAAAATAAATAAAAAATAATGTTAAAAATAAATTAGAGATAAATGCTGCTACCAAAATCAAACTCAACGTTTCTTTTTTTTTTTTCTTTTTGCACCATCCACCAATTATTTCTTTTTTATTTCTCTCTGGCTCTAATTCTAAAGCGCAATTAATTTTTCTTATTACAAAATAAGTAACCTTAAATGTTAAATGTTCTAATCAATTTTAAGAAGAAGAAGAAGAAAACTTAAAGAAGAAGAATATTTTTAGCTCTTTATTCATATATAAAATAATAATGTTTTAAAATATTTTAAAAGTTTTATGAGGCATAATAATTTTCTTATAAAATTCGCTAAACAAACTTCATTTAAATGTTTTATATTATGAAAAATTTCAGTTAAAATTTTGCAAAGCAAAGATTTTAGCATTTCTAGCTGGAGAGACTTTGTTTTCTATCTACCAGAAATATTGTTAATTTAGATATAACTTTCACTGAAATTTAGTACATTTTTAAAAAAAATTTTAACTACTTTAGAATTGAAAGAGCGTTTAGAGTTCAAGGAGCTTAACTTATATAAAATTGTTCTCTATAAAGATGTTTAAAGGCATAGTTTGAAATATTTTCATGCTCAGTTGAAAGCATTAAATAAGTCAAGATTCTTCTCAAAATATTATGTCAGGCCCGCCGCCCTTCATATTTTTTTTTTCCATTATTTAGATTTTCCATTATCAAAATTGCAAAAATCTTAATAAATAAACGCTTAACTTTTTGTTAGCCCTATTAAAATTTATGTAGATAACGATGACTGATTGGGCCAGCTTTCGTTTCAAAACCATATTATTTTGCTTTTAGTTTTCTTTTATATTAATTCTTCTGTTATTTATGTTCTGAATATTTTTCTAGGCATATTTATTTTTTGTAGCAATGATAATGATGATGATGATAATAATGATGAGAATGAGAATTACAATGATGGGCGAGTAAGTTGTTGAAGGGGCCCTAACGCCCTTTGTCCAGTTCATGCAAAAAAAAAAAAAAATTCTTTTATTTTATTCACACATATCAATCAGTTACAGATATTTGTTTATAACATTGCAATAAGCAGCACAATGCATCTGTAACATACATGAGAATAGATTTGCTTATGTTGCTGTTTTCTTTTATGGGCCAATCTAGATGAACAACTAATGATTTTATGTAATTGTTTACATAAAGAACAATTGTTCTTTTATCATTTTTATCTTTACTCTTCTCTTTTAACTTTTAGCGTCACATAATGTTAATGTTGTTAATCATTTGAAGAAGGGCAAAACTTCATATAACAATAACGACTACAATCATTAGCCTTTGTATGAACTTTAAATCCAAAAAAAAAAAAAAAAAAAAAATGAAAGAAAGCAAAAAGGTAAAAGAGGTATACTCAATAAATGGCCAAAAAAAAAAAAAAAATTTTAAAAAATTGTGCTTACTATTTTGTTATAATAAAAAAAAAAAAAAAAAAAAAAAAAGAATAGAAAAAAACGGTCAGAAAGTTTGTAAAAGAAAATGGCCCCAATGGCCAATGGGAAAAATTTTATATGTTTAACATATTCAAATCAATTCTAGACATTTTAAATATTTCGTTTTAATTGCTTTATGTAATCTCTTGCATGTTTGCACTTCACATGTGTACTATAAAAGTTTCGGGACTTTTTATAATCCCAGTATAATTATTTAATTAGATTTTTTTTTAAATAAAATGAACCAAATAATTCATAGCGCATATTTGTGAGCTTATTGCCAAATTTCTTTAAAATATTATATAAATTTCGCCACGCCCATTAAATGTATAGATATATAGATATAACTTTTAATCAATTTAGATGAAAATTTTAATTTACTGCATTTTTTTGTATGATTTTATTCATTTTTTTTTTTTAAATCAAACTGAGGTAAAAGTTTTTACCGTACTTCTGCTGGTTCTAGCCTTAAGCCTATTTATATAGATATAACGAATTTCTTTAAGATATTATAAAACTTTTGCCACGCCCATTAGATATATAGAAAATTTCTTTTTGGTAGCCACTTCTTGCAATAATAAAAGCGATTTATTTGACATTTTTTATTGAATATTTTTTACAATGCTCCTCGCAAGTTTATTGCGAGCTGTTATGCCTCAAGGGCGATGATATAAGAATATAAACATTACAACTCTTGACAACAACTCTTAAATTATCGATAACTATGTGAATACAAGCCCATGTATGTAATAAATGAATTTCCAAGAAAACCAAAAAAAAAAAAAAAAAAAAAAAAAGGAAGGCATAAAAATTTAAGAAAATATTATAATAAATAAATAAAATAAAAAAACTTAGTAAAAATAAAAAAAAAAGAAAAGAAAAACAAAATGTAACTTTCATGAAAGAAGTTATCGATTGTTCATTTATATGTTTGACAAAGTCTGCAATATACTGCAAAGGCACAGTGGCTGCTTGTTTTATTGAATTTTCGTGAGATAATTTTTACTGAGCGTTTAATTAAATTTCGGTGGCTGCATAATTTTAAGGACCTTTGAAACTTTTTATGCATATTCTTACCCTACGAAGGTCACATTCAAATTTCTTCATAAATTCAAATGGAAAGTGCCACATGGCTTGTTAGTCTTGCTATTTTCATAGCTAAATCGAGCCACAGTGATTATAAAATATATTTATTCCAATGGAATAGCGGTAACTGATTAAATAATCAATTAATTTATTCAAAAAGTAATACGGTATTAAAAGTGATCTTTTGTGGAATTTTAACGTTGCATAATTTCATTATAATTTTTCGATTTGAGCAAGGCAATTCTACATTGTCATACTAGTGAATAAAAATTTATGTCTTAGGTTCTTATCTCTTATATTCTGTTTCTTAATTTAGAGTTATTCTTTTTAGAATGGTTTGTTTAGAATACGTTTTCCAATAATTTGCATGATATTTTTTTAAAATATTTCCAATGTAATTGTTCCTCTATGCCATAGTAATTTTTAATTAATTTCGGAATTGTGGTAGTGATAGAAAAATTCTTTGCCACTTTAAACATTGCAATGTACAGGAAACTGGTTTCTTTCAAAAAGACTCAATAACAAACAAAACTCTTCAAGAATGTTTTGAATGTAAAATATAATAAAAATGTTTGTGTGGTGATATGGCTAGTTATATATATATATACATAGATACATAAATAAATGTACATATATAATAAATATCTTAAAATTAAAGTCTTTTTATGCCTCTCTCTGTTTCCCTCTTTGTTTGCTTTTTTTTAATGAATGAAAATTGTTGAGTTATGTTTGACAAGAGAAAATACGTTGATTGAGACGGCGAGCGGCTCTAAAAGAATGCAACATTTCTTCTTATTGCTGCTGCTGCTGCTGCTTCTTCATTGAACCTTTTTCTTTTTTTTTTATTATTTGTATATATTTTGGTATTTTGGTTTGGTTGTTTATTAAATATAACTGCTATTCAATTCGAATTTTGAATTTGCTGCAGGTAAAAGAGTAGAAAGATAGAGAGAGAAAGAGACATAGGTGTGTGAACATGTCTTTTTTTCTTCTGCTTGGTATGAGAATGAGACAAGATATTATTTAAACGATTAGATATTTAAATGGACACGTACACACATATATCTGTTAAGAAAAGCACACACACACAGGAAGTGAAGTGAAGTGAAGTGAAGTGAAGTGAAGTATTAAGCAAAATTTTTTGGTGAAGTTCTTTTTGTTTAAAATCTAAAAGTAAAATACAATTAATTGTGAATTATACGAAAAAAAAGAAGATATTACCAAGTTCTCGGTATCGTATGCGAGAATTATTAAACCCGGATTCGATATTGCTTTTCTTTTTTTTTTCTTATTCTTTTCACTTAAAGCTGATCGGACACAAAACCGAATTGTCTTGGTGATTTTGTTCTGATTAATGACACTATACTGTTTGGAGCACGCTAAAGGTAGCTTGTTTCGTACAAATATAGTATCCATTTATTCTATTGCCACCTGCCGATTTGACCAAGTGGTCATTTTGGGTGAAATTTACGTTTGCCTAAATTGGCATCGGTTGGTGTTTGATCAATAAAAGGGTACACCTCTTTATCTAAACGCTTTTTCTCACCCCCTGTTAATACCGGTCCAGCCGTGTGCCCCCAAGCTAAAATGGCAAGCTCAAAGGCAAAGCTGACTACTTTATAAAAAGTAACACGGTCGCCGGGAAAGGCGATCACCCGCGAGAATAGCCCGATCCCACTCGTCACCACCGTCGCTAGAAATTTCCCAGCGAACCAACCGGATTGAATTGAGTAGTGCGTTTCTGACACTAGGGGGGAAAATTAAGAGACTAGTTGTAATAATGGGTGGTGATAGGCACTCAACTCAACAACCCATGCCCGACTTAGTGTATTTACTAGCCACGCTTTCGAAGAAGGCGGCGAAAGAGAAACACGCCAAGAATAGAAGGGAGATGGCAAGCCAAACGTCACCGGTTCTTAAATCAGAGGCTGTCGACCAAATGTGCGAGAATAGAAAAGGCCGGGAAGGAACGCCAGCTAAGACAAGCAGAAAGGAAATAACTTATGGGACGGTTATAAGCCAAACCGTGGGCACACCTGACAAAGCTTGGTCGATAGTTGTATCCAAGGGCTAAAAGGAAGAGGAAAAAACAGCCAAGACCAGGCTGAAAGCTGAAATAGTAGATGCAGCTGTTGATGTTTCTTTTGCAGATATACTAAGGAAAGTCAAAGTCAAAGGCAAACTCTAGAATGAGTGATTTAGGAAAAGAAGTCATGAAAATTAGAAGAACCCATGCGGCAAAGCCTACTACTACAGATTAATAGCAATGGAGGCAAAGCTGGAGAAATTGAAGATGTTATTAATAGATCGCTAGGAGACAAGCAGCTGTTTAAAGCATCAAGAATACTATATTCCTGGAAATAAGGGATATTGATGAAATCACCACGACAGATGAGGTACGTCTGGCATTAAGCTGCCACCCAGAGGTTAAAGATAGCAACCAGTGTGATGTAGGA
Organism: Melophagus ovinus; assembly: GCA_023089585.1. Lineage (NCBI taxonomy): Eukaryota > Metazoa > Arthropoda > Insecta > Diptera > Hippoboscidae > Melophagus > Melophagus ovinus. Next base: position 9,424,416 of record JAKKIB010000177.1, read on the forward strand.
TTGCTGCGAAAAGCACATGGCCATATGCAAACGGCCACCATAAAAGCCCTGATGCAATTAGACAGGAAACTGGCCGACGTGGGAAAATTACGAATAGGTAGGGTGAACTGCCGCATAAGGCAAAAGAATAAAGGGCCATTTGTGAGTGAGATTAGCGAAATTATTGCCTCTGTATTAAAGAAACTTAAGGCAACCGAATGGGATAGAGGGGCACAAGAAGGACGATGAATGCATAAGTATGCTAACTGTGATGTAATACCTAACGGCAGTGCCGTCGAAGGGAGTCGGATGGACGGCGGAGAGGAGTATGTTTTAGTACGTAGGTTTAGGCAGAGGTGAAGCCAGGTCCAGACCTGCCTATGAATTGTGTATGCCAACAGACGGCTGTTGGTACTTATGAATATTTCACATTACCTGGTCGCATACCAAACAAAACAAAAAAAAAGCACATAAACACATGCATAAAAGCTGATATATTTATATAAATAAATATGTTTAACGAGTTGATAAGCAAACGAGGCGGAAATATGTAAACTTAATGAGTGTGTACTTTTCATTTTCCTTCATTATTATTTTCAAATAATTTCATATAATTAATCGTATGCGTGTGAGTATATGCGTATGGGTGTATGTGTGTGTGTGTGTGTGTGTGTGTGTGTGTGTGTGTGTTTATTGCGACAACAATATAATATTCTTATTAATTTTATTGTAATACTTCTCTTAATGTTTTGGTTTGTGTGTCTCCTTTTTTTCTTACTTGGTTTTTGTTTTTTTTTTTTTTTAAAGCAATTGGCGCGCTCTTATTTATTGAAATGCAACATATTTTATTGAAATGTATCATCTATCACAATATATATAAGTTTTCTATGTATTTCATTTTGTATTAATTATATTTAGAATTTATTTTGTAGTAGATAATTGGCAGAACGAATTAATCGATGGATGAGTGAACGAATGGAATGATGAATGGATGTATTGGTATAGGAAAAAGTGAATGATGAACGAATGGATGGATGAGTGAATAAATAGATAAATAGAAAAATGAATCTGTGGATAAATCGTGGGATAAATGAATGAAGAATGGAATGATAAATCTGTGGATAAATAGATGATTAAATGAATGAATGGAATGAAGGCTGAATTGATAGATATATGAGAAGATGAATGATAAATGAATGAAAAATGAATGGATAAATAGAAAAGTGAAACTTTGGATAAATCGATGGATAAATGAATGAATTGATCGAATAGATAAATGAAGAAAACATAAATCTTTGATTAAAGCGATAGGTACATGGAAAGACAAATGGGCCGGATAAATGGCAAGATAAATATATAAAAGGATATATGAATGATCCAGAAATAAATGGAAAAATAAATAAATAAATAAGAAATTAATGGATAAATGTGAAAATATTTGGTTAGATAAATTGATTGTTAAATTTATTTAATTAAACTAATTGTTGATAGATAATTTCGATTTTTTAATATATATATATAAAATATATAAGGGTTATATTCTCTTTAAATGAATGAATTTTGTCTTTTTATATTTTCATATATAAAATATTTAGTGGAGGATTTTTATATTCTTTTGCCGGTTAATGTTATTTAGACCAGTTTATTTAATCTTTCGTGTGATATTATTTCTAACAAGTTTTTAGTTTTTCCTTTACTTCTCATATTTTTGCTTGGTTACTTTTCTAGTAAATTTTTTACTTTTTGTTTTTGTTTTCTTGTTGTTGTTATCTTTGGTTTTTTTTTTTTAAATAATTCTCCAAATTGATTCTTTTATGACTTTTTAAGATAAATGGCAGAGTAATGATTTTTCGATTATTATCATGAAATGGTGAAAAGTTGGAAAAATATGAAGAACCAAAAGAAAATTAAAGTCTTGAAGAATAAGAAGAATAACACTAACCAAAAAAAATATGAAAAATAAGAAGCTGAATCAGAAGAAGCAGAGTATTCTTAAATTGTAATGTTGTGTATGTAAGTTAACTAGTTATACTTTAACTAGTTTATACTTTAACTTTTTTTCTTGATATTTGCTTTAGAATTGACCTCAACGACCCAAAACTAAACTTGATTTAAAAACTTATAAAAAAAAATGAAAAATAAAATATTCATTCTAAGTGAATGCGTTTTCAAGAATCAATGAGGCAAAAGTATTGAAGACAGACAGAGAGAGAGAGAGAGAGAGAGAGAGAGAGAGAGAGAGACAGACAAAAAAAAATTAATCAGGAAAAAAATTATAACAATAATATCAATATACTCGAGATTTATCCATCCTGATTTAGAAATGAAAAAGATGACGTTTCTTTCCTTACAACACAAACTTCTACACTTTTTTTTTTGTGGTTATATCTTTGCTAAATCCATGACCAAAATTTTTACATGCTATTTAAATTGCTTCTAAATTTAATATGAACTTTTTTTGTTTTTTCACTAAAATTCTAAAGTACTTAAAAGTCCCGATACTTATTGGCCGTTTATGTTACATTATTTTTCTTGTCTGTTCTGAAACATAAAAAAAAAAATTACAGAAATTATAAAAAATAATTATATTATTTACATATTTTTAGAAAATAACTACAACAAATTAAGTAGATTTCTGGATCGATGGTAAAAAGGTTATCGATTATGTGTATAAAAGCGTATATGTGTCTGTGTGTCTGTGTGTCTGTGCTTGTGCTTGTGTGTGTGTGTGTGTGTTTATTTTGTGTCCATTTATTCTAATTAAGTCTAATAAAATGATTATTTTTATAGATTTTCACTTAAACTTTGTAATATTGAAAAAAACAAATAAATGTCAATAAAATGAAAAAAGCAAGAAAAAAAAAACGTAGGAGAAGCAACAAAAACCAATTTTCATTTAAACTTTAGACCGACCTACAAAGGCATTTTATTTTATTCATATGCTTTCGATTTTTATTTTGTTGTTCTATTTACTTTTGTTTTTTCTTATATTTCTGCTTTTTTTTTTTTTTAATAAATTGTTCAATAAGTTTTAGATTTATTTGGCCTGAACTTCATTTAAAAAAAATTTTATCAATTCAATCTTGTTATTTCGTATGAAAAGCAAAAGTTATTATTTATTCTAAAGAGCGTTCTCTGCCAAGAGATTCAATTGATTGTAATATTTTTTTTAGAGAAATTTTTTTTTTAAATAAAATTCTAAAACATAAAATTATAATTAATTATAATTATAATTAATTATAATTAATTGTTAATTATAATAATAATATAAAATCGATTTAATTAAGCGATGCATTTAATTAATTAAATAAACAATTAGTTTAGTTTTAATTTAATTAATTTAATTAATTTAAATAATTTAATTATATGAATTAATTATGGTATTCTTTTTATTATAGATGCACTTTGAAAATTCATAAAGCCTGCTTCAAATTAAAATGGAATGTTTGCTTACAAAATTCCGGGTATGTTGGCAAAATTTTTTACTTTTCAAATTCATATTTAAATTAAACACGTGACAAACATAGAAATAATTATCATAAAAAAACCACAAAAAAAATTTTTTTTAATGATCGTTGAAATTCGATCATATACAGATTGCCGGACAAATAGATGATTAAAATAATGGACGGACATATAGATGGATAGACAAATATATATATCATTTGGCCAGATAAAGGAATCTAATGCTGTCGCTACACAAAATTTTTATTAAATTATTTTACAAGAGTCTATAATTTAGAGATCAGATTTCAATATGATTTACAAATTAAATTCTAAATTGATTCGAATAGTAAATGAGCATTTTCTTAAAGTTGTAGGTTACAAAAGAAAAAACTAATAAAATAAACTAATAAAATATTAATGTAAAGAATGAACGAAACAAAATAGAAAAAATAAAAATCATTCACAATTGTTTCATAACAAAAACACCATTATTTGGCATAACAACATGTTTAAGATGCTTTATTTACGTACATAAAATACACACACACAAATACACATGCTTATATATAGAGATATTTATATAGATATTTATGTATAACGAAAGTATAAAAAAAAAGTTAAGATTTTACTGGGAAAATTTTTTAGCGCCAATTCTTTGTAGTCAAAAAAAAAAAAACAACAAAAAAAAAAGAAGAAGAAGAAGAAGAATAAGCAGTATAGAGAATTATGGAGCGTAGAAGAAACCGGTTTTAAATATTCCATGTAAACAAGTGTGGGTGCAGGTATCCTGCTTTCCTCTCTCTCACTCTCTCTTTCACTCTCTCTCTCTCTCTATCACTCTCTCTTATCTTGGTTTAAGTAATAAATCTAAGTTCCAAAATATTCCATACTTGTTTCTGGTTATTGGGTTGTATCATATCTTTCCTTTTTTTGTGTCTATTTTCGTTTTTTTTTTTTTTTTTGCTATTGTTTTTCCTCATCTTTTGTTTTGTCCTTTTGTTAAATAGAATTTTTCATAAAATGACATTGAAATGTGTCAAATTGTTATATAAAATTCCCTCTTATTTTCTTCTGCACAAATTACCACCATCATTTCATACTCCACATATAATGCACCGATATAATGCTTAAGGTATAAGCGTGTAAAAAAAAAAAAAAGAAATTAATAGATTCGTTGCGCAGTTAGTTGTTGAATAATTAATGAAATAATGAGAATCGTTAATTTATTGTTTTTTATAGATCAAACATAAAAGAGAAATAAATAGAAAAGAAATAGAGATAAAGTTTGAAGGAAAGAGATTTTCAATTGTCCAAGACATTATTATTAACCATTTCAATTATATTAAGTAATTAATTTAAGTAAGTAATTAATTAAAAGTAATTAATTAATAATTTATTAATTAATTAATTAATTAAATATTAATTAAGTAATTAATTAATTAATAATTAATAATTAATTAATTACTTAATTATTTAATTAATAATATTTGAATTATTAATTAATTAATACTTAATTAATTAATTAAATAAGTAATTAATTTGTTGAATTTTTACAATAATTTTAAACAAAATAATTTAATTTAATTTACTATAAGGATTTTTCCTGTTTAACTTTTCTTTCTGCAGTAAAAAATAAAATTGAAAAAGTCAGACATGAATTTGCATTTTATATTTGAATTTTTATTAATTTAAACTTCTAAATCTAAGGCAAATCTTTAAAAATTGTCTCCAACTGTGATGGTTTGCATCTTAATTTTCATGAGAAATTTTCATTACTTTATAAATCTCTTAGATATTTAATTTTTATTATAAATTGTAATTACTACTTAATTAATTCTTAATAATTCATTATTTAAATATTAAATAATTAGTCGATTATCAATTAATTCATATAATTAATATTAAATTATTTAAACAGTTAAGTTAATTTTTAATTAATTAATTCAATTAATGTTTAATATAATTAATTTATAATTAATAATAAAAAATATTTAATTAATTTAAATTTTTTTAGTGAATGCGCAAAAAAATTCTTTTTATATTCCGTACTTTTCTTTATCATTCCGATAATTCGATTTGATTCATTTAATTTTTTCATTGCTCTTTTAATCATTCATTTTTTTTATATGCTTCTTCCTTTTGTTTTTTTTTTTCTTCTTTGAATTAGTAAAGAAAAACTAAATTAAATCGTCTTTAAGAAATTTCCTAAAAAAAAAGTTCAAAAAAAAAAAAGACAAATAAAAAGAAAATGAAAAGAAAATTTAATCCCACAATTTCAGATAAAAACAGACTAAGACTAAGTTCATTATGTTGTTGTTTGTTATGAAAAAAGTGGCATGTGAAAGATTTTTTTGTTTGAAATAATGTAACATCATTTTAACTAGATTACTGAAAAATTTAAACAATATTTTTAAAGTATTTGGCTTTTAAGATTTACAAAATTTTAATTCTTTAAATTTAAAGATTACACATAGTTTTTTTTAAAGAAATTTTACTAATTAAAGAAATTTTTTTTCTTATTACTAAGTTTGTTAAATTTTCATTAGAAACCCTACTTTGATTAAAAATTTTATATCTATTTTAGTTTATACTTCAGAATTCAAGGAAGATTAAATAGAATTATTCCATTTTCTTACGATCATACCAAATATATGCTTTAGATGCAATTGGCCTTAGAATGGATCCAATAATTTGTTTGATTATCGATTCTAGTCCAAGTTTATTATTTATTATTATTAATTTTCTGTAAAATAATTTAATTTTCTCTAAAATAATTTGATGGTAATTTTTCCATAATCTAAAGTATTAAAAAAATTGATCCAAACTCATTTCATTTATTTGGTTAATTAATACGCCAAATTTTTCAGTTATGTAGTTCAGTTTAGTTCATTTATTTGGTGAAGAAATTAAGTAGCTAAGCGAATAAGTACAACTCAATATCATTTGACATCATTTAAATTTTAAATTATTTATTACACAAATTTTTTAGTTAATATTCTTCTTTAATATTCAAGAAAATTGTATTTTACTGCATAAAAAAAATTGAAAAAATTGAAAATATTTTTTAATATGATTTTTCCATATTTATTCTCTTCTTTCTTTCTCTCAAAATTCTTAATATTTAAGTATAAATGTTTCGTTTGCTTTTGCCACAAACATAAATTAAGAGAAAATGTGTGAAAGAGAGTGTCAAAGTAATGCAATGAAATTCCATATTTAGAAGAAAATAACGAATGAAAATGTTTGAGTAGAAAATTTCGCAAATAATTCATTTTTCGTGTAAAATACTTTTATTTACACAATAGAAATAAAAGGTAAATTTCTCAATTCCCTTATTATCTTTCTTTTTAATTATATGCCACGTTAATTTTGCAATTTTTGTCACACTTTTTCCATTAAGTAACATTTGCTTGTTCAGATTAATTACACGTGTAACAAAATACAAATTGATTAAATTTAATGTTAATTGTTGCCTTTTCCTAAACTTATAAAGCCACCTTCATAATTTTTTGAAATTTATTCAAGTAAAACATGAACACAATTTTATACTTCGGTTTCCTACAAAATAAAACTTAACGGTAATTTGCTGTTTTAGTTCTTTAAGAACAAAAAGCAAAGCAAGACAAAAAAAAAAACAAAACTGAAATGTTTTGCTTTGCTTTTCATCTGCATCTTAAAACTTTCATAAACGTTTGGAGATTGAATTTCATTTGTGTTTTAAGTATTAAATACTTCTATAGATATATATATATATATATATATATATATATACCCATATATTTACAAACCCACAATTCCATATATTTTAATTTTCATATGAAATCATTGAACTAAAAAGCATTTAAATAAAGTAAAACTCTCAAATATCACAATATTGTAAAATTGTTCTTTATAATCTAAAATTTTAATGTGATTTTAAAATGTTGGATGTTCGATATATATTGAAAAAATAGAGAATCATTAAATGGATACCTTAGAGTAAAAAAAGGATGTAACTTTAACAAATATCTAAGCAAAATTAAAAAATGTAATCTAAAAAAACTTACCCGATCTTATTTAGACTACAACAGTTCTCCTCTGGTAAATGTGACTTACATTCTGAAATAAAAAATGAACAAATTAATCAAATGAATAATCAATATAAGGAGCAAAAAATATATATAAAAATAATCGAGATTTTTATCATCTACATGTAGCATATCTGGCGGAAAATTGTCATATTATAAAAGATGAGAAGTGATTAATGCCGGTTTGCGCAAACTTAACTGAGAGTTAGTAGCTCAGTGAGTTCTATAAAAATATAATTTTAATACTTTTGATATAATTTTGGGCTTTACAATTCATTTTATAATTTAAGTTTAGAACTGAATTTTTAAAATTTTCAAAATTTGTGATTAGATTTAATATTTGCTAGTGATTTTCTTTGATAGTTTATAAAACGTATCGTACGATTACGTTTCTTAGACGTCCATAAAAGTGGTGAGTAAGTGTAAGAGAGAGGTACATCATGCATTAGAAGTTTGCAATTAGTGATTGTATTACGGATATACCAGAAATCGCTAAATAATTAGCAAAATGGAAAAGGGAAAATATTTTCTGCTTAGTTGAAGCATATCTCTAAACAGATTGTCCTCATTTTCCCTGATAATCTTCAAAAAAACAAAAAAAAAAAAAATAACAATGAAAAAACTTTTATGAGCCGTAAAATAACCCTTTAGAAAAATTTCAAACAAATTGAAAGAAAAGAGTGCATTTTTAATTAAGTAATATAAATCTGAGACACGTGGTTTTTCTCAAATATCATCCAATCACATTGTGCTACTTTTTAAGTAAAATAGAAGAGGTAAAATTTAAATTCATTTGGTGCCTACGAAATTATCCTTTTCTTGGAAACATGGAAACATCTTGCTAAATGGAAGAGTAACTTATCAATTTATATGGAAATTATGTGAAATTTTCACAAGTTGATGTTACTGCAGAAATAGCTAAACTAAGGCACGCGAGTCCATAAGCGACTCAAGTATATAATTTAAAGGATTCATGGAATTTTACACAAATAATTCTCTTATGAAGCTAAATGCCTTCTAAAAGCTTTCCCTGTACATAGTGCTCAGGGGGCAACCAGTACCGAGAAGCACCTGCTCAATTGGGAGTGCCTCATGAGATGGTTGTTGATACTCCGTTACCATCAGGGGGCATCATGAGTCACGAGATCGTATCCAAAGATTTAATTTGGTATCACGGGATCACCAGTTTTAATATATCCATAGTGGTGATATTGAGACTGGCTTCGTAGGGGCTGTGGTGCCTATGTCGCGGGCGTTGCTCGTTCAAACATATTTATATGCTTGTCGTGCAGGGTGCCATTTCCCGAATAAAATGGGCAGCTGGGTAGTTTTATTAGGCTAATTTAAGCTAAGCCAAAGAGTAATAGGAAGGCTCCGAATCTAGATATCAAAGATATAAGGTGCCATACAGGCTTTAAATTGGAAACTAGTCGTGATGGTAGCATGCATCATGCGTGACTTGACTACCAACTCTAGCGCTCATTATGTACGTTTGTGCACCATGCCTTTGAGCCTTCACGGCAGCTATGCATGTAAAACATTAATTGTATGTACATCATAGTGCTCCCATGATAATTCATTATATTTCACAGTTCTATCAACTGGTTCTTCCAGATAATAGAACAACTTTTTTTTTGTCATACTAAAAAATAAGAATTAATGGCCCGCATTCCCCATACCTGTAACTTAGTTTCCTTAAGTTATTTTGTTATTTAGTTTAGTTAGGTAAATGGGGGTACCAAAAGTTTTTTAATTAGAAAGGTCGGAAATGAGAAAATCATTGTGTCATAAAATGTTCTTGTTTATTTTTTTATTGTCATATAAATATATTACATGCATGTAAGTGTAATGGAACATGGATTTTCTTAAAAGTAACAAATTTGTTAAATGCACCCCTTTTTTTTTTTTTTTTTTTTTGCTTTCAATATAAAAACGCAACCAAAAAAAAGTGCTAACAAAAGTGAGAGCATTTCACAATTTTTTGTTGTAGTTTGTTTGGACTGTTTCCGATTTATCAAAATTATCAAAATAAGTTATGAAATTTTTTTTTCACAATCTGAAAAAAGTTTAGATTTTTAAAGAATGAATTTTATCAATGTGAAGCATATTCTTAGAGTCAGTAATCTCTCAGACTAAAATTTTTAATTAGCTGAGATCAAATCTGGAATATCAAATTTAGTGAAATTTGCATTTGCATTTTTCACATATAAATTTTGTAATTTGAAACTTTTATGGATCCAAATATTTAAGCTCTGAAATTATTATCAAATTAATACATTAATATTGGATAATATTTAAAAAGGGAACTCATAATCTGTGAAGATCATAAATTTAAAAGAATTAATAATTAATAATTTTTACTCATTAAACTTTTTGGTCTACTATTTTTACAAATCTGATTGTTATTATGGGATTAATAATAATAAGGATATCAAATTAACTGGCAACAGTTGGATTCACTTTCTCTGCCCTCTCTATCTTTTCTTTTCCTTTTTCTTATGTTTGAAAAATCTTTAATAATTAGTAGGACCTTTTTATGATGGCCTTTTTATAAAATCTGGTAATTTAATATGTTTTTAATTTTAGTCTCAGAAATTTTCACTTATCTTACATTTTTGTGCTCTCTTTTTTTTTTTTTTTTTTGCTTATTTATTTTGTATAGAATTGAAGAAGAGGGAAGAGAGAAGAAAGCATATTGAAGTAGTATTTATCAAGTTTAAAGTATCGATTCATTTGGTGCATAAGAAGCAACTATATAATAAAAACAAGTGAGAAAATTATATTTAGCTGAGGTCAAATCTGGAATAACCAACATTTAAGCATCATAACATTTATGTGATATAAAGTTGCAGCTTTTTGTAAATAGATAAAAAACGTAAATATGAAATTGTGAAAATATGAAATTGTATATTTTCGTTTAGGTGTGGTCGATTTACATGATTTTTGAACAGAAATTGCTGATCAATAGCCTTAATTCTTATGCAAAATTGTAGTTGCCTATTTTTCTAGCGTTATGATCCAAAAAACAAAAAAAAAAAAAAACAAGACAAACGTTGCTTTAAGAAAAGCAAACAGTCCTTTGACCGATTTTATCCATTATGAATATTAATCTGCCAGGAGATTGTTAATAATACATGGACAGATGGACAGACACACAGATATATCCATATATAGTCCCTCTGATGTTTTCTACTGCGTGTTAGAAATAAAATAACGAAATAAAATACGTCTCTATGTCTATGTTTCTGTACGTCTATGGTGGGTACAAAAAAAGCGACCACCATTCAAATGATAATAATAAAAATTAAGGAAAAATAATCAGAAGTAACTGAGAAAAGATTCTGTATAATGAAAATTCTTCTTGTATAACAAAATGGGGGCGACCAATCCCGAGAAGCACCTGCTCAATTGGGAGTGGCTCATGAGATGGTTTCTGATCCATGGCTATCAGGGGGCATCATGAGTTTCACGAGATCAGATTCAAAGATTTAATTTGGTACCACGGGATCACCAGTTTCATATTTGCCCAAGTGGTGATGTTGGAGTTGGCTACGTGGGGGCTGTAGTGCCTATGTCGCGGGCGTAGCTCGACCTATTTATGTTTATTTTGTGTTCCACTATTATGGTTTGTCGAGCAGGGTGCCATTTCCCGAATAAACTAGCTAGCTGGGTAGGCTTATCGGGCTAATCTAATCTAAGCCAAGGGGTAATAAGAAGGCCCCGAATCCTTACACCAAGGATTAAGCTAACTAGATGAGGTGCAATAGTGGCTTTAAATTGGAAGCTAGTCGTGACGGTGGCATGCACGTGATGTGTCGTGTCTACCAACGCTGGCGATCATGCATTTGAGCCTTCCAGGCAGGTATGCATGTAAAACACTAACTGTACTGTACAACAAAATATAATACTTTATATTGAATGTAGTTGTAGTTGTAATATATAAGGCGATCGATTTGTGTAAAAATTTTTATTATTATAATGCTAATGTAATGTGACCGTTACTGTAAATAATTTCCCCATTAATGAAATGGCCATATGTATAAAATCTCTTTCATGTCAAATAGTTTTTTTTTTTTTTTGTACCAACTTAGTAAAATGTCTTTCCTTTCTTTTATGTGATATGCTGGCAAAAAAAAAAAAAAAACCAAGTCTTCTCAATTTCTCACATTCATTACCTAGGAATCGAAAGTGAGAAGAAAAGTCAAACCAAGATAATTTTTTAAGTTTTTATCATTTTTATAGATTATATTTTATTTATATTTCATCAGAGCTTTAAAAACATTCATATAAAATTTCAAGAGTTTCCGTGTTTCAATTTCTGAATGCATAGAATGATACCTAAGACATGTTTAAGGATGATTAATAAATTCGATGCAAACTTTATACATTAAATGCTTCCATAATAATTGTTATTTTACGGGGACCGACAAGTGGACCATTCATTGTTTTCTTTATTTCTATGACTGGGTTAGTAAAAAAAATTATCAATATCGATTTTCATAAAACACATAATAGCAAAAAATAATTCTCTTAATATGCCATATGGCTTTTAATGATCTTCCCCTCTTTATCCTAAAGTCCACACACACACCAGATAAACCAAATGCAAAGTTTAAACGGTCACTTTGAGTAATGTGTAAATAAAAAGAAAAAAAAAAAAAACCATATGACACTAAACTCTAACTGCGACTTAACATTATTAACTTTCAAATAAACTAACTTTAACTGTACACACACCCACATCAAACACACACACATAAAAGACAAACACAAATAAATTTGAATATTAACTTAGATTGGAATTGTAGAGGAAGTGTATGAGTTAGACTTTAAACTGTAAACTTTTCCATTGTTTTTATGTAAAAGTTGACGATATGCTCTAATGAATTAGGTAAGAATGACACACAACAACTAAGGAAAAGAATAGAAAGGAAGAAAGAAAAGAAAATAATGTAAAGAATCAGCCAACGAACTAACCACCACCAGCCATTAGCCACCAGTTACCAATCACCAAGACCAACCAACCATCACTACCTTCCTACCTACCACCACCACCAACAACAACAACAACAACAAATGTTACAGTTTATGTTATAGAAATGTTACGCATAACTGATCGCGCATTGACATTTTCACAAAGAAATAGTTTACTTTAGTTTCTCATTCTGACTTAGTTTTTAATTGAGCAACACTGTTTACATGGCTGAAAGAGTAATAGGGTAAGAATGATCTGAAGAGAGAGTCAGAGCTATATTTGTAATTATATAACATTAAGCATTTTTCTTATTTCTCTTACTTGTTCTATTTTGTTTTTTTTTTTTTCACAGGCCCGTCCATATATCGCATTTAAAATTTTGTTTTAGCGCGCGACTTATTACAAATTTTTATAGGAATAGTTTTTTTTTTGTTTGTTATATTTATGTATATATATATATATATATATACAGCTCTGGTTATATCGAATATATGACCAAGTAACTTTATTTCCATTTCATTTTTCTTTGTTTGTTATAAATTTGGTACAGTAAAGTCTTTTATAAAGCGACTTCCCATAAAGGTAATATTTTGTTACATAGGAAAGTGGCAAGATCGTTAAAAGATCGTTACAGCTTTGACGTTTCCTTTTAGCTTGATAATTTATTTGTATAGAGCATTAATTTTGGTGAAAGTACGTACATAATTTTAGGAATTGTTAAGATTTAGATTATTTGATATCGATCTCCATAAGATGACACATTAAAATCCTCAATAAATTGTCTCACTTTGTTAAATGACAGAACAAAATTCTTCATACCTTAATTTGGCAGTCTTTGGTGATCCATGCATAAATCTTTTGTCATTATAATCCACAAATTTATAATATTACCTTAAGGCCTATGCCAACGACTTGACCATATCACCTAGACTTTCACAAATCCAATCTTATAAATAATCAGACTGCCTAGAAAAATTGTTTATGTAATTTTAAATAAAATTTTTAGTAGCATTTAGTAAGAAAATGTTGCTCCTAAGTGGCATTTTGAGACTCTTCAGATTATTTATGACAATCAAAATATGAAGAATTTTCTGATTTTCTTGATAATAAATAATAATATTTTTTATATATCATCAAGCCATATTTTGGGAGTCTCTACTGTACACATGCCCACACACACACACACAGACCTTTACATCTGTGTACACCTGACGGAAGAAAATTTTCGAATAAATTTGTATAACAAAAAAAAAAGCACTTGTTTCATAATAACAACAACAACAACAACAATAACAACAACAACAACAATAATAATAATAATAATAATAATAACAATAGAAAGCTAGAAACGTAAGAATTCCAGAGTAAAACGCGTGCTCTGCTAAATGAATTCATGACCGAAACCGTTCGACTACAATCAAATATTATGCTCAACCAAGCGCTATATTTTTCTTTTTTTTTTTTTAACTATTTCATGATAACAACTATTATAATAATAATAATAATAATAATAATAAAAATAATAATAATCATATTAATATGTTGGCATTATTTTTGTTATGTGTAATGGGAAACTTTTTATGCATCAGAACTCATTAGAGGGTTAATAATGCACACACTCCTTTTAGTTTTCTTTTTAAGTTCTCTTGTTTAATTTTTTTTTTTTTTTTTGTGATTTTGCCTATTTACTTTCTTTAAAAGCAAAGGTGAATTTTTAGCCTAAAACAAATTACATAGAATACCAATAACTGAGAAAATAAGGCAAATAATTTTTTGTATTCTTTTTAATCATATTTTTCATTTAAATATAAAGAGAGAGAGAGAGAGAGAGAGAGATACGGCTTTCTTCATTCAAAAAGAATTGAAAATTGTGACAAAGAAAAATCTTATGCAATCATAAAATATAAAGTGACAAAGTCAAGAGACAAAATGACTCCCCTCCCCCTTCCTTGTTAAAATTCATAGAAATTCAAGTAAAATTGCATTCATTAATCTCTAATTGTGGCCTGCTAAATGAAAAGTAAAATCACTTAAAACTAAAACCGCAGTTACTTATCTATTTAATTTTTATAGAAATTTTGGTCTAATTTTCTTGGAATTTCTATTCCATAAAGCGAGGCTTTAAAGTGCTTTTTGCTGTCTTAGAAAGCCTTAAAATCATAAATTTTTAATATAAATTTTTAATATTACTTTATGAAGAACAATAAACGTATCATATTGGCCATTTGGCCCTTTGGCCCTTTGGCCATATTAGCTGTGGTTTTCGATTTCTTATGCTTGATATTTGCTTAGCCATTCCATTCCATTAATTTTGTATCGTACAACATGGATAAAAACACAATAAAAATATCTATTTGTAAAATTTCATTTGTTAGAAGAATAAGAATAAATTCAATTTTATAATGATTGATTTGTTGCTGTTATATTTGGGCCATAACCAACATGTAACATGTAAAATGTTAGAACTTTTTCGATGACAAAGTTAAGGGTGGTAATTGGATGAAAATTTATATATACCTTTTATTTAGATGAGTCATTTTTATATATAGAATTTTGTATATAAAAAAAGCGAAATTATGAAATGGTAGACGAAAAAAAAAATAAATTTGCACCCTCTGGAAAGGCCACAAAAAATATAAGAGCCCACAACACCACCAGCTCATTTTTGTTATTGCTATTGAGATTATCTATGTTTCATGTTTTCTATATAAGGCTCGTGCCTATTAAACACACACACACACACACACACACACACACACACACACACACACACACACATACACACACAGATAAAGAAACAAATTATTTGGAATGGATAGCAGGCCTTTTTGTAGTAATCATACACAGAATAGCACGCTCTAAATAGTTTTTTTTTTTTGCTATTTTTGTTATTATTATTATTGTTGTTGTTGTTTTATTATTATTATTATTATTATAATTTATAACAATGTAACCCTTAAAAATGAGATGGTAAAAATTTAAGTGTGACAACTGACACAAAATATTAACTAAAAAATTTTTTCCAAAATATCACACACACACACACACACACACACACACAAGCACAGCAATATATACGCTTATATCATAAATAATATAAATGTGTGCGCTCATGGTGAGGCAAAATTGTTGATTCCTTTTCTTTGGACTTTGACAGTTTTGTGGCATTGAGCTATAAATATCTTGTTGTTTTTATTGTTATACATATATATATATATATTTTGTTGTTGTTGTTGTTATTATTATTATTATTATTATTATTATTATAGTTTATGTTGCTACTGTTGTTGTTGTTACTGTAATAATTGATAATCTCTTCAAGTGGATTTTTGTTAAAATTATTTATTTAAAAAAAAAAAGTATTCTTATCGATATTAACAAAAAATTTAAGGGAACTTTTAAAGCAAAAAGATAATAAGAAACAAAAATATCTCAATATTATTCGCATATGATTTACATATGATCGAGCAATGTATTCCCAGAGTTATAAATAAAAATCTTTCTTAAATATCTAAAAGCACGATTAAATGAAGTTCAAAAAGAGCGTTTCAATTTAGAACAATGGAACATTTAAATTTAAGAAAAATATTCTAACTTTTTAAAAGATTTTCTCTAAGTTCATGTTGAAATGTAAAAAAATTGTCTCTTCAATTTTTTTTTCATCATTTCACTTGTTGTCACTTATCAAATTTTCGTTCATTTTTTTCATTGTTTATGTAAAGTTTCTTATTATTTAATTTTATTTCTTTATCATTTGAGGTAACAAGTAATTCAATGCTTTTTGTAAATAATGTCACACATAAATATAAATATAAATATAAATATAAATATAAATATAAATATAAATATAAATATAAATATAAAGCGCAAAGAAAAAAGCAAGAGGCAAAGCCAAAGAAACATAGTGAGTAAGCAAATACAAAACGAAACAAATATAAAAGTAGAGTAGAAAAAAAAAAGTAATAACACAAAAAAAAAAAAAAAGAAAAACTTAATTAGGTCACAAATTACATCAAATTATTGTTATCATCACAAGCGCCATTTATAATAATCATAAGTGAAGGCAGTGCTGTCTTTAATTATTAGTATGACATTAAGACATTTACAAACGATGGCTGACTAATGAAAAGTGTATATTTAAATAAAATTCAATTAAAAAAAATGACATTTAGAAAATATGTAAAACGAAATCATTTAAAAGAAGTGTCAGGGCCAACTATTTGAAAGTGTTATCTAACACTTCTTACTTACTGACACTTCTTATTGACTTATAAAGTGTGGCATGATGCTTTTTTTTGGAAAAGCCATCTTTCTTTACGAAAAGCTCTTGCTAACAGGCCTGATTTTCTTAAAATGATAATGCGCACAAGTGATTTGGACCTTTGTTATTCTAGTTAGCTATTTTTTTTTTTAAACTTAATGAAAATTAATTTTAGCGGTATATTTCACTTGTTTGATTCTTCTAGACATTTCATTTTTTCATGTATAAAATTAATAATTAAAAATCATTTTAAGCAATTTTTTTGTTTGTATGCATAAGAATAATTTTTCTTTATTGTTTTTGATAATAACAACAATAATAACAACAATAGCAACAATAGCAACAATAGCAAACAACTAAAGAATAAGTTGTCATAGCAAAAAGTGAACCCTATTACTAAAAAATTTTCAAACAATGAAATAAGAAATAAGAAAAAACGAGAAAGAATTGATTAAACCCCAAATGAACAAATAATAACAAGGACTAACATAATAAGAAACAGGAAAAGCAAAAAAAAAAAAAAAACAAGAAAAAAAAAACAGCAAGAGAAAAAGGAAGAAATAAAGAAATATTTGTTTGTAGTAAAATAAATTCAAACTAAATGAAAATAAACTAAATTAAGTTTAAGTAGTTGCCAAACCGAAAATCAAGTACAATATTTCAATTATAGAGTGAAAGGCAATTTTTGTCTCTAAATGGAGGCATCTGATTAAAATCAATCACTTCTGGGAGAACTTTCAAACAAGAAGGCTACTTTTGAAATTTCAAATTTCTTTGTTTAATTTGTTAGGACAAATATAAAGTGTTTGCTTTAGGGCATTGAAGAAAGTCGACTCGAATGCTTTAAAAATATTTCTATTATTATCTACATATAAATAAATATTTAATGATACATAAACAATAAGAAAAACGTAACATGCCAAACGACTTTTTCTTTTTGATTTTTTTTTTTTTCATATATAAAAAGTTTGCTAAAAATATGAAATGTTTTTGAACAGAAAGCAAAAATTACGCAAAAATTCTTTTTTCAGTTCTTCGGTTCTTTTTTGTTTTGTTTTGTTTGGTTTGGTAACAAAATCTTTAAAAAGTATACAAACAGCTGGTTTAAGGGTAAAATCAGGACGAAAATGTAATGTAAAAAAAAATATTGTGAATGGTTATAATAAAAAGGAGAGGAAAGGTAAGAAATGAGATTTAGAGAAAAGTTTTTTTTTAACAAAGAAAGAGCAAGAGAATGAGAGAGAGTGACAGTGAGAGGCAAAGAGAGGAATTTAATTTGTTTGTTCCTTACTGTTACGTTACGGTATTTAATCTAATGTTAGAGGCTTTGCAGGAGTACTTTTTGTAAATATACACATACGCACACATACATGCATACATTGATACATACATTTATATGTGCATATATAAAAAAAGCAGCAAAGAAACATTTGAAGCAATTTTTGTAGGTTTTATTTTCATGCATGTTTTAGCACGAGACTAAAATGCTTGTGTATGTATGTAAGTGTATATATACGTGTGTATGTATGTATGTGTTACATAAGTACACAAACATAGACGTTACGTACATACAAGTGTTTGTTGTATGTACGTACGTCCGTATTTGTTTGTTTTTAGAGTTAAAATATTAACAACAACAATAATAATAACAACAAAATGAATTAAAAATTTTTCATTAATAATAAAAAGCAAAAGAAAAAGGGCGCACAAACATAGATCTCTGAGAAAGTATGCAAATCAAATCTAAGTAATATTTTAAACGAACGAAACGAAGAAAAAGACGAAAAAGAAAAAACAAAAAATAATAATAATAATAATAATAATAACAATAACAATAATAATGAAATTGAGAATTTCGCAATAAACGTTTAATGATTGACAAAGAAGTGTAACGAAGAAATTTTACAAAGCGCATTTCTTATAAATCAATTTAAAGCGAACGAAATGGTAAACAATTATTAGCAACAACAACAACAAAATAATAATAACAATAAATAACAACAACAAGCTCAATTTTATTGCTAATTGTTTGCCATTGCTCTTGCTGTTGTTATTAGTATTTCTATTTCTCTTACTATTCTTATTCTTATTGTTGTTGTTTTATACTTTCCTTATGTTTTTTGATTTATTTGTGCTTTAGTTAAGAAGCATAAATAAAGAAAGCAAACGAACGCAAAGCAACGAGATATAGAAATATGACAAAAGAACGAATAAATTAAAAGGAGAAAAAAGGGCAAAGAGAGAGAGAGAAATATCTGCATTTTAGCGATCTAATTTTGGTTTTTTTTTTGAACTGTCAAAAGAGCAGAAGCAGAAGAAAATGAAGAAGAAGTAGAAGAGGAAGAGATTTATTATTATGGAATTTTAATTTTACGAATATTTTACGAATATTCATTTACTTTGTTGTTATTAATATTATTATTGTTCTTATTATTATTATTATTATTATTATTATTATTATTATTGTTCTTATTATTATTATTATTATTATTATTATTGTTGTTGTTGTTGTTTTTGTTGGTGCTGTTGTTTAGTTAGCTTGTACATTAAAGATATTATTAATGTATGGCCCTTCTTTTTGGCGCCATTTATAAACGTTAAAATGAAACACATATCCAATTAAACACATGCACATACACACAAAAACACACATACACATACACACAAATGTAAACATTTATTTGGTCTCATTTAATTTAATGTTGAGAAATGATAAAATTTAATTCAATTATAAAGGGCTTGAAAAAAAAATTCAGTGGTACAGAGAGAGAAAGAGCAACAGAGAGAGAGAGAGAGAGAGAGAGAGAGAGAGATAAAGATATAAAAAAAGAAAAGGAAAGAGATAAGGAAATTGATACAATTACGCTTCACTTATTTATTTATGATTTTTTTTCTCATACGTATATAAATTTTCTATGTTGTCTCTGCTTGCGTGTAAATTAAATTTTACAACAATTTAAATACGTTTTGGTCGAAAAAGAAAAATAAGCAAAAAGTAAGAAACAAAAGGTAAGATGAACCAGCAAACAGATGCAATAGACGTTAAAAACAATTATCGGTAGAATCCTAAACAAAAAAGAAGAAGAAGACTTTAAGTGTTCAAAAGTGCCAGTCTTAATATTCAACATTCACACCATAAATGTCTTGGCTGCACGAATACAAACACACATACAAACACATACATATAAAAAGTTGATAAGCTTACAGTGGCCAAAAATCGATCAAGCTAATTTCAAATCCATCAACCAATATCGGTTACAAAAAATACGTGATATATTATCAATGCAGAATCTATTTTGCTTCAGTTCCTATTGCTATTGTTATTACTGTTGTTGTTATTGTTGTCCTTGGTTTTTTTGCGCTTTTCAAAGTTTTTTCTTTAAGATTAAATTATAAATAGGGAAGCTCAAACGTTACCATTCGCAATGTTTTTAATTCATAAATTACATAAGCATCATAACAACAATAACAAAGAGAGAAATAAAAATAAAAAGAAGAAGAAGAAGAAGGAGAATGCCTATTACTGAATTATTGAATTATTGAAAGATTGATTTATATTTATACATCAGCATATATGGACGGACAGACAGACAAATACACGTATTCACCAGTTTTTCTCTTCTATTTATGCTTTTTTTTCTTCTACTTCTTATTTTTTTTTATCTTTTTTTTCCGCAAAGCGCACGCAGCTTTTTGTAATAATAATAAAAAGTAAAGTAAAAAAAAATATATGACGCTAAAAATAGACAAAATCAGCAACAGTAAAAAATGAGAGCTGAAGCCGTCTGTTGTTTCATTTGCTTTATTAAAGTTTATTGTATTTCGCAGGTTCATTTGTTTGTTGTTTTAAAGCAACAACAACTCAATTAGTTTTCTCTCTTTTATGGATGCTTCATTTCTATTGTTGATTTTTTTTGTTCTTGTTATTATTATTATTACATTATTGTTTACATTCTCCAAAGAAAAAAAAAATACGAAAAACAAATAGAAACCAGAATGAAAAAGAAAGCAACAACAATAACCAAAGCCTAAATTTTACCTGTATTTTCAATTTAATTCAATTCAATTTAATATTCTTCCTAAGTTTTTCTTCTATTTTTAGTAATACCTCATCCTTCCCCTCACTATTTCACCATTAGAAAAGTCAGAATTGACCAAACTCTTGTTTTTTTATTAGGGCACAGAACAAACCAAAGAAAAGGTAATTATTTTTTGTTCATCCTTTCATCTTTAATAATCAAGAAATTTCATTTAAATGTGAATTGTGGAACAAGAAACAAAAAATGCAAATAAAAGAAATCTAAAGCGGGCCAAAGCTTCGCCACACGAAAACAAGCAACAAGCAGCCAAAAAATAAACCGCAAAAACAAATCATCTGAACGGAAATTTTTTCAAATTCATTTAATAGAAAAAACAACAACAACATAGAAAACATTTCCCCAATTGATATTAAAGAATAAATAGCAACAATAATAATAATAAAACCTTAGAATAAACAACAACAACAACAATAACACCTAGAACAATAACATAATAACTAGAACAAATAATAGAATAAACCTGTTCAACGCGTGAGGATTTTTAGTTTCAACAACAAAAGACAAAAAAAATAAAAGAATTAGAAGAAAGATCCAAATTCTTTAGCTGTTTGTTTTTTCTTTTTTCAATTGTTTTTTATTTAACATTTGACAACAAAATAGAATGAAACAATAAGAAAAACAAAAAAAAAAAAAAAAAAGAAAAACGGGTGGAAGGAAAAAGAAATTAGAGTTAAAACAACAAATTCATTTAATTAGTTTTTTTTTTCTTCTTCTTCTTATTTTTCTTGTTTTACTTCCAGCAAATAAAAGTGTTTGTCATTTAGGGCGTGGCTTTTGAAATCTATCTTTTGCAAAAATTCATGCCAAAAGGGTGTTTGCTTCGTTCAAAAGTGAGTTCAAGCGTCTTGATTTAGTTCAAATTTCGCTTAAAGATTGTAAAATATGAAATATATATAAAAAAGGTTTCATAGGAGTCTATTTTTTTTTTTTTTGAAGTTTGAGGCTTAAAAAAAAGCAGTTTAATAATTTTTTGAGGTTTATTTTTTCCTATCAGGGCTTGGGAAGGTTTTTTTTTTTGTGAACCTTACTTCTTGAGACTTAAAAAATTAGTTTAACAATTTTTTGAGGCTAATTTTTTCATAACGGAGCTTAAGGAAAAACAGTCTAATATTTTTTTTTTTGAGCTGTTTTTTTAGCTTAATCAATTTCTAAGCTCACTTACGGTAATTGCCACAGAAATGCATAAAAATTTTGACTCTCTTGTCCCATAAAAGTAAAATTTTCACTCTCTGATTTTTATTTATATAAATGAATCAATAAAAAGGACGCTAAGTGACATCAAAAGATTCTTATATTCAAGATTATTGAAATGTAATGTCTAAGATTATAATTGAAAAAATTTTGACTAAAGATTTGGCAATTTCAATTGATTTTTTATTATGACATTGAATATTTGTAGATATTTTATCTCTAACCCAAATGAGAAATCACTTTAAGTTAAGGAAAAATTACTAGCGTGAAAATTTTGTAATTTTGTAATTAACTTTAAAGTCGATTCGATTGATCAATAACTTTTTACTTTATTGCAATTAAAAATGTTTTTGAAAAATTTGAAAAAGAGAAAGCTCCAATCAAAATGAATTCTAATTCTTGTCTAGTGCGAAAATGAAATGAAAAAATTATGATTAAATGGTGATTGAAATTGAATTGCTTTGATGATGATACTTGATTATGTTACTGTCACATTCAGGATTCCAAAAAAAAAAAAAAAAAAAAAAAAAAAAAGAGCAATGTGAGGAAAAAAAGTGAATTGTTCTCGGTCAATGCTTTAAGTTTCAATATTTTACTACTTTCTCTCCATCGCCCTTTTTCTAAAACAAAACAAACTGAATTTAAAATGTAATTTTGTTGCACTTGAAAAAAAAAAACTAAATTAAGTAGTAAAAAAAAAAAAGAAAAGAAATAAGAAATAAATTGTAACAAAATTTTGCAAAAAAATTTTTTACACAAATTTCTTATTTCAAGCATCACTTTCAAACATTTAAACATACATAAATGTTCTTGACTATTCAATATCTGAGCTAACCATTTTTGAGGGCATTTTTATGTGAAGCATCTGCCACAAAATCAAAGAAAAGAGGGAAAGAGAAAAAAAAATTAAACAAAATGCATGAAATGAAAAAAAAAGGGAAAAGGAATCGAATGTAAAAACAAAATGTAATGAAGCTAAAGAATATAAAAAGCAAAGGGCTATAAGGATAAAGAAGCAGTAGAAGAACAAGGAGGTAATAAAAATGATGATGATGATGATGATGATGATGATGAATAAGAGGTTGTTTTGAAAAGTTTTTGTTTCCAAATGCCACAAAATCAGCAAAACTGTTAATCAGCAAGTTTAGTAAATAGCAAAAAAAAAAAAAAATTGCAAAAAAAAAATAGCAACAGCAATAACAATAACAATAACAATAGCAACAATTATCTTAGTAGTAGTAGTAGAAAAAGGTAGCTAAAGTAAAATCATGCACCTTCAGGGTAGTTAAGTTAGAAATCGACTAAGCTAAAGTGAATTGAAGTGAGCTGAGAAGTGAACTGAGAAAATTGAACTAAAAACCTTGAGCTACTCCTCTCACCACTTATTCATTTTGCCATTTGCCCAATATAATTCCTTTTGATCTTGATTATATTAAAAGGGGAAATCATCACCCTACGTACTTTCAAATAATTTTTTTCCTATTTATTTTGCCTTTGTCTATGGTCCTTGTCTGAAATTCACAAAACAGTCTCGATTTCATTGACGATCTATTTTATTATTATTTCCATGGCATTTATTTGGCAAGACAAGGAAAGCTATATGAAAGAAAAAAAAACAAGTAACTTAAGATTATTGGTTTTTGTTGTTGTTGTTGTTGTTGTTGTTGTTGTTGTTGTTGTTGTTTGTTGTTGTTGTTGTTGTTGTTGTTGTTGTTGTTGTTGTTGTTGTTGTTGTTGTTGTTGTTGTTGTTGTTGCAAGAACAATACCAATAAAGAAGTACCATTTGTCTGGCGTTTCAGACAAACAGTGCAAGCAAACAAAAACAAAAAATAACATTTTACTTTTTGTAAGGAAAAATAAATTGTAATTTATATATAAATACAAGAAATAGCACACACATACATCCATACCATACATATATATATATATATATATATATATATATATATATATATATATATATATATATATATATATACATACACACACACACACAAACACATACATACACACACACACACACACACACACACACACACACACACACACACACAATGGCATAGTCATATAGAGAACTGAAGGTGAAGATGAAGATTGCAACCCTATTTTCATATAAAATACTTGCAAAATGTAAAAGAAATTTTGTTTTGTTTTGTTTTGTTTTTTTTTTGGCGCGACAATTTTTTTTTTTTTTTTGGCGCGATAGAAAAGCCGGTAAAGTTCACAAACCTTGATCAACTACAATTTTCATTGCTATTGTACAATTTTATTCTTTTATTTATGTTGTTGTAGTTGTTGTAATTGTTGTTGTTCTTATTATCATTATGATTTTACTAAGGCTCTTTATTTATCTAATAAATTTCTTGCAAGTTATTTTTATTATTATTATTATTATTATTATTTTTTGTACTGCGAGAATTAAAAAACGGCTTTAAAGAAGTTATTTAGAGATTAAGAGAGAAAACATGTAAAGTTTCAATAGAGAAATGATGAAATATAATGAAAAAAATTCAGTCTTAAAATTAAGCCTAACAAATTTCACATTTTCACATTTTTATATTTTCACATTTCGTTCTATTTTGTTAATTTTATATAATTTATAAGTTTAAAAATGATTTACCATGAATCTAAGAAAAATTCCTTTAATTTCTTAATAATTTTTCGCGATACCATAAGAAAAAAATTGAAAAGTTGAAAAATTGAAAAATTGAAAAATTGAAAAGTTGAAAACGTTTCTGAATAATTTTGAACTCTAATGCAAAATAGCTCTTTTGCAACACATTTTTTTCCAAATTGAAAATCAAGTTGAAAATGTTTTAAAGCATTTTTTATATTTTTAGAAATACTACGCTTTCCCTATAAATTGAAATCCATTGGAACAGTAAAAAGAGTAACTTTCTAAATATGAAGGCAAAATATCTGCTTTTTTATAAAATTTTTTTTTTTGATTTTTTTCAATTGATTTTCAGCATTTTTTTGAGGCCCATTCTTTTGCTTGATTCTGAACTTAAAGTTACATAATTTAAAATTTTCTAAGTATTACATTTTATATCAAAACAAAATGTTAAAAAAAAAACATTCTCTCAATCTTCAGAATCAACTTTCACGCTTGAATTTATTTAAAAAACTCCCTTTACATTTAAATTTTTAATATATTGCTAAAATGCCAAAATGTTTGTATGTTTGTGTATATTAATGTATCTATAAAAAAAGGTGTTAAATAAATAATTGAAACGTTGGAAGTTGGCATTCATTGGAAAATTTTCTAATAATGTTTAAAAAATCACCATGAAACATCAAATACATCAAATACATCAAATCTCGAATTAACTCGCCTCTATTGATTTTTATTAAAATTTACACATTTCACTGCCTTTCATTTTAATTTTTTCTCATATTTTCTTGCTTCTCATTTTTGCTTTTTTTTTTTTTTATTTCATTTTGATTATTATTTCATTTTTTAACACACATTTATAATTGTAATTACAACAATAACAGCAATAATAACAATAACAATAATAACAACTAGAAGAGTGCATAAAGCTGTTCAGGGTATAAAAAGTTAACTGTAATAAAAATGCAGTTATGCACAAAAAAAAAAAAAAATAAGAAAATAAAAAATGAAATAAAACAAAAATCAATCAAATAATAAAACAAACAATAACAATAATAATAAGCGTTTTTAGTTGCCCATTAAATTTGAAATTGATCAATTTTGTATTTATTTCATAATTTGAAGTAAGTACAAACGATTTTGAAATGATGGGTTGGCAATTTCTAAAAGCAAAGATATTGAAATTGAAAAACGATTAAAGAAGTGAAAAAAATCTCTTTTTTTTTTTTTTTTTTTTTTTTTTTTTAACAGAAGAAGAAATTATGCGCCAACCATACAAAATGTGATTTCAAATCAAAAAGTCAAAATGAATGAACATGATTAAAAAGGAAATGAATCGAAAAGAGAAGAAAACTAAACTGAATTCATACAGAAAGATTTCCATCATAAGTCAAAGTTTTTTTTTTTATAAAAATTGTTTCCTGTTTTTGGAATATTTATAAATTTAAGTGCTTTGTAGGGTGTAAAGCGTTTTTTTTTTTTTTTGTCTTCTTTAAGAGAAAAATCATTTTAAACGCTGGCAAAATTCATTTCAATGTATTTTTATCTGCTGTTGCTTTCGATTCGATCATGAAATGCATTTATTTCTTGTGTGGAATTCCTTCCAAAATTTCTCATAGAGAGACTTTTTGAAAGGAATTTCACACAATGTTTATAAACCAAATCTACTTTCAAGTCTTTTTCACTCAACTTTAACATTATTCAAAAAGAGAAGAAATGTTTATTTCAAAAAAGCATCATGACTTGCTTGACCCATCAGTTTCAGTACAAAGAATCTTAAATTATTTTTATTTTGCATACATTGAGATCATTACAAAATGTAATATCTTAATCTTATTATCGTTAGGCTGTATCCTTGCAGAATTTAAAGCTTTGATCACTTGAACATTTGGTAACAAGCTGTTGTGTAAAGTAGAAAACAGAAATCAAGTGTAAACGGAAAAAGGAACCGACTTAACTTACAAAATTTCAAGTATTTAATGGATAAATAGTTGGACAGACATATTTCGTAATGATTTCTTTAAAGATAATACAAACATTTTTATAAATTGTTTCTACTCTTAACTTATAGCAGAATTCTTTGTATATAAATTTCTAATGAAATTAATTGAAATCCATCAAAAGCGCCTTGTGGTGTTAAAATTTTACATAACGCTTTATTAGTAAAGTTAAAGTAAGCAAAGCCAAGACATAACCGTGAAATATTTATGAAAGTCTAAACTATTAACAGATGGCGCTGCGCTTTCTTCATTTTATATTAATTTATTGTTTTCAGGAAGATTTTAAGATTTTTTTCTTTTTATTAAAATAAAATAAAATGTTTTAATGCAAATAAAAGTGAAAATTATTTGTATTTTAAGATAAGCTTTATCTCACAAGAGAATAGTAATAGATAGTTTTGTGCAAAAATGTTTAATTTCAAAAAAAATTTGTTAACTTTGCGAAAATACTTACCCTTAACATTAGTGTTTGATTGATCTGACGCCATTTCGCCATTATTATTTTCATTTATTTCCGTTAATGCTGTGGCCCCTGTTGTTGTTGTTGTTGTTGCTGCTGCTAATGATGCTTTAAAATATTTCATGCTTTTTGAAGAAGAAGAGTTCATTGTTTCCAATTTAGTTTGAAAAGTTGTCTCAAATAGATTTTTTGTTAATTCCGTAATAGGCGATAAAAATTGCGCTTTCGTTTCTTCTTTTATCATTTTCTGTGATTTTATTATTGGACTTAAATTAACTGTTGAAACTGATGCCTCATACAAATTGACACCGATATGTTTAAAACGTTTAGATGGAGCCTGATTGTATATGTGACATTTAATAGAATTTTCATCATCATTATCATCAATATTTACATCACCATTATGGGCATAACCATCATTAACATGAATTTTAGATAATGCAGACGTTTTAACTTCATTTTCACTTTCATTTTCATCATCAATTTCATCTGGCGTACGTTTATGTATATTAAAAGTATTACTATTTTTGTTGCTATTGTTATTATTATTATTATTATTATTATTGCAATTATTGCTGTTGTTGTTATTGTTATTATCACTTACAGAGTTTGATGCTTCCATAATGATTTATACATTTAAAGCACTTACGCGAATTAAACTTTTCTAAAATATTTTCTTTTCGACTTAGTTTCTCTTAAATTTTGTTTATGTTTTTTCCGTTGCCCAATTTTTTGGTGCTCTTTTTTGGTTGCTTATTTTTTCACATAAACTTAAAAATTGAACTTGACTCGAACGCAAAAGTAAACGAAAAGTAAACAAAATACACGAATCTCTAAAAAAATTGCTTATTATTCTTCAAATATAAAGAACTCTAAAATAAACACCCATGCGGCTATAAAGCAAAACTAAATAAAAAAAAAACACACAATAAATAAATTTGCCGTTTCGTTTTTTCTTTTTTTTTTTTTTGGTTTTTTTTTTTTTTTTGTATTAGAAAACAAAGCACGTTTCCTTCCAATTAAAATGATTAAGATTTTTTCAATCCAGGATCCAGAAGATTTTTGTGAGAAAAACGGGAAGCAAATGTTTCTCTTTTAAAAATTTTGTTTGGAAAATTTACGAAAACTCGTCGTAGAAGAGTTTCTCTTAATTTAAATATGATAAATATGCTTAAGATAAAATTGCATTGTACTGATGTTTGATCCGGATTGATTGATTGATTGATTGGTTGGTTACAAGTGTTTTCTATGTCTGTAAATGTACATTAAGAAGAAGAAACCACAAATTGTATAAAACAAAATAAATAAATAAATAGGAAAAGTTGTGTAAATAAATAAATAAATAAATAAATAAATGAAGTTTATTTGTTTTGATTAATAAATAAATCGAAATAGTAAACATATCAAAATCAGTGACATTTCCCCTTCATGCTAACTTTTCGTTGTTTCTCTTTATTATTTATTAGCAATTTTCTTTGTAATTTCAACGAGAAAAGAGAACTACTGTAAATGGATAAAGTGAAACGGTGATATAGTAACAGGCAGATAAAAAGAGAAAGAGAGAAAGAGAGAGAGAGAGAGAGAGAGAGAGATAGAAATAGAAAGAGAGCAAAATAGACCTTTAGAATGAGATAGAAACATATAGAAATTAGAAAGAGAGAGAAATAGAGATATAAAAAGTGCGTGTATATATGTGTGTGTGTGAGAGAGAGAGACAGAGAGAGAGAGAGAGAGAAAATGATATAAAGATAACGAGATAGAGTTATAATAACATAGATAAAGATAATAAGAGTTGGAGAGTAAGGCAAAGAAAATGTTAGAGAAAGGGAGAAATTGAAATAAAGAATTGAGAATGAAGTGAATGGAGTAGTTTTTGTAATTTCCCATAAGAAAAGTTTCTCCTTTTAAGTAGAAATGATTGTAACAAATGTGAATTTTTTTTTTTAGCTTTCTTAAATATCTGATAGATTCGTTTTGTGCTTTATGGCATCAATCAATTTAAATATTCTCTACCATATAATTCTCTAAACCACTTATCCTTGTACTTACATTTTCACTTACACACATTTCTCATGGCAATGTGTCGTCTCACAAAGCAATGACGTTGCAATGATTTTTTTTGTTTTTTTTTTTTTTCGGTAATATTAATAAATTGCAGCCCAAATTAAAATAAATTCAATAATAAATTATTTTATAAACTTTTTACAAATATCACATACGTTTATATGTATGTATGTATGTATGTATGTATGTATATGGATATATTTATATTACATATTTACACACATTAGACACATGGCAAATTATACACATTTTATTTATAAAGGTCAATTAAGAACAATTATTTATTGCACATTAATATTTACATACATAGAAATATACATTTCAAATAAAAATAAGTAATATTTTATTTATTGTTGATTAAATTGAACAAAATTGATTTAATTAAATATAATTGGACGTGACGTTTTTGTAATGCCGAAGGAAGCAAAAAAAGAAAAAAAAAAAGACTTAACTGAGCGAGCACTGCCCTATTTGATTTTATTCGATTTGATTTGATTTCTTATTTTCTTTTCATCAAATATAACTGTTTCTATTATTTCATATCTGTTTATACAATTCATTCTCAAAATTAAAAAAGTAAGAAAAAAAAAAAAGAAAAGAGACAGTGTGAAGGAGATAGGGGTAGAGAGGGAAAGAGAGAAATCGTGATTGCCAAATGTTTCTAATTAATAATTTTAAATTAATTTATACTTTTCATGAAAAATCTTTCATTATGGTAAAGAATTTTAAAGTCATGGTTTTGCTTCTGTTTTTTTTTTTTTTTTTTTTTTTGAAAAACCATGCTTAAAATATATGTAAAACGCCTAAAAATAGGCAATTGCAATTAGGAAGATTGTTATAAAGGTGAGATGAAAAGTCTAAATTTTACAATGGAATGTTTGATGGCTGTAAAAATAATTCTCCAATGAAGATACAATTAAGGTCAACAGAAATTTATTTAAAATACCAGAATATGAAAAATATGAATTTTTTTACAAGAGATTGATCTAATCTAAACTTCTTTCATCGCATTAAATTGAAGCGAGATTTAATCCGTTTCATAGACATTTCCTTAAAATGTTTTAAATGGCCTTAAATGTATCGAAATATTATTAAAATTAAGCATATTTTTAAAATTAATTCAATCTAAATCGAATGGACAAATTTTATTTTAACATAGAATTTATTTTCAATGACTTTTTTGTTTTCGCTGTTAATTTCTTAGATTTTTCATTTGGTGTGCAATTTTTCCCAAAACATTTTACCTCATAAATTGCGTGGAGTATCTACAAAACATATGAATTCGGTTTTTCTTTATGGCAAAATACGCCAAAACAAAAAGAGAAATATTAAATAAAAAATTTTGAAAAAATGTACAAATAAAAAAGGGAGAAAAAAAAAACCATACAAAACACAAAAAAATCCTTCAAAAAAAAATTTAATAAATGATGGTACAATTATTAGAAAAAGAAAGGAGCGTTTGGGTTGTAATGCCTGACATTTCAAAATGGTACCACAAGTTTTTTCGTTTTCTAAAGATTTCTCTTAAGCAAATGTTTGTGTTTGATTTTTCAATTTGGATTCATCATTTCCTGAATCACATTGCGGATAGATACTACTTTCATATGTAGGTACCATATATTTAATATTGATGAATGCATTTGGTCCACCGCAACGCTCTAAAAGATTTAAAGTATCTTCAATAACATCGCCAATACGTTTATCACGATCAGGATCAATGCCAGCGCCTAAATTTACATTTATATTTTTATATAAATTACAAGCAGATAGTAATTGCCTATAATATGGTATTAAAGCTTGGCCAACGCAAGGTCCTTCAAAAAAAAAAAAAAAAAAAAAAAAAAGAAAAGGGAAAAAAAGAAGTTGTAATGAAAATTTCTCTCAAGAAAAGTTTAATAACTTACCAATTAATACCATCAGTTGTAAGACTTTTAAGGCACTAATTATAATTTTTTTATCGTACGTATTTAAGGCCCTTTTCAATGGTAGAATCAATTTTGGTATTACAGGTAATATTTTATGAGGTGCTTTCCTTATTAAATCCATTGCACCATATTGGGCTAATTTTCGTATTTCCGTATCATTATCCGAAAGGCTTTTTATCAAATACAAATATAAATAACAAAAAATTTCATGAAATTTGTCATTTGAAGAAATAACCTAGAAAATTGGCATAGAAGTCTTACCCATCCACAAAAATTGGCAAATAATAACAATAATCTAAATCTTCCGGTTGACAATACCATTTCAATGGATATTGTGTGCTATTTTTTTTCAAAGCTTTACCAGAATAATAAACCGGTATATCGCCACGTCTTAGATAAATTTTAAAAATTGTCTCTTTAACGGGACGCTTTTTAAATATATTAATTCTTTAGTGGAATAAAAATTTAAAAAAAAAATTTTTTTTTTTTGTTTATATAAATTTTATGTATTTTTGCTTTTTTGAAATAAACAAAGAGTCCAATGTGTGCAAAAGCCACCATCTTAAATTCTCATCATTTTGTAAAGTCATACAATTTTTAAATTGTATTAATTTCGAGTGGTCAAAAAAAAAATTATTTACAAAGCAGTAAATATTTATGGCGAGTGAGACATTCTTAACGCCCTTTGTCCATTTAAAAATTAAGAAATTATTATCTTTCTTTTTTTTTTTTTTTTTTTTTTTTGGAATCTAAAATCTTTGATGTTAATAGTTTTTGGGAAATTGGACTTGAATTTACTGAGCTTATTAAAACTCTTTATCCTGCCTATAAAGATTTAGCGATTTTTTCTTACGAACAAATGAATCATTTTTTTGGATTTTTATGGAGAATTTTATGGAGAATTTTGAGCGCGCATAACGAAACGAGTTGTCTGCCTTTTTTCAGACATTTGCTATAAATTTTCTTAAGAGGCGTAGCTTTTTAACACCACAGATTGATCATCTTTGGTTTTTTCTTTTTTTTTTTTTTTTTTTTTTTTTTTTTTAATTCCTTTCGATTTCTTGTAATACTTTGGTGGAGTTTTCACAATGGTATTCCTTTGTAAGGCCTGATAAGTGAAGGCTGGCACAATACGTTTTGGCTAAAATATTTTTTTTTTATTAAATTATTATATAATTTATATATATATATATATGTATATATATGTATGTATAAAAATGTGTATGTAAAAATATATATATACCATTCTCGCTCGTAAATATAATAATTCGCGACATTCTTTACCCGATAATTGTTTTTGTTCTGGCGGCATTTTTCTGCTATTAATTACACTGAAATGTTACCAAATGTTAGAAAGAAAAACCAAAAATTGACAAAAAAAAAAAAAAAAAAAAAAAAAAAACAAAACAAAGAAAGAAAGAAAATAAGAAAACAAAAAATTAAAAATTTTTAATGTCAAAAGTAATGACAATAAAAAATTGTAGAAAGAGAAGCCATCAAAAATTTTTGAAAATTTTTAAATATCTGAAACTGTTTCAAGGAAGACAGAAAAGAAATATTTCTTTTGAAAAGATTCGAAATAAGTTTGTGCTTTAGCTAAGTAAAATTTTGTTTTGCAATTAAAAAAAATTTTTTATTTAAAATAAATTTGAGAATTTATTGTAACAACAATGTTATGGCACTCACTGCCCTAATTAATCTGCCCTAATTAATAATTCAAAAATTAATTCATGAAAAATATCTGCAGATAAAATAACAACAATATCCTCCTAAATTCATTTTTTCTTATAAATTTAAGTTTATTAAGAAATTGTCAAAAATTTTCTAACACTTACTTCAATAACCACAAAGCGACAATTGCCCAGCAATTATTCAATTCAATTCAATTCAATTCAATTGCATTGAAAATGTTTTAAAAATGAATGGAAAATGAAGTGAAGTTTGTTCAAAGCGCTAGTGACTTTTTACGTTGCTCAAAATGAACTAAATTCAATTTATAAACACACAGAGGATAATGCTAAATGATGTAGAAAATAAAAAAAAAATACTCAAGTTTTTTTTTTCTTTTTGCTTCCTTTTTTCAATTTGTGTACCTTTTTCCTTTTTCTTTCTTTTTTTTATTTTGTTTTATTTTTTGTAGAATTTTTTTTTCATTGCTGCACTTTTCCTTTTATCTTCGCATTAAAATCTATAAAGTATATATAAATATTCACTCTCTCTTTCTCTCTCTTTCACTCTCTCTGTATATATATATATATATATATGTGTGTGTGTGTGTGTATGTGTATGTATGAGTAAATAACTGCATTTATACGCATAAATAAATAGACGAAAATTATTAAGTTTAATGTTTGATTTATGGCATTACCCTACAACTGGCTTATACGACCCACATAAATTTTAAAGCATAATTATTTTCAAATATTTTTTTGAATATTATTTTATAGTTAAATTAGAATTCAGCTTTCACTAAAATCTTAATTTTATATAAAATGACTTTTAATAGATTTTGGAAAGGTTATAGCTTCTTGAGAGCCTTGGTTAAGATGATTCTTAACCAAGGTAAAATGTGTTAGATAAAAGTAGATGAAAATATGCAAATTATGAAATGACTTTACATAAGGAGTTACATAACTCCTTCAAAAGAAAATGTGAATGCCTTAGAGAAATGCAAGTGATTTAGAAATCGTTTATTGATTATTCAAAAATCTGGAAACTGCCCACTTACATATTTTATTTTTTTTTTTTAACTTATTATTATTAATGTATTGCTTGTGTATATGAGAAATTATTAGCAAAGTATTGCATTATCAAATATTTAAGGACAACTTAGAAGCAATTTAAAATTTGAAACCATAAAAGTTTTTTAGATTTATAAAAAAAAAAAACCTAAACTTTGCTTAATATTTAATCAATAAACTTTCAATTTATCTGCAATTTATCTGCAATTTATCTACATTTAAATCGAGAAGGCTAATATCCGTATACAGTTTAGTGGCCTTTATTTTTTTGTTTGATGCTGCTCGCATGGCTTGTTGGTATTTTTTTTAAAAAAAAAAATTGCATATTTGTAGGCATTTAGATAAATAAAAAACTTTGACTGAAAGTTCTTTGCTGCGTAATTCTCGAAATTAATTTTTCACTTTTTATAAGCATTTATCAATTTTAATAGTCAATTTGCCATTCATGAGATTTATAAAACTAACAAAAAAAAAAAAAAAAAAAAAAAAAAAAAAAAACCAAAGTGTTCAATATTCACTTTAAACCTTCTAAAACCTTTTAAGCATATTTCGGTGCATGTTTGTATGTATGTATGTATTTATGTATGTGTGTAAGTATAAATGCATGCAACTTTGTCTTTATTATTATTGTTTGTTTTTACATTTATTCAGTGCTTCTTTTTTTTAGTCTTGTTATTATTGTTTTGCCTAATTTGCATGCGAAAAGTTGACGTCGCATTGAAATAGAAAGCTAAAGTGAGAGTTATAGTAAGAGAAAGAAGCGCAAGACGACAAGTACATAAAAAATTTTTTTTGAATGTTAATGTTATACACGTAATGTGATGGAAGCCATCAGCAAGCTAGAATTGTAAGAAACAGAGGACAAGGTTTGAGTATGAGAAACGAGAATGGCACGAAACGGAATGCCGCGTATTTGGATGAGCGTTAAACATTAAGACTTTACATATTTAAATGGCAAAAGTTTACTTATTATAATAAATTTATTGTGCGTTTATATTTATTTTTGTATGTATGTGTGTGTGTGTGTGTGTGTGTATAACAATATATTGCAAAGTATCAGTGTAAAAGTCACGCTAAACATTTAAAAGGAAAACAAGAGCAATATTGTTTTCAAAAGTTGCACGCTATAAAATAATTAGCTTTATTTGCAATTAAGATCGAATTTCCACTTTAGTAAAGAATTTAACAAGATGAATATAAATATTTATATATGATATATCCAAAATTGGATAAAATTTAAATTTTGATACTTTGGTTAAGCAAAATCAATGAGGAAACTTTTTTTGTTGTTCTAAAGATCAATAACAATTTATTGCTAAATGAGAGTTTGAAATGTAAATTTTTCTTTTTCTTAAATTTAGATATGACAATTGAAGGGAACATTCCAACTAAGAGCTAATTAAGAGCTAAAGGAGTTACGTTTCAAGTTTTGAGATGAGGGAAAATACTTTCTATGATCTTTTCTTCATTTTTATATGGAAGTAGAGTAAATTATTTGCTGGTAGCCGTAAGTTTCTCAAAGTAAGTTCTTATTTTTAATTATAATGGAAAAAGTTTATTCATTATGGCATTTCCATGATAGCACAAATAATTAGTTATGCGTTTATATTTTAAAGGCTAAAAGTTAATTTTCACAAAAATTCTCTTGAAATATTTGACATTTAAGGATGTTTTCTATTGACCTATTGATAAAAATATTGATCTTTTTAATAAACATTTTATAAAAAATTATGTTGCCATTGATTAAATTTTATGGTGGTTGTCTATAAATAAGTTACAGTGTTTCCAGACAAGCCAATAATTCTTTTTAAAAGTCCAAGAAGAGAATTTATAACCTAAATTATTACATCACTTACATGATTTAAAGCAGAAGGTCCAAAAAATTTCTACTCCAAGAAATAACGAGATAAGTTTCATTTTGTGAAACTGTTACCAGACCCCATTTAGTTTTTATCAGCATTAAATTTTAGATTAGGTCTGTATGGCTGTTTGTCTAAAAGTCTGTTCAGTTATTGTAAATAAGTTCTACGGGGCTTCCAAAAAAAAGCTATTACGCTGAAAGTTGATATGCTAAAATTTAAATATTTCTTTCAAATTCATTGATATAGAAAGTGGCTTGGATTGGACACACCCCTACTTCCAGATAAGTATAAATTGAAATGTTTATTAGTGTTTTAAGAAAGTAAATTTAATAAATTTATTTTTTTGGTTATTTGCTTGGATGATGATTGCTCAATTAATGGCTGTAAGCCAAATATAGTTATTTTGTACTTATTAATTACACAGTTAACTTATTTTAAATATCTCTGTCTCTCCATGTTGTCAATTACCACAATAAATTATTCCAATATCCTTTAAATCATCACATTTGTCCTTTTTTTTTCTTTTCTCGTTCTTTTCTATTTTGGCAAAAATGTGAGCTGCTAATTAGTATACAAAAAAAAAAAAAAAAGAAACAAATTACATTTGGCTGAGGCCAAATCTTAGAGACCCATCATCCACAAACCATGATATTACAATTCAAAGCCCGTTTAGGTTTTTCGATTGTAAATATAAAAATGCGAAAATTTGGTCATATGTAATTTAGCGCTGGCGGGCTGTTTTGCATAATATTTGGACGGACATTATAGGCCCATGAATTTACTACTTGTACAAAATTTCACTTTCCTATCTTTTGCAGTTAGCAAATAATGAGCAGAAGCTACTAAAATTTGCTTAAGAAATCTGAGGCCATTCTCACTTTATGGTGCATTGTAAATGTACCTTTTAAACGATTTTAGCCATTTTCTATATCAAGCTGGCTGCAGAAACTTTCAATGTTACTGCCAAATTTTAGCTAAATATCTTTTTTTTTATGACCAAGAAAATGTTAAAAACACATAGACAGACAGACAGATAGACAGACGCTTTTAAATCGATTCATAATTTGATACTGATCGAAAATATATCTCTTCGCGGCTTCATTTTGGATGGTGGGTATAATTATATATATACATCACATTTGAGTAAAAAATTTTCAGTTACTCTATTTGCTTATATTTTCGGGGGCAATCAGTCCCGAGAAGCACCTGCTCAACTGGAAGTGGCTCATGAGATGGTTGTTGGTTTTCCGTTGCCATCAGGGGGCTTCATGTGTCACGAGTTCCGACCAAAGATTTAATTTGGTACCATGGGATCACCAGTTAAAATATAGCCCGTTGTGGTGATATTGAGACTGGCTTCGTAGGGGCTGTGGTGCCTATGTCGCGGGCGTTGCTCGTTCAAACATATTTATATGCTTGTCGTGCAGGGTGCCATTTCCCGAATAAAATGGGCAGCTGGGTAGTTTTATTAGGCTAATTTAAGCTAAGCCAAAGAGTAATAGGAAGGCTCCGAATCTAGATATCAAAGATTAAGCCATGTATATAAGGTGCCATACAGGCTTTAAATTGGAAACTAGTCGTGATGGTAGCATGCATCATGCGTGACTTGACTACCAACTCTAGCGCTCATTATGTACGTTTGTGCATCATGCCTTTGAACCTTCACGGCAGCTATGCATGTAAAACGTTTACTGAACTGTTTTTATTTTTATTTTATATGCTTGTTGTTTGTAGCGTATGTGAAGAAATATATTAAACTAATGTAAATTCAATTTTAAGGTTTGCATTTGCATCAAGAAAATTGCCCTGATTTGTGCCACATTATAATTCGTTTAAACTTCTATTTGCATTATTTATTGTTAAGTTTATTAAAGATACAAGAACGAGAACAGAAATAATCGGATTAAATAGTAGAGTATGCCTTAAAGGAGCTGCTTATAATTCGATTTATCATAATCATTAATGATGTTTTGATGTTTTGTTTTGCGTCATTTTATAATCAGAGGAACCCTTTAACGATGCATGCATTTATTTTATGCTAAAATCTTCTTCTTTATTTTGAAGTAAAAAACTCTTAGGACATTAATTTATATCATTTTCTCTCCTCTCTCTCTCTCTCTCTCTCTCTCACTAACACTCTCCAAATCAAAACTCCATTTGATAAATTCAAATGAATTTATCAAATGAAGGAAAGTTAAGTGAGTTATGAATATAACTCACTTAACAGTCCTATTCTATAAGCGCATTCTAAAGTTCGAATGAATTGGCTTAAAGTAAAAAAGCTCTAAAAAAATGTGTAACAATTTATACGCTTCAAGGTCATCAGTTCTCTCCGCTTCCATTTTAATGCCTTGTACATTACACAATTTTATATCAAGCGTTAAAATACAACAACAACAATAATAATAATAATAACAATATTACAAAAAGGAAAAAGAAAAAATAATAATAATAAAAATATGTGTCACATAAAGTTGAAACAGAATAGCACCTGAATACCATACCTGAGCAAACTAAACTAAACTGAATGAAAAGAATGTTAACAAGTTATTTTAGATAACAAGCCAAGTAACATTTAAAAACAAAAAAAAAAAAAATGACACGTACAAGTGATCAATAGATCAATATATAGAGTTGAAGAACTTTAAAAAATGTTTCAACTTTATTTTACTTTACTTCACTTCACTTCACTTCACTTCAGTTCACTTCACTTTACGCAATGCAATGTGTGTGTAACAAAAGTGGGGCAAAAGTGTGACTAAAGTGTGGCATGACTTGTGGGATAATACTGTGGAATGTGTGGCATGTGATTATGAATGTATGTACATGTATTTATATAGGAAAGAAAATTTTTAATTGGCTGAAGCCAAATCTTGAATATGCAACAAGCAAGCACCATGATACTTAATGGCAGAAAGACTTCTACTTTCCTACAGAAAGACTTCTACTCCAATCAATTTAGTATTATTCGATCAACTTTTTATCTAAATAAAAAGAGAGCTCTATAAAAAAGTAATAAAATTTAATATTGCATAACTTCTGAGAGGCGTGGTCGATTCAAATTAAATATTGCAAAACAATGTACTTTTTAATTAATGAGTAAAAACTTTCTAGAGTAAGTAAGTAACTTTTTGTTAGGCGTGGCTAATTTGAGTAATTTTTGTAGATACATGGAACATGTTTTTAGACTTGTGCCAAATTTTAACAGTTCATCTGCTATAATTTTTGAGTTATAATTAGAAAATGTAGGAGAAAAGCTTTGATTATTAAGTATTACACTAATTAGCGTAGGCGTGGCCTATTTACATAATTTTGTGACACACGTTATGCCATAATGATCTTAATATTTTTGCAAAATTTCAGCCTTATATCTTTGCTTAAAAAATCAGGGAACATCTCAGTTTAAGATGCCTTGATATCAACTATCATGCAAGAACTCTTTATGTTTCTGTCAAATTTGACATAGATATTTTTAAACTTACGACCAAGATAATGCTTACAATACAATAAACACGCAGATGGACAGATGGATAGACATATCTAAATCGTTTAGGAATTTGATGTTGATTAAAAATGTAAATATTTCGTAGGATCTCTGAAGCTTCTTCTTGGGTGTTAGAAACATAATAACAAAATGAGTATACCCCCAAAATATGTGGGTGATGCATATGAAAAAGAATAACCTAAATTAAAACTAACATAAAGCAGTCGTTACTTTCTTTTGATTTGGTGCACACAAAACGAGACAAATAATGTCGAATGAATGAAAGTAAGTTAAAAGTATGCGTGAATGAGGAGTAAAAATAACTAAGGGAAAGGGATGTAACTATGAATTAACAGGGAGAGAGAAAGCGAGATTGAGAAAGAAATCCTCAAAAGTATTATAAATTCTAATTTGCCAGGAAATACAAACAAAAACAAGAACAATTTTTTTTAATGTTTCTTTATTTATATGCAATAGTCACATTACGCTACCCTACTCTATCGTTCCATATTCTGCTATACATATATATATCATGCATGCATGCTACATATTATATGATATAAACTTTTAAACTATAATAACAACAATAATAATAGCAGCAAATTTCGAATGATATGGGAACAATTTTTGTTACTAAAGTTTAATCAATGTCGTACACTTTCCAAAGGGTTTATTTATTTTTTTTTTTTTTTTTAATGAAACCCATACTCATCACATAGAAAAATCAAGAGAGCTGAAGAGAGATCAAAAAAATGCAGAAACAAAGAGGCAAACTATAAAGATGTAATGGGTCAGAAAGAGAAAGAGAGATAGAGATCGAGACAGGGTAAATGAATATAAATTTATATTAACAAAACTCTGATTTTATGATTTTTCATTTATGTTTTCCATTTGATTTTACGATTTCTTCCAACTTCCTTCTTTTCACATTTTTCATGTTACAGTTTTTCTTTTTTCTTCTCCTTTCTGTTCTAATGTGAGTAATGCCTAAAAGAAAGACGGCACTCAAGTTATTTTTGGTAAAAATTAGATTAAAAATTGCTGTCTTAGAAAATGTAATTGAAAATTTTTCATAAAAAATATAAATTGTTTTAAAATTTTAATCATTTCCATAAATTGCAGCATTTACACATATTTATCTGGGCTCAATATCATCGCATACCAAATTTTCTTCATTTAGTGAAACAAAACAGAGACTTTCACTTACCATTAACATTAATCGTTTGCAACATCCATGCTCCGTCCATTGTAAGATATATATATTAGAAATTATTGGGCATCGCTGAAAACTTATGATTTCATCAAAAAGTAGACCTTCGCCCCTTTCCATTGATATATAAATTCAGTCGTTTTCAAGTTATAAGCATTTGAAACGTCTCTTCATTTTTACAAAATTGGAAAAATAACAAATTTTATTTTGCTTATAACTTGAAAATGATTGCACCGAAACTTGTTTTAATTAAAGGGCGAAAAGTCTATTTTCAAATAACATAATTTTTCGTTAGATGTCACACCTATTGCAGGCTATATGTACAAATAAATGAAAGTGATTTTTTCGTATTTTATTATTTTACTTTATTTTTATTGATTCATTTTAATTTTCTTTTGTTTTGTTTGTTTTACTTTTTTTCTTTTTATTTTTTACTTGTATTTCTATTTAATTTTTTTTGTTTTTTATTTTATTTAAATTTACACAATAAGTAAAGTAATTGACACATAAAATAGGCGACTTTTAAGATTTAGGCATTTTACACAAAATTTAGTTATTTATTTATTTATTTAATTGATGCAATAGATTTTCCATTATATAACATGTGTATTCTATCTATATACATATTTATATTTATATATAAATGTGTAATTTGCAAAATTTAAAATAAACATTTACATTTATATTCACATCACTTTAATTACATTACATTACATTTACATTAACATTTACATATATATGCGTCTTACAATTTTCTAAACTAATTCATTAAACATTGTTATTTTTTGTTATTTTGTTTTCTGTAATTATAATTATAATAAAAAAGAAAATAAATGATATTTGGCTGGGGCCAAATTCTTAAGTACCCACCATCCAAGTACTTTAATACTTGATGATAGAAGAAGACAACATATTTATTATGATTCGATAAATTTTCCCAAAAAAAAAAAAAAAAAAAAAAAAATAATGTGATAATTTAATATTGAGTAATTTAATGTAGGCGTGACCGAATCACATGATTTTTGGGCACACATTATCCTTAATCGTATCCTTAATATTTATGCAAAATTTCAGTGCTCTAACAGTAACTGTCTTTGAGTTATAGGCAAAAATCAATAAGTTTTTTTTCTTAGAAACAAAGATGTTCTCATTTTATGTAAAATTGTGTAGGCGTGTCCTTTAACCGATTGGACGACTCAATATCAACATCCATCTATGTGCAAGAATTTTCAATGATTTTGCCAAAATTGAACTGGATGTCTTACATTTTACGATCAGGGTAATATTTAGAATAGATAGACAGCAACTGGTGGACAGACGGACAGGCATGTCTAAATCGTTTCAGAATTTGGCACGGTCAAATATATATGCACTTTAATTATAAGAATTCCGATAAGGCTTTTTAGTCATTACACATTACACAAGTAATCTCTGGTTGGTGGGAGGTGAGTATACTAAATTATAATTCTAGCTATAAATAGGCGAGTAATGTTGCACATTTTATCACTGACGCTGCGCTAATTAAGTGCATTTTACACATTTTTCTTACATTTTTCGTATTGTGCTAATTATCAATAATCTCTTTAGTTTCTTATAAAATTAATTAATTAATAATTAATATATATATATATATATATATATATATATATATATATATGCAAGAGTATTATTAACATTTAAAAATAAACTAACTAATTAAAAATACTATATCGATTTGTTGCTTCAAAATTTATGGAACAAAATATTCGACACGTTCAAGTACGAAAGAAACAAATAAACAATAACAAAAAAATAATCTGCATAATTAAAGGCAAATTTCTTAATAATTTACTTAATATTATTATGCTTTTAATTAATGCAATAATTAATATTCAAGTTTTTAATTGTCATTCGCCAAGAACTTTCGAGATCAATGATGCGAACAATCAATCAGTCCAGTCAGTTTTCTTTAAGAATCGTATGATGAAGAATCATTTTTACGAAAAGTATCGCAAAATTGGACAATTTGTTGTATATTTAGTTGTTGTAACGATAATGGCATTACCATAATCGAAATAAAAATATAATAAAATTGAATAACATTTACTTTAAAGTCTATAAAAACTAAAGTAAAGATTTAAAGTATAAACGGAATTTGCCAATTCTAGCAATAAATGATGAAAGCGCATCGTTAGCAACATCACCAACGGAAACTTAACTTTTTATTTTGACTTTGAATTGAATAATTAATAATGAATAATTTAAAAAGAATAGAAATCATTTGTGGTGGGGTATTGAAATTTTTGTTTATAAGAAGTGACGTCTCATATTCCATTAATTTAAAAACTATTCTCTTAAGTAACTGGTAATTTCATTGGAATGTTTTGTTCTTAAAACGGAAGCTCTAGAATTCATGTGTATTCATTTATGTGCATAATGTACATACATAATATTTGTATGTATATGTATGTGTGTATATAAAGTACATTTATTTGTCATATCTTTTTTTTTTTTAGTATTTAATTCAATTCAAGTTTTCCGTTGACGCTTACGCTTACGGTAATTGAAACAATAATGAATTAAATTTGATATTTTCGTACGTGTTTTCAATTATCAAACTTTTATATCACACTAAAAAGTTATATATATATGTATGTGTATATGTATGTGTAATATTGAACGCAACAACAAACAAATAAAGAAAAGAAAAGATAAGTAAAATGAAAGAAAAGAGACCAAGAACGAAATACAATAAGACAATTATAATTTGGTCCAGTTGTAAACATATTTGTACGTGTATGCTACACAATACACAAAACAAAAAAACAGAAACAAAAAAACAAAAAAACAAAAAAACAAAAAAAAAAACAATAAAAAGTACCAAAAAGC
This sequence comes from Melophagus ovinus, assembly GCA_023089585.1. Lineage (NCBI taxonomy): Eukaryota > Metazoa > Arthropoda > Insecta > Diptera > Hippoboscidae > Melophagus > Melophagus ovinus. The sequence continues at coordinate 9,467,665 of JAKKIB010000177.1, forward strand.
AATAAACGTGCTTGTATTCAATTAACTATTTCATTAAGAGATTGCTGCTCTATTTTGGAAGGCGACAATCAAGTCAAGTGTTTTTAATTTGAATTTTTTTCCTTTTTTTTCGTTCTTCTTTTTTCATTTTAGCAAATTGAAGATTTCTTATAATTTTTGATTTTTCTTTCCACTCTATTTCACATTTGTTTTTATTCTTTTTGTATGCCTTAAACGAATTTTTATATCCCTGCACCATCCATCACTCATTTTAAGGTTCTTCAGATGAATCTATTCATCCTTACATACGTGCGATTTCTAATACGACATAAATTCCGTCTCTTTGTACATTTGACAGTGGCCTATTTTTTCTTGGTGGAAAATATTTTGCTGAAATGTGACATTCGCAAAGCGGACTAGATTAAATCAGTTTTAAAATTATTTTACTTATAACGATGCTTTACTATTTTATTCTTTCAAAAAAGAAAGCTGAATATAAAGTAAATATATTGCAATTCACTCAAATTCTCGTGGAATAATCTATAATGGACTTGTTGATTTTTCATTTCCTACCTTTTTGAAGTCCCATCTTCATATAACGGACTTTTCAATTAATGACTTTTTTCTTCTAAGCTTTTTAATGCTACATCAAAAAAAAGCGAAGTGCAATCTTATTAAAAGATCGAACGCGTGTTTAAGTCGTACGTTTGTTTTATTTAAAAAGGCTTAATTCTATTTACATCTTCTTTTCCCCTTTTCTTTTGGTAATAATTTTACTTCCTTTATTTATTATTTAATTTATCTACTTAAATGTTTGGGCATTTAATTTAATGATCAATCGAATTATTTAACTTTTTCACTTATGAAAAAAAAGGAAAAAAATATGAGAGACAAGTCTAAAATCGCTTTGTCTGAATAAAAACTCAATTAAAGTGCAAAACAAGAAGAAAAAAGAACAAGATCTTTCATTCGAAAAAATTTGTAGCAAATTTCTCGATGAAAAATTTAAAAAAATAAAGAAAAAAAAAACCAAATTAAGGAAAAGTGAGAGTATCGATAGTAAAGTAATTAATACTTTCACTTTTTCTTAATTTGGACTGATCATTTCAAAATGATCTTCATTTAGTATAAAGTAATAGAAATTTTTAAGGGCAGTGGTGATAGCATTAATGATGATCTTAGCTATAGCCTTGACATACACGATGTAATTTAAATCTTGATTGACCTTTAAGTAGAACATGTAACGCCCACTTTTGTTTACTTTAGAAAGTACTTTAGTACCTTAGAAACCACAATGCATGGTTTCTTGCTCTTCAAGCTTCATTAACTTGTTACAAATCGTAAATAATCATTTATATAGTAAAATTGAATGGAAATAAGCAAATTATTCTGCAATCATGATTTGTATGAGTTGTACGTCATTTTCCACAAGATTCGTAACATTTTGAAAATGTCATGACATAATTGAAAAGGTGCTTCAAGACACGGACAAACAGAAGTTTCAAATCACATTACTTCAATAGAGAAATCATTACATTTTAAAAGCCCGACCTACACTTTTCCAAATAAACGTTTAACAGCTGACGTTGCATGTTCTATGTTTTATATTAAAGCTTTAATTACATTCAGAGCACGTCGTGTTTATTTTTAACGGCTTAAAATGTGAAAATGGCTTCTATTTTGATCTTCTTCTTCTTTTCCTATTTGCTGTTGCTATTATTAGAATAATGTTTGATATTTGTATTATTATTGTACTTACATTTATAAAATGGATATAATGATAAAACTGTTCTTGGGGCTCTTGACTAACTAACTGAATTGTCCACATCGGACATTAAAACTTCTAAATCTCCAGCATTACAATTAATCTTGTTAGTGTGAATGTTGTTGATATTGTTGTTGTTGTTGTTGATGTTATTGTTACTGTTACTATTGCTACTATTAATATTGCCATTATGCGTACTAAAATAAGTACTATTTATTGTTGTTTTAATGGAATTGGCAGGCGCAATCGAGTTAATTATAGATGATGAGGTGTGAGATTCAGGCAGTGATCGTGTTGATGGTGTTAGTATTGATGGATGCCCAGCAGAATTGGAACGTTGTAATGTTTCAGTTACAGTACATGTATTCATATTTGTACGATTAGCTGGGCATTGTGTTTCGACTAGTGGAATTTGTTTGATTTTCAAGTTTACATTACTATTTAGCTTTGGATGAGTGATTGATGAGGAGGAATGTACCAGATTCGCATTAGCTTTAGACATATTGGTTATACTGGATCGTGTTATGCGATGATGACTTTTCGGTATAGGTAGAGCAGCAATATCCATTGAGATGGGTAGGCAATTAAATAATGATGACTTAGACATTACAATTGTTGCTGCGGCTGAAGTTTGCTCATTCAAGTGTGATTGTAATTGCGTTTGTCGTTGCCACTGTTGTTGTTGTTGTTGTTGTTGTTGTTGCTTGCTGCTGCTGTGTATGTTGCTGGTGCGTTGTACTACTAATACTACGCCTCAATGGCGGTTGCTTGATCGCTTTTGTCGTCACGGATGCGCCCTCTAAAGATTTATCCATGCCACGCAAGTGCATATTGGAAGTACTACGTTTTGTTGGCGGATCTTTACTATTTTTTGTAGTGTGCGATTTTAAATTCAGACTGCTACGCTTTTTCGATTTTGTATGATTATAAGATGGAGGAGGACTTTGAATTAAATTCTGTGTGCTACCAAAATTTCTACCTAATTCGTTAACATTAGTTTCGCTAAGTTTAGAAAACTGACGACTACTGTCGTCTGCAAACTGGTCCATACAATTAGCGGACGGTATTTGATAATGATGATACGTATAAATGGCATTATTTGTTCCCTGAGATGTAGACGGCTGGCTATTATTTGCTGCTGCTACTAAATTTACTTTATTAATATTCAATTGATTCAAGTCCGTTGTTGCGGCCACTGGCTTAATTGAGCTACCATTTGTTTGTTGATTTTTGTAATTGATTACATTTGGTTCACTATTACGTTTAACTGGACTTTTCACAAAATTCACATTTTCATAGAATGGATTTTCAAAATTAGTTGGCGCCGCTTGTGAATTTAATGTTTCGTAATTTGGTTCGTTTAATGTTAAAATTTGATTGTCTTCAGCGTTATTACCGCGTAATAGCAAAGCAGCCCGTTTAGTTTTCTCACCCAAATTTTTGACAGCATTACCCGATCCCGTTATCGTTGTCGTTGGGCCAATTGTATTGCTCATGTCAGCAACATTAGTGCAATTTATATGCCATTGTTGAAGCTGCTGCTGTTGTTGTTGTTGTTGTAGTTGTTGGTTATTACGTTTCGTTTCTTTAACCAGAACTGTACGTACATTACGTTTCATTTGATTACTCCCAATAATGTGCGTTTTTAATTTTGAATTTTTTGAAAACCTTAAGGCGAATTTGAAGGGGGGCTTATAAACAACTTGCAATTTGACTTTATCATTATTTAGATTACCCGTTGATTTACTTTTGATTGGTGTTTTTTGTACTAATCGTTCCGGCGTTGATTGCGATTTACTCATAACTTTACGAACTTTCGATGCATGTTCTATATGACCTAATGGTTGTGCTACAATTGGCGACTCCAGTAACCATTTCTGGACTCGACTTAATGTATTATTATATTGATGCCCTGTTGTACCAATAGCATTTGTACGGCCGCAACCGCCACCTCTAATCGATGAATAATCAATAATTTCTTTGTTGGATTTTTTCGATTTTTTCATCTTTTTTACATTATCACTTTCTAATTGACCGGTAATCAATGGCTTGACACTATTCACAGCTGTTAAACGTTTACTCACTTTGTTACGCATGGATTTCTTTAATATTATTGCTCTATTGGCTATTACGCTATTGGTAATACCGGTTGTTGTTGATGTTGTTGCTGCTGTTGGTGTTATTGTTGTGGATGTCATAATATTAACGGGGTTGGAGCTGGAGGTTGTGATGGTAGCAATACCAGTGCCGATGCTGATGCCTTTTATGACATGACCATTTCCTTTTAACGGATTTTTCGTAATTTTGATGAGATTTTTACTCTTATTAATATTCATTGCTGTTGCTGTTGTTGTTGCTTTACTTTTATTACTAATATTATTATTACTGTTATTATTATTATTATTATTATTATTATTATTATTATTATTATTATTATTATTATTATTATTGTTGTTGTTATTATTATTATTATTATTTTTGCTATTGATAATATTGGCACTTCGTTCTCCACGTACCTTCTTCTTGAATGGCACTTTTGTACGTATGGCTGTATGGACAATAACGCCATTATTATCATCAGGCAAGCGGACTGTTTCCGTGGTGGCGCTGTGTATAATAGTAACCGATTTCAATTTTAGATTCGAACGTTTCGCTAACAATTTTGTACTGATTATCTGTATAAGAAATGTTGAAAATAGTAGTAGGAAAAAAAGCAAAAAAATAAATAAATAAATATTATATATATATACATATATATATATATATATATATGTATATTGAGTAAGAAACGTGAACATTAAATTAATGTGATATTTTCGAGATATTATTGTTAATATTATTATTATTATTTGTCTTTTTTTTTGGCTTTTGGCTTTTTGCTTTTTATGATATAGCTTTAAATGTAACTAATCATCTAATTTATGAGACGCTGTTAGTTAATGCAATAATATCGAATGTTTGATTATGTACTGCTTCTTCTACTTCATTTTTTGCTTTTATTTGATATTGCACACAAATCACACGTAATAATCTAATTAAATAACTAATAACAGAGAATTATGGCAGCAACAACTAACAAATAACAATATGAGGGCCGCTACTTAAGATGACAAGAGAGCACCTGTGATTTGAGTAATATGAGTAATATGCCATTCGTTTCTAATGTACATGGATATTAGCCTACTATTATTAGCCTACATCCAATGCAATGCCAATAAATTTATATCTTTGCTGAACTTACGCTCTACATTTACTCTCATATATCTTCATTTATTTGTATATTTAATTAATTGACTAACGTTGCCGTTGCTATTGCTGCTGTCAGTTCTGTTGCTGTTATTGTTGATTGTGACTGTTGCTGTGTATGTGTGTGTTGTACTAGTTTTTTGTCTATCTTCATGATCATCTTTTAAAGTTTTGAGTACGAATTGTATAATCTTGTGGATGATATTGGTTGTTGTTGTTAGAAATTAAAAACAAAGGCAATTGAATAAACAAAAACAAAAACACAATAATTATGAATTTAAAAAATTCCACGCGCGCACACCCACATACATACATACAAAAATTTCCCTCTATGAATGTTAAAAAAAAAGGAAAGAAGAAATGTTAATAGAATGCTGCTTTTAATGTATTAGAACTTCTTCCGTAAAACCTAATAAACGGAAACCGTAACTTAAAAAATTATTACTTCCATCTTACTACATCTTGATATTTGAATGTGTGTTAATTTTTACTAAACTAAATATAATAATCATGCCGAAAATTGTTTCGTTTTTTTGCGAAACCAATTCCCAAACTAGGATTTGATTTCACTGCTTTTTTATGTATGGCCAAGTTTTTTCAACAAATAAAGTGAAAGCAAATGCCGTCTCAAACAACTTGAGTTTGAAGAAAATATATTGGCAGAACTGCAAATGGCAAATATGCTTTGCAAAACCTTTATTTTAATTGTAACGTGCAGTTAAAACGAAATGACTTTCTGTGCAACCTAATAATACATACATACATATATACATATATATATATATATAAACTTACCAATAATATAAAGACACCAAGTCCGGCCAAAGCAACAGTGTACCAATTTTGTTGTATCCATTTTTTAAATGTAGCTATACTCTCTTCAGATAGCAATAATTTTCGTAATGTTGCCAATGGGCCAGATGGATCAACTTCACGACACTTTTGGAATACATCGCAATATCTGAAATACAAAAGAAGGAAAAAAGTTATTGAAATGTCATTTGGAAAGCATAAATTGACAGAAAAATACACATAAAAAATAAAAAGAATGAACAAGAAATATAAAAATTGTGGAATATATTCCTATTTCTAGAATAAATTGTTAGTCATTGAAAAGCCTTACCCATTATAATCATTACATGGCGTGCCTGGTTTGGCAAACATATCAGGCACATCAAATGGCGGCTCATTCCACTCAAATGAACTGCGACATGGATTATCTTCACCAGGTAATTTACAACATAATTCGCACGACTTAATTTTATCATCTTTAGCCCCTGGTATACATTGGCATGATTCTAAGCCATAAGCTAAACAAATACTGCCGGTACATTCACCCATAAAGCAAACAAATTCCTTGTTACAAATCGTCTTATTCGGTTTATTTACAGATGGCGGACATTGAGGCATACGGCCATTACAAAAACTGGGATCACGGCAACCATTATCATCGCGACATTTATCACCGAATTTCAATCTACAATCACCAGTGCAGCATGGACCTTGCGATGGACTACACATCGATTTTGGTGTTAAGGTGCATGGCCTTTCACCATTAGGTGGATGACGAGACATGGGAAAGCAACAAGCATCTTTGCAATCTTCTTCCCAACCACAATCACATTCTTCACCTGGCTCCACTACACCATTGCCACAAATCGAGGTTTGTGGCTCGGTGAAACAACCCTTTGAACTGCGTGCTTTCGCATTAAGTACTGGTTCAATCGACTTTAATGAACATGGCGAAAATTTATTATTGTTCTTTTTATCACCCGATGTGGCACGAGCAAACATTATATAATTACCATCTTCACCACCGGGCGTACATTGTTCTGGATCATGCTGGAATTATAAGAAAATTTAAAATTTACTAGTAAACAATTCAATATTCATAACAATCAGTTAAAATCATTCTATTTATGACAAAAATTTTATGATTAAAATTATTATAAAATAAAATATTGTAGAAAACTGCTTACCATTTTAAAAAGGAAAAAACAGAAGAAGAAAACTGAAGAACATTTCAAATTTTCAAACGCTATAAATTTTCTTTTAACGCTTTCATCTTTATTTTAATCATCGATGCCAACTGTATTCTTGACAAGTTTAACGCAACGACCAACAATGAAAAGGCGGGGTATACCGTTGAATTTATTATCCTCACAAAAAAAATGAAAAAAAACTACACTCTCCTTTGTTTACACTTCTTTATAAGCAAGTAAAAAATTTGAAGAATTTATACAAATTATTAAAACCTCTATAAATAAAAATCTTACAACGGGAAATAAATTTTAATGAAATTAAGCAACAGCCCTTTTTCTATTCAAAGAGGTTTTACTGAGTCAAACACAAAGTTTGAAACGGTTCATAGTTTCAAAAGATTCCTATTTTAAGTGTGCTCTCATCATAATTTTTTATATAGACATTGGCAAAAATTTAACTTAAAGCCAAATGATCTAATGCAAAAATAATGATTCCAGGTGGCATTATAAAAAACCAAAACAAAAACAAAAAAAAAAAGAAAACAAATTTGTATTAAATTATGAATACGCATTCACATGAATATGGGATCTATAACTACTCTATTATGTTACATCTTTCCATCTCTTCCTCGCTTCTTTTCTTTCTTTTTCTCTCTTGTTCTCTCTTTCTAATTTATCGGTCGTGTTCATTGTAGGCATTGTAGAAAACTTGCCTTTCAAATATTATTATTAATGTAAAAGCGCGTTGCAACATGTTATTGCTTTTGATGTTGCTGTTTTCTTTGTTATTACTTTTGTTGCTGTTATCGTTTAAACAATTGAAACAGTTGAAACAATTGAAAAAAAAAGCAAAATAAGAATTGAAAGAAAGGAAAATGTCCGCAGTGATGAGCGTACATATATTTTGTAAATTTACATACGCTATTTCAAATAAGTAAAATAATCTATTTCAATTACTCTTTTTTTGAAAAAAATGTTTCAACTAATGAAATAGTAGAATTTAAATGCTTCACATGGCCTTAACTTTCGTTCTCTACAATTTTTTCCGTGACATTGTATCAAGTGGTGCTGCCTCAAAAACCAAGCAGTTTGTAAATGAACGAATCGACTCAGATCTTAATATCAGCTCTGTCAAGTTCTATTGGCTTGGATGAAGACTTATCAAAATACGGGACACAACATGGAAAAAGCGGAAAGCGTAGAGTACTGTAAGATTTTTGATGGTATGCATGCTTACTCAACGATGTGTAACTAATTGTATCAAGGGCATGCTCTACCAAAACTCCATTAAGTATTTCATCTATACAATGAATGTTACATACATGATTATAAAGTAGTATAAAAATTCTTTGGCAAAGTTACGAATTTACTAAGAGAACGGATTCAGTATACAAATACGCACTTACACTTACAGTAAGATAAGGAGAAAAAGGGATAGGGAGATATAAAAAGAGATAGAATGATAGAAAGAAAAGGATAGATATTGAGTGAAAGGGATAGAAGAAAGAATACTTACAAAGAAAATAAGGAAATATAGAAAGAGAGAGAGAGAGAGAGAGAGGGAGGGAAAGGAAAGAAATGGTTGACATAATGTGAATTGTCGCCATTTGCCTTTTATAATATTTATTGTTTCATTTCGCTTTTCTTTTTAAATTTAATTTTATTTAACTTATTTATTTTGTTGCTTGCTTTTGCTGTGTTTCCCTTGCCTTTCACATCTCACATTAGGCATTGGACATTGTAAATTGCACAAAACAGAATTATAAATAGCACTATACAGTGCTATTCAATAATTCTTTGAATTTTTTTATATTTATGGCAAAAGTTATTCATATAAAATAACAAGAAAATTATTGAACAGTTTTTATAACAAATTTTGCAATAACTTTATCGATTTGCTATATAAATAAAAAAGCAAAAACAAGCAATCAACAGTTTTAAATGCTTTCAGTGGCATTTAGTGCTGGCTTAGACCAGTGTTAATGGGGGAGACCACCATGGTGCAATGCAATAATTATTGCAATTGTTAGAAAACATTTTGTGGCTTGTTTAAGTATTAATATTAAAAATAAACAAATATTTCATATTTATAGTTCAATTTGCTTCTTCTATGAGATTTCATTCATTTCATTTTTATATGTAAAATCTCTATAAATGCTTTTGTTTTATTATTATTTTTTTTTTAATTTGCTAACTTACCGGTGAACCGAAATTATGGCCAATTTCGTGGGCCAATGTAACATGAGAGACAGCTGGTGGCACATGTTTACCATAATTGAGCAATGTCACAATACCAGTATTCAATGATTTTAAAGAGCCACGATAATGCTGCAATTTAAAAACGAATTATACATATAAGTACATACATATATACATTCAAACATACATACAAAAAGGCAATCATTAAATATGTATCAGCGTTAAATGATAAAGTTTCAAATGTTCGAAAACATGAAAGTAAGCAAACTGCAAAAAAAAATGCAATAAGAAGAAAAGAGCTGGATATCTGGCTACAACCAAAATTGTAATACCCACTAAAACAACTAAGAAAACGCTACATTTTATGTCATAAATATTTTACATTTAATAAAAAAAATCTCAACAAATTTTTATTGCAAAAAATAATCTTCTCAGTTTGGACTCCAATGTGAACGGACGCTTTAAATAGAGTGGCCCATTTTTAGTTTTATACCATGAATGGACAGATGGATAGACAAGAAGGCAAGCACATGAATAGGCGAATAGGCGGAAAGACAAATGGACAGATAATGAAGCACGTAGACTATATTAAGTGAAAACTTGATTTTAATGAAAATTAAACATATTTAAACTACATCGAAGTTCTTATGCCTCCTTCTTATGTTTACGCATTTTTTGTTAATATGAATAAACCTTTGACATCGCAAAAATGGCCACCACAAATACCTAAGAAAATTTCCATACTTTTTCTACAAGTTTCAACCAATATTATGAAAAATTGATCCAAAAATGTAACAAAATTTCTATAAAACTCTCATATAAATTTGTACGGCGTTCTGTAATACAATTTGTAACTTATAACATAAAGTTAAAATAGCAACTAAAAATGAAAAATCCTTTTAATTTTCAACGTTCATTGGCATCCGATTATTATCATGAGATTTATAATTTTAATTGTCACATTATGCTAAATGTTAAATTTCGTTTTCATAAGCAAATAAAATGAATATAAATTTGTCATATTGCTCTTGTTAAGACAGTTTAAATGACATTTATGTGTAATCCTTAATATAATATTTAAGAGTTTATGATGTCAAACGAAATGAACATCAATGACAATTGATTTTCTAATGTATAGTGTAATATAATACTCACTCTTTTTACATTTTCATTTCACGAAACTTATGATACAACCTAATTTACACGTGGATAAATTAATGTTAAGGCTTAGTTTGTCTGAGGCTATGAATTACATATCACTCATACGCCATGATGTGCCATGTGAGTGCTATTTATTGCAAACTGTGGTTATATGGATATTTTACATGTGTATGTATATGTATAAAATATATAAGAAGATTATTTAATATTTGTTCGTTTATTCATCTTAGAAACCCGTGGCATTTTAATACGATTATGATTACATTACGTGTAACAATTAACAAAATTTCCCCCTCAGCTAACAATAAAAAAAAACAAAAACTATATATAGAAAAAACTTATGTATTCTAATGATGGAAAGTTTTCCGCTTCATTATTGTTGCTATTTTAATATTTTACCACAAAAAAATAAAAATAAATTCTCTGTCTGCCTATCTCTCTCTCCTTATGAAATAACAGCTTAACATTTTATGAGATTATTAGAAGAAGCAAAAAAAAACTGCCCTTTAATAAAAAGTTTTCTGTTTATCGGAATATAATTATATAAATTTATTCTTCTTGTTTCTTATTGTCCCTATGTCATTTTCTCTTTGTCTCTGTATTTCTGTTGTAACTTTATTTATAAATGGTTGATTTACTTTAATGACTTTAGTAAGCATTTTATATAATGCTTTTACTTCTCGCTCTCTGTTTCTCTCTCTCAATCTTTCTCTCTATCTATCTCCTTCTCTGTCTATATCAGTTTATCATCTTTTCTTGTTGCTAGTCAGTAACATATTGCTGACATGTTGCGTTGTGTCAGTTATGTTCAATCATTACGTATTATTATTGTAATATTTATCTCGATTTTAATTAATGTAAAAGTACACTACTTTTAAACCACAAAAAATTAAATCAACAAAAAATCAAAAAAAAACAAACCGACATTTCAAGCAATCATTCGCAACTGTAATCTATTATACATCCGTCCATCCATCCGTCCATTTGTCATATTTTTATCTTCATTTTGCAAGTTTGAACTAGTGCGACAATTTGCTTTGTCCTTAGGTGAATTTTCGATTGGAAGAATAAGAAGAAGAAGAAAGACAAGTCTTTGAAGCCTTAATTAAAAAAAAGTAATTTAAGTAATAATTTAATTTATATACGATAAAAGTGAGTACAAACAAAACGGTCCTACATAGCGGTCCTTTTTTCCATTGATACTTGTCAGTATTAAACACGAACCAGCATAATCCCAAAACAATATTTACACTTAATGTCAATAGATTTTATCATTTAAATATGCATTTATACGATTAAATTTCCATACAATGATATTTTCATATGTGACATTGTGAAATTATTAAGTTGTAAAATTGTGAAATTTTAATGTGGGTCATTGCTATTCAATTGATTATAATTCCCCACCTTTTTTTTCATTATTATTAATATTATTGTTATTGTTGTTTTAAATAGTTATTATCCAACTTTAAATTCAAATTCATATGGAAATTCAATGCATACATTTTACATATGCATAAATAATGAATATAAATGTATGTAATCAGTTGTGGTTTCATAAAAAAAGAAAATGCGTATTATATTTAATATACTTTTCTCTTTTGTGTATGTTTCGTTTTCTTTGTTTATATTCTTTTTTTTTTGGTTTTTAACTGTAACTTTCTGTTTACATATGTATGCAAATATGTAGCCACATCATATTTATGTATAAATTGCACAAATGTATGTGTGTATATATAAATCCAAGGTCAATAAACATTTTAACGCAATTTAAATTAATGAAACTTATTTATGTAGCTATTGCTGATTAAGATAAAATATATAAATATATATATGGAGCAGTAAAGTGTATTTCTCCAGCATATTAATATTGATTAAAAATTTTTAAATATCCACTATAGCAACAATAGCAGCCACAATAATAATAATAGCAGCAACAACAACTACTTGATGTTCCAATGAAACGTACGTATAAAAGAAACAGCGTTCCAACTAGTAGAATGGAATCACATTCACTTTGCCAATCATAGCAAATACTCAATAATAAGACATAAAATGCGATTTTGAATTTTTTTTTGGTGATGTATCAATAAGCATAGAATTATGGCCTCTAGAGCTTCAACTATGAGCTATAATTCAAAATAAGAATACTTTTTCTCGGCCAATTTAAGCAATTCAAGAAGTGGAAAAGAATTAAGATAGATAATTGGAGCAATTATTGCTTTTTCTAATTAAGAAATGGTTTTCAAATGTCAAACAGTTTATTTCGATAAGCGAAAGTTTTGGAGTTACAGTTATACCTTTAAAGTAGCTTAAGATATGTTAAATGTCATTCCTTAGCTTAACTTTATATAAAATTTATATTTCTTCTTGCAGTTTTTGAAGCCATTTACAAGGCTATTAATCATACTTTTTTCAATCTAAATTCAAAATCTATATGATTTGGGTAAATGTATATGTATTTTTTTTTTTAAAAACTCTTACCCCATTTTTTTCGCAAACACCTCCAGCATTTTTTAAATCACCTGTCCATGCTAAACCCAAAGTACCCATTTCAAAATCACGATAAGTGAACATGTAAGCCAAACAAAATGCATCATAATCCTCCTCTGAAATGACACATTAGAGATTACCGAAAAAGAAAAGAATGGATGAAATGTCAGAATTAAATTTTAAGATTTATTTGTGAAAATATCTCTTTCTTCGTGATACCTGAAAACAATTCTAAAAATTTCTCTACACCATAATTGCCTGGAAAGCGATATGCTGGATCTTTCATGGCATTCATATTATGAACTTTAATACGCTTTATCATAAATGTTATATTATCAGGTTTTCCATCATTATTAAAATCTATAAAAAAATCAATAAAATGAAAGGAGTTTAGAAAAATATTTTGCAAAAAAAAAAACAAATGTCTGTTGCGATATTTTTTGTTTACTTTGTTTTTTTTTTTTTGATGTAAATTGCCTACCCGTATTTTTGTATATGGAATTAGCACGCTGAACATGCCTGGTAATAGCTTCAATACTGGCCTCATCTGAACCCATTTTTTGAAAGAATGTATGATCGGCTTGTAAGTACAGCATGCATGTTATTTTACGGTCATATGATGATTTACCATTGGAACCATTTGCATCCATTGAATCAGATGGATTTTTATTGCCACGATTTGTTAGCAGATTTGTCATAAGCATACTATTAAAATTTGGATTATGCGGATTGGGGGCCATGACAATATCCGGATTGTAATTATTAACAATAATATTCGGTTTTTTGGTGGCACCATTTTTCGTAATGATCTCAACATGTGTTTTATGGATGGGTCGATCATTTGAACCGCTCATAAATATTGTTGTCCAATTATTATTAAATATACTGCGGCTGCCGCTGCTGCTGCCCGAACCGATAACACCATTCGCACCGCCACTACCACCATTATATGGAGCCTCGTTAAAATCATTTGTACGATCATTAAATGATGATCGCTGGTTGTCGTTGTTATGGTTATTGTTATTGTTATATGTACTTACAATAATATTTTTGTGCTTTGTATAAGTTTTACGTATATTATTATTATATTTATTGTTATTGTTATTGTTATTGTTATTGTAATGATAATGACGATTATTATCATTATGATTATTGTTATTATTATTGTATGCAAAAATATTCTCTTCTTCATTGGTATTGTTGGGTTTATTAAAATTTCTTATTATTATATTTCGATTACGACTGTATTTGCTAAATAATGTTGTTGTTGCTGTTGTTGCTGAGGTTGCTGTTGTTGTTGATGGTGTTGTTCTTATTGGTGCTATTGGTACAGTATTTGTGGGGATAATTGTCGCTGCAAGCCCGGTATTACGCCATGTTATCACAGATGCTGGTTGCGTTCGAAACGATTGCTCTTTAATATTATGAACAATAGTTGAGGAGTTTTTAATACGAAAATAATTTCTCGTTGTTGCTGTTGCTGTTGTTGTTGTTCCTATAGTTGTTGCTAATGTTGATTTTGGATGCGCCACATTTGTATAATATGTTAAATCATCATTGTATGGTACTTCTAAATCTAATGGTAGTGAAGGATCACCTTTTGGTCCATCACCAGCCAAAGACAACTGTAACATTAATGTAAAAAAAAAAAACGATAAAAATGAATTATAATAACAATAATAACCATTGAATAAGTCACTTATAATTGTATACAATAAAATATTAGTTCAATTCAAAAGTGGCCACACCGAATTAATAAGATCTTCACAATAAGCGGGATTATCAAAACTTTCGCAAATTATTTTAAAACGAAAAGTCATCCAATTAGAAACAAATTTTGCAACTTTTTAAAGTAGTGACTTTCAAAATGTTAGCACAATCCTTTATGGGCTCAATGGAAAGAAGTTCATATTGTTTGAAGTGGGGCCTCAAATTAGGAATTTTTTTTTTAAATTTTCTACATAGAGCGCATGTACAATTTGAATCGATTTAAATTTGCCTACCTCTCTTTTTGTCAGTCCATCTATCCCTGTATTTATGTATCTTGAAGTTCAAATGATAAAATTTGAATTGCCTTTTTTGGACAAAGCCTAATTTACATCTTTAAAAAATCAACTTATTTTGAGAGAAATTATGAATACAAATTTATAAAGTATAAATTTATGAAAATTCTATTTAAATAGTTTTTTGCTTTGGACCTATTAAAATTTTATAAATTTTTGTTTGAATTATAAATTAACTGATTTGTCAAATTTATGAAATGAATCACACAGAAACGTTTTGCACTGGCCATAAATTTTCAAAATATTCATATAAATTCATTGTTTAAACTTACGTTTTGGTTTTTACCTTCACCTAATTAAAATTCACGTAAATTCATTTAATTAATGAGTCACAACTTTTTATTGCAAAGTTAGAATCAAGTTAATATCAAAAGTTGTCGCATACATCGTGACAAACAAAGAAACTCATTACGATTCAATATATATATAAAGGAGCGACCTAATTTGCCAAGTAAAAGCAAGAGCAACAAAGAAAGAAAAATGTATAAAAAAAAAATCCAAAAAAAAAAAAAAAAGTAAAAGCCCAAAAACAAGAAACGACAAGACTAATTCACACATTTTTAAAAAGCTACTTAGAGTAACTTTCTCTCTATCTCTCTTGCCCACCATCCCCTTACGTATATATCTTTCTCCCTCTCTCTCTCTCTCTCTCTCTCTCTCTCACTATCTTTTTTTTCTCTTTGAACTCTCCATCACTTTTCATGGGTACTTCACACATTGTTTCATTCATTCATTTATTTATACACTTTTTCTATTCTATTCCTTTCTTTTCTTTTTTTTTTTGTATTTGTATTTGTTTGGCGATATTGAAGATGCAGTGCACGATTTTCCATTAGGCAAAACGTCTTAAATTAACTGTCATTCAGGATAGAATTTGACAAAATGATGATAATACTCTAAAAACAAGGAGCAAACGATAACAACGACAATAACAGTAATAATAACAAAAACAAAAGCAACAATATAAATTGGATAGCTTTTTTAAGCATAAATATATATGTACATATATACATATGTCTCACCATTTTCTATCTTCCTCTGCCACATACATGCGCATCAATAATTGTCAGACAAATGTTGCAACCTTTAACATTCAGGCATATGCTATATTAAATTGTATATAATATTATCAGGGATGGGCAAATCTAAATCTAGGTATAAATTTTCTCCTTTTTAAGTGAAAATGCCATAAAATGTTTCGAAATGGAAATGGAGTAAAAATTGAATGAAATGGGCAAGAAATGGGCAAGAAATGGGCATGAAATGGCATAAAGTAGAATGAAACTATTATTTCGATTTTAATGAAATATTCTTTCAAACTATATTAAATTAGTACATTTAGAAAAAGCAAAAAAAAAAAAGCAAAAACTGAAAGGACTTTAGTGTAAGTTCATGGAATATTATGTTAAGTTTTTTTTTTTTTCTTAGAAGAAAATTTTCAGAAAATTTCCAGAAATTACAAAAATATTTTGTACAAATAAGATCTGCTGTCTAATAAGAATTTTACGATGCTACTGCTTAGTTGCGGATTTATTTATTAATCATATTATACATTTATTTTCATTTCATTCTTTTCATTAAGGATTTTAAAGATTTGTTTTTTTATTCCATTTAGATTTTGTTCAGAATCACGCTTGTTAAAATTTTATATGTACAATGCTACCACCATGGATTTTTAATGGCATAGAATTTAAAGAGAATGAAAGAGAGAGTACAACAGAATTTATACAAGTTATTGAGAACGAGGAATACAAAAACAATCATTGACAAGTAGAGAGAACTTTTTTTTTTTTCCCAATGCTCCTTTTCTTTTTTCTCAAGCTAAGGAACGAAAGTTAGTTTTAACAAAAAAAATAGTTTAGTTTTTATGTAGAGGCCTTTAAACAAATTCCAAATTAACTGACTGTTGAGATGTCTCGGAGAGTATCAAGGATTTGTTTTCAAGTATCCAAACTGTAGATTCTTTATTGATTATTATTTTTATATTTAATAAGTGTCATCAACTTGTTTTACGAAAAATCTTTCTTCACGCTTCAGGATACAAACAAACTAATAAATAAATAATGAGACTAAATCGCATAGTTATGGGTCTTTCTTCTTTCTCTTTTTCTCAAACTTTTAATTAAGTAAATATTGATTAAGGGAAAACAAGTTCTAAGACATTTAATAAAAATCTAAATAATTCATCTACAATGCCAAGGTGCCTCTATCTGAAAAACTCTTACAGCACTTAAATTGTTGGCATTGTAAAGGAGCCATCTAATGTCAATCATAAGTTGAAATATAATGCTTTAAACTAGTAACCGCAAAAAAGGATATTTGCAAAGTAAAAGGAAGTAAATTAGTGGCAACAGCCCGCAGTAGAATTAAATGTCCTTAGATGTTAGGAACATTTTTTACTGCCCAAAGAGAAATATCTGGTGCCTAAACCCTAGATCCAGAACATTACAATCCCAAAAAGCACTGCCCGAACACAATTCTTCATTATAAGTATTTCACAAGACATTTTAATTAATACGAAAGATTATTAAATTAGATCTCAATGGTTTTCATAAAGTCTAAATTCTTAAAAATACAACATCACCCTTTTCTTTCTTTTTCATAATATTTCAAAAAAAAAAAAAAAACTTTACTTACTTCATCCTCTGGCAACCATCGTTTAATGCGACGTTCATCATGTGATATATGTTCTTCAGGTTTGGTTGAGGCGCCCGTATAATATCGAAACTCTTCTCCATTCGATATTCTACGTTTCATTTGATCGAATAGTACACTACGTTTTAGTCGTTCACTAGCACAATGTTCAGCAGCGGCAGTTGTTGGCATCTTCTTTGTTTCACCATTAACTTTATGGCGACGCATATCTACATCACTTACTTTATAAATTATACTATGGATACCGGTTTGATTTAATTTACTAGAATATCTATGGGATGGTTCAATATAAAAATGTTCCGTGAATGTTTCTATTGTACCATCTAATAAATTATCATCCGTTAGGACAGCATGTATATAGGAATTATCATCATCTGAAAGTGTAAAAATGTGAAATCGAAATTTGTTTTTAATTATTTGAAATGACATTTTATAGTTGAAGTATAATTTTTATAAACAATTTATAAATCTCTATAAGTAAAAATGCAATTGTCAAATTGAAACAATATCATTTTTAATGATACTTTCTAATGAAGCTTTTGTGATTACAAACTATAAATTCAAAGAGAGATCTTATGACAAATCTTTATCTCCAAAAACATTACTGAACTTCCCTCAACTTTGCATTTCAGGAAATATCTATCTATCATACATGAAATTTTATCAAATTTCCAATGGTACTTTAAATTTAAGACTTTTTTCTTTTTAAAACAATGTAAAATATCCATAGAATTCGATGAAGCTCCATTTATCATGTAAAGCATTCAATGGTCGCCTTGTAAAAAACTCTATAGTTTTGCCTTTTCTTTTGAAATGCTTGTTTTTAATCTTTCGCAAACTAAGCAATAGAGCAAT
Organism: Melophagus ovinus; assembly: GCA_023089585.1. Lineage (NCBI taxonomy): Eukaryota > Metazoa > Arthropoda > Insecta > Diptera > Hippoboscidae > Melophagus > Melophagus ovinus. The sequence goes on from JAKKIB010000177.1 coordinate 9,486,063, forward strand.
GATGAAAGCCTTAGGTAAAGATAACATAAAAAGTAGAAAAAACTAAATCAAAATCAACAAAGTGAAATTTTGTATGGCTCTGGTATTATTTTTTTCTCTCCTAACCACAATGCACTTGTGCGTAACCTTCTTCTTTGTAAAAATGTTTCCACTAAAATTGTTGCATAAATCAACAAATTTTTCATAATTTATACAATCATATTTTTAACTATCAAGATATTCACCACCATCGTAACACTAAAACTATGCGGTATGTGTTAAAAGTAAAAAAAAAAATTTATGGCTGATCAGCCATACCTTTTTTCTTCATCTTAATATTCAATTTAAAAAGAAAAAATTCCTACAAAATTTCACCCTAAAATGCTTAAAGAAGTTAAGAGAATTTTATAAAAATTTTTGTAAATTGTTTTAATTGTTTTAATTTCTTGAAAAAATATATAAGATAAAGAAACTTTTACTTGAGAATATTTTGAGAAAATCAAAAAATTAAAAATAAAAAACTTAAAAATGAATTTTGCGCAGTCTAAAATTGAGGTCTTATTGATGGATTTACTTTGCTAAAATTTTGCTTTTTATTGATTTGCATTAAAGACAATCTAAGCGGAAATTATAAATTTTTCTGCAAAGGTAACTTTGCTTTATTAAAATCAAGTATCCCTTATAAGAGAAAACTTTAGGAAACTATTGAAGTCTGTGCTAAACATTTCACAATAGAATATAAAACTCGCTTTAAAACTCATCAAAATTTATTAATATTTTTTAAGTACTACGTAAACTAGTAAATTTGAATCCTCAAAAACATTTATTTTATATAAGCGATTAAAAGATTAGACGATTAAAAAACTAGATGATTAGATGATTACTTTAATCTCAGATGTGTTAAAAATATTTGTAAATCTATTTGTGCTAGCAAAATCTTTCTAGTCATAAAAAATTATCAATAAATTTTGTTGTAAATGATGCTTTGCTTTTTGGCTAAATAGAAAACAAAATTGTAGAAAATTCACTCTCTTAATAAAAATTCTTTCATTTTGGAATTTTGATGATTTATTTTAGATTATAATGCCGTAATAGGAATAACAATAATTAACTACAGCCAGGTAAAATTACAATGTAAAATTATTTCTGAAAATTTTAGTTCAAGTCTTTTACAAAAAAAAAAAAAAAAAAAAAAAAAAGAAGAAGAAGAAGAAGCAGAAGGAGAAAAATAGATTAAATGAAAATGATGATTATATGGATGATGCAACAAAACCGAGACCACATCATTAGATAAGAAGAAAAAAAAAAAGCAAAAAGAAAAAGCAATATGAAAATTTATTGGTCTCCTTAAACATGGAAATATGAACAAATTGTTATAATGTAATGCTTGTGATAACTATTCATGTAAAAGCTTCAAAAAAAAAAAAAAAAAAAAAAAAAAAAAAAGGAGAAAAAAGGAACGTGATGAGAAGTGTTACATTTTGCTTAAAGCCTTTTTTTTTTGGCTTTTAACTAAACCAATCGATCGATAAGTCTAGATATCTCTTTGATTTAATCTTCAACAACCAAAATGACACTTATGTACAATTAGAGAGCTTCTTTATATACATACATACACATACACATACACACATATATATAAACATTCAGTTAGTTATATACTTGCCCAGATAAATAGATTGTTAAAATGGGCGAAATAGAAATTCAAAGAGATTTAGTTAGTTAGAGTGAGTTAGATAATAAATACGAAGAAAATGGAAAACAAAACCTTATCTTTACAAAGTATCAGTCATCAGTAAATTTGATGCATTTGGTAGAATGATTCAATCTACTGCTCACTACTACTCACAAAACTATATAAAACGATTCTCAACTATACAAAATGTACATACAAAAGGATATAGAAGTGTATCAGAGTGATAAAGTAAAAAAAAAAAAAAAAAAAAAAAAGAAAGAGATGTAAAGTAAGACGATGATATTTATATATGTATATTTATATCTACATTATACATACACATAAACATATATGTATTTATATGTATATGTTCGATTGATATCAAAGAAAAGAAAGTTACATGCACCTTGAATTGATGAGAAATATGTTTCATTATACACTTAGTCCTCAATGCGGTGATGCAGTATTTGAAACGTGACTTTTATGTAAAATGCAATAATAATAATAATAATAATAATAATAATAATAATAATAATAACAAAGGCGATACAAACAAATAAGCATTTCAATTCCATTATAGAAGCTTTTTGGTGTTTGTGTGTAGGGGTTAAGGAAGTTAAGAAATTTATAAGAAATTCATACGCAATGCAAAATGTATGAAATAAATGAATGAATGAATGAATGAATGAATGAATGAAATATATTGTGATACGTTTTCATAACATACCGACTTAATACACACATTACCCGCATCTATATTTAGTTACATATGCAACATATGGGTCAATAAGTTGTCGATTTTTTTTTTTTTTTTTTTTTTTTTACATATTTGTGTGTTTTGATATTTTGTTCCTACTACCAAAGTAGTTTTAACATTTTACATTTGAAATTTATCCAAAAATTTCATTTCAAGCAGCTGCTTGTTAAAATAAATTTTTTATGTCATAATTATTTACTGAGATTTGAAGACAGTAATATTTGTTATATTTAATATTTTTGAAACTTTTATTATACTTTAGTACTTTTAATTGATATTTTTTTTTTTGAAAAACAAACATATAAATATGCCGCATAAGTAAAGTAAAAAGCCTCAGGAAAGGCAAACAACCAAGCAAACGTTGATATCCAATAAATTGCTTGATATTTTATTTTGCCATAACATTTAAATTTGTAAATGAATTATTCATTAATACATTTTCGAGTTGAACATTTTCTATTATAACCAAAGACGTTTACAAAAGAAGCTTTTTTTTTTTTTGTTTTTTTTTTTATATCAAAAGATTTTATCGATATACTTATAAATATTTTTCTAACTACATTTCTATCTTACTAATCGATTTTATGAAATATGTTGATGATAATTTTCCTAAGTACACTTCTCCTAATTGCAATATTATGTTTAATATTTTGTATAATGATGTGTGTGATGTGAAATGAATTTTGTTATGTGAGTAACAAAAATTTAGTTGTTATTTTGTATAAATTTCATTTAAATTATACAAAAATATATTCCCATATAATGTTAATGTTATAAAGGAAGAGAATATAAAATTATGCTTTGGGCAGAGAATTAATTAAATTTAAGAGATAAGTATAAAATTTTATAGGATAAAAATGAAAAAAAAAAGTAAGAGAAAGCACGTACAAGGATCTTCAAAATCTCTAATAGAAACAATTAAGAATTTTATAGTTGGCCAGAGAATAACTTTTAAATAATCTACTACATGACTTTGCCTAAAATGGAACAATTCGATTTTATTGTTTTTCAATATGATTTGCATCTCTGTACCAAATTTTATTAAAGTATCTCAAAGAAACTTGAAATGGACAGACAGACGGAGAGACATGGTTCATTCAATATAGAAAGTGATTTTGAGCTGCGCCGTCTGTAAACTTTGCTGGGTGTGTCACACATTTTCGCAAATCGCATAATATCTGTAGCTCAAGTGGTGTAGGGTACAAATATGGTACAAATTATGGAATAAAATATACAAAAACTCTCAGAACGAATTATTTTAATCTGTATAATGAATTTAAGCAATTTAATTTGCTTAAAAATTTCCATTTTTAAATTGTTTTATTTACGAAATACTCTTCTTAGAAATTGGACACTTAAAGACATTGCACAAATTTTTTAGATCTCTATTAGAACCACTACAATAGGATAGAGAGAGCAGATACATAATAATAAATACATAATGTACATAATGAATTTTTAAAATGCGAAAATTTATAATTAATTTGTAATAAAAAAAAAAATTTATAAGTAATTTTAATATGGCGCAAAATCATAAATTAAACTCTAAAGTTCATTTGAATTAGGTTAGATATTTTTCAAATGAATTGCATGCATTTGAAAAGAAGTGAAGACCAACATTTACCAAACATTTACAATAAAATCAATTTGAAAAATTATTTCTTAAGTTTAGAATTAATTGATTAAATGTAGAAAACAGAAATCACGTACCTTCCAATTTTCCAGTATAAACTCTTGATATATCATAATGCAAGAGGCCTTCAGTATTTTCAATATGTACATCAGATGCAAAAACGGACAATGGATCTTGCCGCAAAACTAAATGGAATTCTCTGAAAACAAAAATAAACAAAAAAAAAAAAAAACAAAAACAAAACAAAAAATACATTGAGGAAGAAGAAATGCAAATTTGTTCATTTATAAAAATTTCAATATAAGAGTTAGTTTTTTCTTTTGTTGTTCTTGTTTAATTTTATTTTTGTTTTTGTTTTTCTTTTCTTTCTTTTTTTTTTTTTTTTTTTTTTTGGCTTAATTCAAATTATTGTTATGGTAGATTGAAAAAGTTTCTAAGCAAATTATTAAAGTTACCAATAATACGGGCATAATGACATGAAAATCAAGCCAGCCACAAACGAGTAAAATATTTCACTTAAAATATAATTGCAAAATAAGGCACATGATTAAGGCAAAAATAACAGAGAGAGACAGAAATAGAAACAGAAACAAAGAAAGAGGGAGAGAGAGAGATAGACAGAGAGAGAGAGAGAGAGAGAGAGATAGAGAGAGAGAGAGAGAGAGAGTAAGAAGAAGAGAAAACTGAGTTAGATAAAAAAAAAAAGAAGAAGAAAGTTGAATAATTGAAGTTAATAATTGAATAATTGAATTATGGCACACTTCAACGGCTTGTTTTGAAAGGTTAAATTATTCAAAAAAAAAAAAAAAAAAAAAAAACTGTTGCCTTTGAGAGGATTTCAAAAAATTTTTAACTTTCAATATAATTATGGCCTCTCTTGCTTGTTATACTCTCAAATTACTTGAAATTTTCTTCAGGAAAATTCAAAGTTACACAAAGTCTTTGAAATGAGGTATAAAATTAAAATGGGAGAAAATATCAAAACTTTTCTAAATAATTTTTTAAGCATGAAATTTTATCAAAAATTTAGACCATGTATATCTGAGTAGTTGAAATTACAACCTTTATTCTAAATGGAGTTTATTCTAAATGGAGTTATGGCCCTATTTCATGGCTTCACACTTTTCAAGAGTATAAAATCGAATTTAAACGGTCGATATGGCCATTCAAATATGAGTTCAGTATAAGTAAATAAATTTTATAAATTTCCATAATTAGAGTAATAAAGCAACTTTCCGCCAGTCTGACAGTTGTTTTGTCTATGAAAGTCGTATAAGTATTAAGTGTATTTAACTAACACAAACATAAGAAACATAAGAAACATAAGAAACTCAACTGTATAAAATATTTGAATACATGACAACAGTAACAATAATATTTAAAGTGACAGCAGTAGCAGCATTCACATAAAGATGGTTTAATTTGATATTCAACAAAAAAAAAAAAAAAAAAAAAAAGAAGGGGGGGGGGGTAAATTAAAGTAGAGCAAGAGCTGAGAAAGTGTAGAGAGGGTAACAAAATGTTACCTTTTTTATAACACTTTAGCAAAACATTTTCTAATTTTCATTTTCTATTTCTTTGTTACTCTTCTGTTTTTTTTCTTACTTCTTTTCTGCACTCATAATTCATGAGCCCATGTTTCTATGGCAAATAACAGCACACACATAACAACAACAATACACACAAATGAGTAAAAAGATTATAATGACATTTTTATGATTATTTTATTTTTATGTTGTTTTTATTTTAATTATAATTATAATTTCTATAATATTTATTTGTTTTGCTATTTCTAATTCTATTTCTTCTTTCTATTCAGTTTTATGTGCTTGCTGATCTTATTTAATTTTCACACATTTACCTATTTTTTTTCTCTGCTTTTTTTTTTCCTCTTTGTATTTTCTGAATTTTTTTTTTTTTTTTGTTGCTTTCTTCAAGATTTTTCCATTGACAAAAATTATATAAATTATAGTTAACAGTAAAAGAAACAATTTTAATGGTAGAGAGGTGTTTTTGATTTAAGTTTAGTTTTCCGTTTGTTTGTTATTGTTAGCATCTAGCTACTCAAGCACGCAGAGATTACTTTATAAATGGTAAAGGCATTGATCCATAAGCAAATTTTACCTTTTAAAAGTAAGGCATTTAATAAAAAATTTCTTAAATTTTTTTCCTTTTCATCGGTAAATTTCAAATCTGTAATCTGTAAAGAATTACTAATATTAATTTAAAGGAGGGCCCATTGACCTGGAAAATTAATTCGAAATGAGATTCTTTCACTTTTATTCATCGTTTTCAATAACTTGGGACATGGCTCAGACTTCTGATAAATCATCACATTTTCACCATTTCCCAAAAAAAAAAAAAAAAAAAAAAAAAAATTTTCTAAAAGATGAAAATAAAAGCTATCACCAGAACAGTAACATTTGATTTTTGAATTTTTAATCACCCTTAGCTGATTTCATTTAATTCAGACCATTCAGTTTTGATATTTTTTGATTCCAATTGATTCATTTCTCGGACCACTTTAAAAGGTGGCTCAAGCATTCTCAACAACATCGCTTTAAATGGTTTCGCTTAGAGATTGATACTACTGAAATATCATTTGTATCTGCTTATGACAGAATCACAAAACTTATTGACCTATATGTTACATATATACACAACAAATATACATATTTATAAATTGCGTGCTTTCAATCTTGATATAAGACTTCTTGAATTATAACAGTTTATAAGAATTGTAATTAAGCGGAAAGAAAGAAAGCGAAAAAAAAAAATAATAAAAGTCTTGTAAAAAGGTGACTTCAATGATTATTATTGAAAATTATGAATTCTTAATAATTAACAATAACTAGAGCAATAAAAATTTTATAACCAAAGTGAACATAAAGCTAAATTCGTTACACCTACAAAAATACATAAATACATATCAAAAAGAAAAAAAAAATAGCGATAAATTTTGAACACAATTCAGCCAAAAAACCAGAACTAAAGGCCAAAATTTTATGTAATCAATAGTTTGGTAGGATTTTGATAATAAAATGCTTGACAGAAAAACCCGGTATCATATAAAAAAGAATAATTTATTAGAAAAATGACTTTATGAAAAAATATTTGCTTAGCGTTATAAAAATATACAAATCTTTCAATTTAAGATTTCAGTTTCCCTTGAATATACACAAAAAAAAAAGTGTCCAAACAATTTTCAATGTATTTAATATAAATAACAGAATTTCAAGAGATTTAAAGCATTTAACTTACTGCCATTTATTTATTGCCATTGAAAATTACAAAATACTTTCGATTTTTATGTGCCAATATTTTATGCTTTTTTTTTCCTCCTTTTTTTATCCTTAATGCTTCATTTACAAGCGACTCATAAAGTAAGCCGAAATTTATATTGACATTTATTGCTACATTTCACGTATTAACTTTTTTTTGAATTTATTTTGTGCGACAACGATTAAAGCAAAAATTAATGAGAACTGAATGACAAGAAAAAAAAAGTGATCATTGGAAAAAAAATTATGTAGAAATGAGAAAGAACTTAATGCTTAGTCGGGGCTGACTCTCCAATAATTTAAGCCACATTATTTAAAATGATTAAAGCCAGATAAAAGAATTACAAGCTAATAAAATTGAAAAATTGTAATTTTTAATTTATATCAAAAATTCGTTATATAAGAGAGAAGTTTCAAAAAATGCATCGATCTGAACTAATTTTGATATGCATATTTTTTATGTCAAAATATGAGAGAGGTGCCAATTTTTGCTAAAACATAATTAAAATTGATCATTTGTCCTTAAAATAATTTCTCCGGTAATGACGTTATATGGGAAGTGATAAAAAAAAGTGGATCATTACGTACACATCTTTTTATGTTAAAATACAATTCAGTTGAAATTTATGTTCAAATAGTTGAAATAATGAAACGATTTTAATGATTTACAGTAAGGTACGTCTATGGACCAAAACGCAACTATGTACTAAATTTCATTGAAATATCTTAAGAAATTGCGACTTGTAGCATAATAATAAGTTTACATAAGTAGACAGACAGACAGACAGACAGACAGAGAGACAACCTTAAATTGTATTAAGGCTTGATTTTAAGATGAAAATAATATCAACATTAATTAAAGCCCAATTTTGCAAATTTTCAAATGTATTTTCATATAAAATTTATATGATGTAAAAAAAATTTTTACTTTAAAGTTAAATATATTTGCCATAAAAAATAAAAAGCATTACCCAACAGACTAATATTTTATTTAGAAATTATGTTGTCCTTTTATTTTATTTGCTTCTTTTTTTTTTTTTTAGGTTTTTCTCCGTTTCATGTTTATTATGATGATACACAATTTCCTTTCCTACTTATAAACACATTTTTTTTTGTTAATATTCATATTTTTATTTTTATTGCATACAACTGCCTAGAGTTTTATGTCAATGATTCATTCCATCCTTCTTCTTTTACATTGTTAACAATTTTCCCTTTCTTAGTTTTAATATTCTCTTCTCTTCTTCTTCCTCCTCCTTTACATCTTGTATTTATGTCATGCTATTTTGTATAATGGTGACAGATGATGATGACAATAATTGTATATGTAAATACCTTAAGGATAACAACAAAAACAAAACATGTAACATGTACCCAAAAAAAAAGTAAAGGAAAAAGAAGAGAGAGATAGATAGATAGATAGAGAGAGAGAGAGAGAGAGAGAGAGAGAGAGAGTGTAAATGTAACAACCACTCTCTCTCTGTAAAGGAAAGCACTTGTTGTGTTAGATAAGAATTTATTAAATTTCTAATAAGGAATTTGAATAAAATGTTAGACTTTAATCGTTGTTGTTGCATTACAAACCAGAAGTATTGATAATGACAGAATTGTTAGATGGAGTGATTTGATATGGCATAAGAAATTTCTTAAAAACATTAGACTAATTTTGTTTTAATAATGGAACGTAACTGTCTTAGTTTGCAGTTCTTAGAATTGTCAAAATTAGCAACTTTATGTCAACTTTTAGTGATTAATAAAATTGAATTAAAGGCCAATTTTTTTTTCCAATTTTCGTTATAAAATTATTAAGTCTCATTAAAAAAAGAAAAATAATAAGCAGTAAATTTTGTTAAGATGAAATAGATTGCTGAAGAGATGGAGATCATTTAAAAAGATATTTCCTTAATGTAAAATTTTTTTTTTTTTTCACTTAAATTCTTGGATGAAATTTATTTATATAAAATATGTACAGTCGGTTGTTGGAAAAGTAATTTTGTCTTTTCAGGGGCTACTAAAATTTTCTAAATTGTATTCTTCATTCATCTAACTCCATAAATTTTATTTGGCCATGGAATTGTAACGATTAGTTTGAAGTATAAGTCTTATCAAATTTATCCACCAAAAAAAGAAATGGTCAATTTCTGAGTTACATTTATGAACTAAAGAAAAGTATACGCTATGCAGGTAGGAAATGGAAAATTGATTAGGCAAACAAAAAACAACCAATAACAACAACTCTAAAGATTGACTTTTATGCAGACATTTTAAATGTGTTGATTGAATATTTTCGTACTCTTCTCACTTTCTTGTATGTTTTTTCTATCTGTTTGCTGAACAAGTTTCTGTTTACTGTATAAGTTACGGTTGCAATTACAGTTATAGTTACAGTTACATTTCTACGTCTTCTTCAAATATGCACAATTCAACTAGTAATCAAATTGACGTAATTGCCTATAGTCTATCCTAAACATACACACACACACACACACACACACACACAGAGAGAGAGAGAGACAGAGAGAAAGATACATAAGTATTGCAAACACATACATAAAATGAAATTTGTAGGCTTTATATATATAAAACATTTCATTTCGTATATGCACATATACATTTTTATTATTATTATTATTATTGTTATTGTTGTTGTTGATCCATATACACGACCGCAGATGTAGAGCAGAAAAATTAAATACATTCGTAAATTGTCCGTTATGTTTATACTTTGTTTTGTATTAAATAGACAATTACACATATACGAACAACTAAAGAGATAAAAAAAGAGAGACAGAGAGAGAGAGAGAGAGAGAGAGAGAGAGAGAGGCAAGAGTGGGGGAGAAAGAGTGAGAGAATGAGACTGAAAATTTAAAGGCGTAAAGTCAAAACGGAAATATAGCGGATTTGTCTTTGATATCCCGTAGACATTACTTTACCCAAACTGATGATTGACCAATTTCATACAAAATTATGTAAATGCGTATGCATCATCATCTCATCTATGTAAAAGTGAATTAATGTATATGTTTGTTCTGCTTTTACTTTTATTTTTATGCATGCTCTAACATTGAGTTTTGGATTATAAACTAAATCTCATCATTCACTAATCAATCATTCATGCTAATTATGATTGTGTATGATAAAATGAAGTTGTATGAAGTTTTCAATCTGCCTTTCTGTTCTTGTAACATTTATTCAAACAGCAGCAATAACATTAACAACAACAATAACAATAAGAACAAAATAAAAAAATTAAATAAATTGAGAAACAGTTAATTAACAGCCAACAATTGCATATTATGCATTACCCAGGTTCTAAGTTGGCCATTATAATCTACATCATGTGTGGTTACATACACATACATTTTTATAATGGTTAACAATACTTCGATCATGTGAATACGTAAAGTATTCATTTAATATACAATTTATCTATTTACAGTGTCTATTAAGTGATGTGGGATAAGGGCATACCAATCCATAAGCAAAATACCTTATTCCATCTAATAAATGAATATCATTTAATAAAGGAAATATAGAGCGATTTAATTAAAATCAAACTATAAAATTAAATCATAAATAAATTTTTTCAACACTTTTCTAGATGCTGGGAACTTGTCACATCAAGTGACATATCATCTAGGGTTTGATCAAAAAGTGAAAAGAAAATGAAGACAAAGTTTTCTGCTTTTTTCGAAAAGAATTAAAAAGAATGAACGGAAATGCCTGAAGAATTTTTAATATAAAAACAAATTTGTATCATGAAATACTTTTCCGAAAACTGAAAATATCTTCTTACAATGATATATCAAACATTTAAGCAGCCATAATAAAAGTTATAAAGCAACATTTTTTTAGAAACGTTATACATGAAGTTGGCTGCATTTGAAAATAGAGAAATGTGTTGATAGGTGGCGCTATAAGTTTTATAATTTAAATTAAAGAAAATTTAAGTACGTTTACCGTTAGAATTTACTGTATTTATGTAATATAAATAAACGATCACAGGATTGCCATATTGTTTTGTTGCTACTTTTTGTACAGTTACTATGTATATATTATGGAAATTTAAATATGAATGTGTGTAAAAAGAACCGTTAACATATTTGCAATTCTCATTATTGCAAAATTAAATTACTGATACAAGTTCATTATTGTATTTGTTATTGTTATTGTTATTGTTATTGTTATTGTTATTGCCATTGTTATTGTTATGGATGTTATAAATAGAGGAAACCATATGGTCATCAATATACATGTTTGTTTGATATGTAATACGTAAGTACATGGTTCATTGAATACATGGTTCAATGAATTGAATGATACACGTGTATGCTTTGAATCGACAAAAAATGGTAATAACGATTTCCTCACGTTTCCATACATTTACCATATATATATATATATTTCATTACATTTGTATTAATAGTCAGGCTGAAGTGGAAACATAAGGCCCTCCATTAAACCAAGCTAAGCTTTTCTAAAAGTTCTATATTAATCTTTTATAAATTGGCTTTTTAACTAAATGCTCAAAGTGTGTAAGAAATTGCTTAAAAAGTAAGCAAATAGGCAAGACAGACAGACAGACAGAATTAGTTTATTTAAGTTTAAATTTATGGATTTGTGAAAGAAAATCTCCTTCAAAAATTCTTTTACATTCTTTTAATTCTTTAAAAAAAAAAATTGCTAATTGAAATTTTGTGGAACATCATCCATTGAATTACCTTCCAAACTGAACTGAATCAATTCTATCATATTTATAAATGAAATGCATTTTGTTAGATGAAAAATTTAGCTTAAATTTATAAAAAGTCTCCTCAATGGATTCTTAAAAAAAAAAAAAAAAGCTCTACTTAAAATTATCTAATCTTTACGAATATTTCATATAAAAAAAGAAAAAAGAAAGAAAGAGAAAATGTATGACTCACCTGTCAAGAGCTGAAAAATTTAATTGTATTTTATGAGCTGGCATAAATTCCTCCAAACGTAAATGCCTTTTTCGGCGATGCCTTTTCTGTTCAATATGTTTCTCATGGGCTTCATGTAATTGATCTCGATCAAAATTTGCCGCTTCCCAATGTTTAATGTATGGTGTCAATTTTTGCGTATGACCTGATATTACAATACAAAAAGAAAAAAATAAAAAATAAAAAGAAACCATAAATAAAAAAGAACCCAAAGTGAAATATTCACAAAATGTATTTTTGTTTATGTAAGAAAGGTATGAATGAAAATATTAAGAAATCCATTAAAGCCAAATAATTCAATGTAACAGCAAAATAAATAACAAAAAAAAATTTGTTCACTTAAATGTTCAATTAAAAGAAATGAAATGGGCGGACGTCTAATAAATTGAATTAAACAAAAAATTAAGAAAAATTTAACAACTTTTGTAATTTAATATTTAAAAATTTAAAAAGTCCAGATCAAATCATCAGACCAGATCAAGCCATCAGGTCATTTATTTGATGAAAACATTAAGCTATTGGTATGAAACCAAATATAGATAGATATGGAACACTTTTTGGATCATTTTGATGGTTCCATGGAAATATTAGTCATAATCTCCAGGAGTGGCATACACACACAAGTCATCCACATTTTTAAGTTGCCAGTTATAAGAATTGATTGTAAAGAAATCTATTGTTTACATATTATTTACATATTTACATGAAATATATGTCAACATTACAATTTTAGACATGAAAATCTAATTAACTATAAAGCTCCTCTCAATCTGAAAATATATTATGGTTTCATTAGTTGCACTAAATTAAATTTCCTATTAATTCAGTTATATGTTTCCAGTTTGCGTGTCTCAAAAAAGAAGACAACACATAAAAAAAAAAAAAAGGAAAACTACAAAAAGGACAGCAAAAGTAAGAACAAACCAACAGAAACAATTAACTTGTAATTTATAATTACAGGCCATAAATAGTTATTACAAATTTTGTTATTGTTTCTTTTTATTTCTTGTATGCCTTCTTCTTCTTCTTATCTATTGCTGTCCAAGCAATTTTATTTTAATTACATATATTATTCTACAGTTTCCTTCTTTCTAACTACTTCTCCTTCTCCCTCTCCCTCTCCCTCTCTCTTTCTCTTTCTCTTTCTCTGCCTATTTTTCTATGTTTTTTTGGTGATTCCACTTAACTGAACCATGAACATTTAGATCATTCCATTTAATTCTCTGCTTCCGTTTGACAATAATCTATACAGTTATTGTCTGTCCATTCATACGAAATGGTTGCCTCTTTGAGTGCTTATTTATTTTATAGGCCTCTAAAATTAGACAAATTAGTCTTTAAATGTTAATAATTAAGCAAAGCGTCAAATCATTTGTCGTGTATAAAAATTTATTGTCCAGACTACAAATGCAAAACGCATCTAGAAAGATGTTCAATAAAATCAAAGCTTAAACTTGATTCTCAAAGATATTCGATATTGGAAGTAAATTTTTCAATTAAGTAAATGTTTCCATTTCCATTTGACTTCATAGAATCAGAAAAAATTTTTTTTTTGAAATTTCTTTTTCTATTCATACATTTGTTATAAAAAAAAAGCACTTTCCTAAATTGTTAGTACAATTTATATGTAGATTGAGAATGAGATTATTGATTTTTGTTTATTCATTAACAAATATGAAAAAAATTAATATTTACATAGGAAACGGAAAAAACTAACCCACAATACGTTTTTCTTTTCAATTGGAAATGGAAAATGAATATTTTGTTTAAAAAGTGTATGATTTAAAACTTTTTCGATTACATGTATAGTGTACATATGCTTGTGGACGTTTAGTTGATCTAAATTTTTACAAAATTGCATTCACTTATTTCACTCCTGAGTAATAAGTTCAGTACAGTTAGTGTTTTACATGCATACCTGCCTGGAAGGCTCAAATGCATGGTATAAACATACTTATGATCGCCAGCGTTGGTAGACACGACACATCACGTGCATGCCACCGTCACGACTAGCTTCCAATTTAAAGCCACTATTGCACCTCATCTAGTTAGCTTAATCCTTGGTGTAAGGATTCGGGGCCTTCTTATTACCCCTTGGCTTAGATTAGATTAGCCCGATAAGCCTACCCAGCTAGCCATTTTATTCGGGAAATGGCACCTTGTTCGACAGAAACATAATTGTGGAACTCTATATAAACATAATTAGGTCGAGCTACGCCCTCGATATGGGCACCACAGCCCCCACGAAGCCAACTCCAACATCACCATATGGGCAAATATGAAACTGGTGATCCCGTGGTACCAAATTAAATCTTTGGATCTGATCTCGTGAAACTCATGATGCTCCCTAATGGCCATGGATCAAGAACCATCTCATGAGCCACTCCCAATTGAGCAGGTGCTTCTCGGTTTTGGTCGCCCCCAGTAATAAGTACAGTCAAAAATCGTTCTGAATTTTGCCATTTCTGAGAGAGAAGAAATAAAAATCTGGAAGAGAGCTTACTTCGACAATTTCTCTTACGCCTTTATTTTACACTGACTGTAAAAAAACTAATATAAAAATATTATCACCAGAAGATTCTCACTATAAGTAATCTTGTCTCGGAATTATCACTTCCACTTAATCTAAAACCTAATATAGCATTTTCTATAAATGGGCATTAAATTTAAATGAATTTTTTACACTTTATATTGAATTTTTTACTTATACTTTACAAAACAGTAAAAATTCAAGGTTACAGCCTTTCAGTAGCCAATTGAAAATCTCCCTTATGTTGATTGAGTATGCTTAATATTGAAATAAATGCACAATATCAAGTGTCCCGTTTCAAGTACCATTTTCTTAATTAAAAAACAAAATGAAATTGCTAATGAAATGAGTAAATTACATCAGCATTGTTTACCTTTACATTTGCAAGTATAAGCAATTTGACTTTAGTGTAAAACAAGCGGTCACCAGGTTCATACAATACCTATGCATTTATATGTATTATGCATATGTATGTATATGTATATGCGTTGTATGTAAAAAAGGAAAGTGTGTAGAGAGTGAAGAGAGAGTGCTTATGGCGGAATTAAATGAAGTGACCTTCAAATTCTATTTAAAAGAAGAAAGCGTACAACAAACAGTCAAAACCAGAAACAAAGTCACACATACTTCATATATAATATAATTTTTTTTTTGGTTTTTTTTTTTCTTATTTCGCAAATTTCCAATTTCATTTCAATGGCAACAGAAAAACAAACACACATACTTCAACTAGAATGTTGTGTAAACATTTCAAATAATTAGCCATAACTTGGCATGAACTTTTTCATACAAAATATAAGATGAAATATGAAATATGAAATATGATGATTCAGGCACTGTAGATGATGTAGCTTGGCTTCTCAATAAATCAAAATTGCTGTTTCTCTAATTTTTTTTTTTGTATTTCAAATAACAAAAATACATTTTAGTTGCTCCTTTTTTGCTTTTGAGCTTTAGAATTAAGCAATTTATCTAACAAACTTTACTTTGTTTTGCTTGGCTTGGCTTCGCTTGGCTTGGCTTGGCTTGGCTTGATTTGGCTTTGATTAACTTTCATTTGCAGTTGATTTTTCAAACCCCAAAAAAAATACTCTTTTTTTTACATTTTTTTTTACATTCTCTATTTAAATAATATTTAAATTTACATTATTGATTTATTATAGCTTGGCTTTGTTGAAATTGAAAGCCAGTGGGAGTGGATGGCGGCAGAGGAGATGGGTTGAAAGCGCATGCATGATTATTCATGCATAAATTAAATAAATTTGAAGGCGTTCAAAAAAAAAAAAAAAGGAAAAAGAATTATTTCAAGTAAGTACATTGGCTTTGTTGACATGTCATGATATACACACCCACCAATCCATCCACACACATACACACACACACACACACACACACACACACGCGCACACACACACACACATACATACATACATACATACATACATACATACATACATACATACATACATACATACATATATATATATATATATATATATATATATATATATATGTAAAATTAATAAATAATTATATCGGGCAAGGACGCTGCACTAAAATTATGAGTATTTATTTGATATTTGTCTTATTTTTTCTGCCTTTTCTTTTTCTGCGTCATTTGCTACTTTTGGCAAAAAATTTTTATATTTACTGAAGCAACTGAATTGAATATTAAATTTCATAAAGAAAGCCAAAGATGATGTCATGCTGTGGTTCAAACTTATAAGAAATGTATTCATTTTTAGCACAAGAACAAGTCAAGCAAGCTTTTTATGAAACAAGTAAAGTATTTTTCATCTCATCAATCATATCACCACATTTAAAGCAAAAGTCCTGCTTTACTCTACGGCATAAATAGTACAATTGTCTGCTTTACCATTTTTTTCATTGGTAGAAGGTAAAAGACCAAAAAAAAAAAAAAAGACAAAAGAGTTCTACAAAGTGCATTCAAAAATCAAATTAATCAAATGGCCAATCACATCTTGAAATTTTCATTAAATTCATTTTCTAAGATTATTTTACTTTTCTGTTTTGTTACGCTTAACTATACAAATATTTAAGTATATTTTTTTCGTATATTTATCCATCTGCATTTATATACATGTATATGTATATGTATGTAACAATTTTTCTATACATAATGAAATTATATATGTAAAGAATTTATGCCCAAAAATAAGATACGGACTTTGAAGAAACTTTATTATAAAAAAGAAGAAACAAATTTTCTTCTTCTTCTTCTTTTTTTTTTTTTTTTTTTTTTTTTTTTTTTGAGTTATAAATCTTTCACAATATTTGAAGGGAAAAGTTCAACGAAGAGTATAATTAAATAACGTAGAGAGGCAGAGAATACAAGGGAAAGAAAGAAGAAAAGATCGAAAGGTAATCTAGAATAGAAAGAGAAAGTAATGGTGAAAGATAAAAGATGAATGAAAATAGGAAACAACTAAAGTGGACTTTAACACTTTATTACATAATTTGCTTACAGTTACAATTCCCTCAATTACATTTTCCTATCACGAAAACTATTTAACTAACCACGATCTAACACAAACTTTATATATTTTTTCAAAACGTAGAAATTTTATTGTTATATGAAAGTATACTGAAGCATTACATATTTTAAAGGACAGAATATAAAACATTTCCGTAGCCCAAGAAATTAATTGCAGAATCAGGCTCTTAAAGGCTGTGCCTTTTTAAGGTTCTTTTTTTTTTTACTTCTACTAAGAAAAAGTTATTTGCTGACAAAGCGTTTTTGAAAGTAATGTTATATAAATGGAGTTGAAGACTCATAGGACCCTACCTCTATCTGTATTCTCACAAGGCATGGCTACACTTCAGATGATGTTTTCAGAAATTTCCATTTTCAATAATACAAGTTTGTATGGATGTATGTAACAACCAATAGAGTTACAAATGGACCCATTTCTTATTACATCGATCGACTTAGAATCATTTTGTGATCTATTTTAAATCTACCTGTCCATTTGTCCGTCTATCTATACATTGTCTGTCCACAGGTTTTTTTTTTTTTTTTGGAAGTTGAATGGAATTTGACTTGTAGGGGTGTTTTGCTCCAAAAGGTGCCAGATAATAAATATGGTTAAGATAAGAGACTACTGTTACCACGCCCCATCCAATGACTCCAACTGTTTTGCAAAAGACTTTTTATATGTAAAAACTTATAATTCTGAATATTCTTTTTTTAAAATTATGTAGGGTATTTAAAAGTCGTCTCCGGCCAACTATACTGCTACTACCAACTATTTGCTATGTTTTTAGTATGTTTATATTTATCATATAAAAATTGTCAAAATTGATTGAAATAAGTAAAACGAAAAATAATCGTAAAAAATATTTTATACGAAAAATCTATTAAGCAGAACATTTTAAAAATCTATTTTAAATGGATAAAATAGAAGAAGAGGTAACCAAAACTATAACAGTCGCTTTTTCATAATTTAATCTCAATTATTTTTTGTGGTTTTTTTTTTTTTTTTTTGATTTTGCAATTCACTTTTAAATAGAAGAAAAAACGTTCTCGAGCTTATGTGGAAGAGGTTTATCGTCTTATACAAGAAAAGCCTGACGTAACTGATATTATGATATTAAATAATAAAGGTAATCCGATAAAAACGACTATGCAAATGAATGCGGCCATACAATATGCTGGCTCCTATGAAATATTACGTGATAAAGCGACATTCGGTTTACAAAAGATTGATTCAACCGATGAATTGAAAATGTTACGTGTACGTACTTCTATGCATGAAACTTTCATTGTGCCAGACGGTAAAATTACTGTAGTCGTCTTTCAAGAACCCATAGATCGTCATACAACATAAATTTATGTCTCACCGATATATTTCACCGATTCACTGATTAAAGAAATTCATAAATTTTTATATAAAAAAAAAGCGCTTAATATTTCATTAAACTACAACAATCATGATGGTCACCTTTTTTTTTTTTTCCTAAGTTTATGTTTTTTCCCATAGAAATGATGATTTAAAAATCTCTTCTAAATGTTGTTTTCACATAAATTTCCCCTTAAGATTTTTTTTTACATGCAGAGTCCTTACAAATTTTTATTAAATTTTTTTTATAGCACTTTATCCAAAATAAATTAGTGTACCAAAAGCTATTTAGCTAATATTTTAGAAAACTATGACCGTCTATGCTTAAATTGATACATGAAAATTGACTAAAAGTATAAAACAAGTATAAAACAGAATCTATTGAATCTATTTTAAAGCTTTTTCTGTATATTACAGATATTCTCATAAATTTAATATAAACATGACACAAAACTATAACAAAATTGCAAATAATGCGATTTGCAAGCAAAATACAAATGACTAACTTCTTCTTCTTCTTCTTCACTATTACAATTATGCCACATATTAAATGTAAGAAAAAGACTGGGGACACAATAAAACGAAAGTAATGTGACAATTAATATAATAAAACTTTGCGTGAATAAAATTATTTTATCACTTCAATAGTTACCCCAACCCCTACATGTAATATATAAATTAGGTAATCATTTCACATAACAGACATACAAAATATGCACATATCTACATAATGAACTAACATCACTTGAAGAATGTAAAATATGTAAAGTATGTTGTCAACAAATACATACTTGACATAATGCAGACCACTTTGACACTTTGTGTGAACTTTATGTGCGACTCTAAAAAGTTAAATTAAACTGTAGCTATTAACAAATTTTATTTTAGGTTTGTTATAGTATTAGGCTTTATTTACATTATACATATACACTGTTATTTATATATAATAATATTTATATAAAATAATAAGATAATTCCATGCAGTCTTTTAGAGTAAATAAAACTTGTACATTTCATGATCATACATAAAATTTTGCCATAACCCTATAAAACTGGTAAATTTTTAAATAAGCAAGAGCTGCTTACTCCACAAAACTCCAACTAACAAATAACTAAATTTTAGAAGCTTATAAGCCTTAGAAAAAAATTGGGCCCTTTAGCGAGATGAGATTATCAAGTTATTCATTCATTTTTCTAATTAATTTTGAATAATAAATTTTCAATGGAACTTTCTAAAGACTTAATGGCATCAAAAGTCGAAAGATACCCTAAAAAGCTTAAAGAGACTTTTATTTCTGGCTTAAAGTTATAAAGCATAAGGTTTCAAAGTTTTTCTAATTCAAACTTTTTTAAATAATTATCGAAATCTTTGCAAAACAAAATTTCTAAAAAAAAAAAAAAAAAAATGCATAAATAGAAAAGCAAAAGTTGAACAATTTTAAAGATTCATTTAATATATTTTTTTATATTGTAGCATTTTATTTAACACTCTTATTTGAAAGTTAAAATGTTTAAATAAATTAATTTTTAAAAATTTTATGCTTATTATGAATAGAAATTTTTTTTAATGAACATCTCTATCTCTATAAAGTTGTTTAAATGACTCACTATCACTGAAAATTAAGTGAAATCGTTTAACTATTTCAGTTTATTTATAAAATTAATTTGCCAATATATTTAACTGATTGTTGCGTTAGCTGCAAAAAATATTTAGTGCAAATTCGCACCATTCAGATGTTTTTTTTTTGAAGAAACAAAAAAATATCTGAATTTCATAAGAACTTTAATGAAACTTTTTATCTAACTTAATGTTATTAAGAAATGATTCAGCAAATTAAATAGACAAATTAAAGAATAACATACAAATGATATTCAAAGCAAATTAAAATTAAAATTAAATGAAATTTAATGCAAATCTCAAAATTGTTACACTTTATAAAGGGCTGGCAAAAGAAATTTTTTCAAAATGCCCACATAAACGACATTTTATGTAGATTTTTTATGTTATTGATTGTGATTGAAATTTCTCTTGTAATATTATCTTTAAGGGATTTCACACTTGTCTTATGTAACTGATGGCAAAAAAATCGCATAAAAATGTTTGTTTCTTTTTGATAAATGCACTGATGGCATAAATAAAATCTACCAATATATCTGCCAAAGAAGTTTACATTTGGGCATCCGTAATCAAAAAAAAAAAAAAAAAAAAAAAAAATCACAAATCATCTCGTCAAATAACGCAATAATAATAATAATAATAATAATAATAATAATAATAATGCTATAAATATAATAATAATAATAAAAAGATAAAAGGAAAACTGAGTTGATACTTTTGATGTAAATAATTTTTATACCCTACAGCACTTGTGATAGAAATATTATAAATTTATCAAAATATATGTAACATCCAAAAGATGTTACGACAGAGCCACATTTCATTAGACCACTCGTCTCACTCGTCTCAGAATCATCTCATGATTTGATTTAAACTTGTCTGCCTGTCAATTTCATATCTGTCTATATAAATTCGTTATCTAGCTACAGTTCGTAATTTTTGAGATATTTCATTGAAATATGAAATATGGCTATGTTTTGGCCCAGAAAAGGAACCCCCATTTAAAATGTTTAAAAATGGTCTAGAAAATATAAGAGTCGTACGAAACGGCTATAAATTTCTTATTTATTATGTTACATTATATTACATTACGTTACGTTATGTTATTTTTCCTTTCTAAATGTGCAAAATGCAACACTACTTTATAGTTTTTTTCTACTTTATAGTTATAAGCAACATATGTTCGATTTTTATTATATGTGACATTCCAATTGTCAATATGTGACATGCAAAAATGAAAAATTGAAATCAACATAAAAATTGAAAGAAAAAAAAAAACGTTAAATGGATGGATGAGCAATTTGTTAAATCCGTAATTATTTGAAAATGTTTACTGAGTAACTTTAAATGCAACCCTGTTACAATCAATTGCCAATTTCTTTCGTCTATCGAGAAACTTTTCCGCAATTTACGAAGTCTTAAATTGCCCTTTTAATAGCCATTAAAAATAAGCAAACCCGGGCATTTTGTAAATACATGGAAAAATAGAAATTCCATGAAATGTTGAATGCTATTAAGATTCCAAGGTAGAACGTTCAGAGCACTGCATGGTAGAAACTCTAAGAAAATGTTAAAAATTATTAAAAAATTTTGATTTTTAGATTCTTTGTTTTTTGATTTACAATAAGCAATCTTGTGGCAATTGTGACCAATTCTTTTCCCCCATAAGATCATAAAAATTGATCTCTCAATCGCATTTAATTTATCTCTTTAGTAAAGTTATCCAACAAAATTAAATAACAGAAAAAAAAGAACAAATTGCCAAACAATATAAATTTTCAATATAAAACTCAATTCATTTATGCAAAAAAAATTTTTTATATTTTTTTTTTTTATACAGGGAAATCTTTCTTCATAATTCTAACTCATTTAACACAAATGAAACAGATTGAAAGGAATTTCTTTTTGGATAACTATTACCGTTATTTGTTGCCATAAAAACGAAAATATTTATAGATTAAATTTATTTATTTTTCATATATATATGTATGGTTGTGCATGTATGTATGTATATGCAAGAGCTCATATAATAAAAATTCAAAATAATTGCATATAACTTGCATATAAAAATAAATATATAGGAATAAAAAATAGCAATAAATTCACATAAGAAAAAACAGAGATTAATATTATTATTATTATTATTATTATTATTATTATTGTTATTGTATTTTTTGCCTCATTTTAATTTTAATGTATTTATTTTAATTAATTGTTTTCTATTTTTTTTTTCGTTTGTACATGCAGAGCTCTACTTTTATGGATGCAAATCAAATCATTTAGTAGTATTTAAATTACATACATACGTACACACACACATGCATATATACACACATACATACATATATACACATACATAAATATATACACACATACATATATAATTATATAAAAGAATCATACAACTTTTCCTTATTTCTTCAATATGAAATTCATTTATTGTGTGTGTCTGCCTGTCTGTCTGTCTGTGATTTATCTTAATACTGATAAAAATTTTCAAACAAAATACAAATTAATAATAATGCGAGTATTTTGTGATTATTCCTCATGCCTCTCCCCCTCCACTTCTTTTTTTTCTTGATCTTTTCCATTTTCAATAATAACAAGTATCTAGAAAAGCATAACTAACTTTGTCAAGTAAAAGTCTTTATATACAAAACACGTACCACTTAAAAAATTTGCCATCTCTCGGTTTATTGCTAAATTGACTAAATTGGTGAAAATTTAGATCTTAAATCGATCGGCTAATGAATCCATCTTTCATCCATCATATAGCAAAACAAAATATTTTGTTTATATCATTTGAAACAGCCCTCTAATATTTTGTTTATCCCATAAACTCTCGCTTATCCAAAAAATTCAAACTCACAACTTTTAATTTCTTTAAAATAATTTAAATGAATTCTTAGAATTATTTTGTGGACTTCTATTTGTACTTTCTGAAAAAATTTGCTAATTTTCCTAAATGCAAAGACCATCTAATCCATCTATCCATCTATCCATCTATTATTTCTTAAATTGTCACTTTGTGGGCTGCACAATAATTTTTATTATTGGAAAAACCTTTTACTTTTTAAATTCCTTATGAATTCCTTAGTATGATATTTGAGATCTTTAACACCACTTTAATGCAGGCATTTTTGGTAATTACTTCGAAAATTTATACACCCAGGTATTATGCCATCTGTTAAAGTCAAACGAAAATTTATTAGATGACGTAATATAATTTATATATTTATATTTATTTTTATAACTCTGTATTATTATTTTTAATACTATTGAGAATATATTTGAGAAATAGTTTTATGAAATAATATTTATAAAATTAATAATAATAGAACAGAAAACACAAAGAGGGAAATTGATCATTTGTTTAACTAATTTCAATAAACTGACAAAGTAAAATTAAACTGAAATAAATTGATACAGTTGCAATTTTAATATCTTGGGAATGAATAATAATTCTGTAAAACACTGCAGAATAAGGCATCAGAAAAATCTATTAATAATCATGAATATTTCGTGATAATTAAATCTATCATTCAACATTTAAAATAACAATTAAAATTGAGGGTTCCTTAATTAAATTAAATGTTATTTTTAGTTATTCAAGGGCTCTATACAAAATCAATTTCGAGTTATTATGCAAAACGATTATTTGCATGGATCATTGAAATAATTAGGGAAGTAAAGAGATTTGTTTGTTGCCAATAAAATAAACTATTTATGCTGAGAAGCATTTGAGCTAGAAAGGCCAACTAGAAAAAGAAATCTA
This sequence comes from Melophagus ovinus, assembly GCA_023089585.1. NCBI lineage: Eukaryota > Metazoa > Arthropoda > Insecta > Diptera > Hippoboscidae > Melophagus > Melophagus ovinus. The sequence continues at coordinate 9,510,135 of JAKKIB010000177.1, forward strand.
ATCGGAAGGGATGTACAAATAAAAGACGTCTGAAGTTTCATTGAAATAACTGAGCTTACATTTTTAAAATTGCCATCAGTTTAATCTCATGGTACTTTATCAAGGAAGGTGGTTTCTTATCAAGTATGTCCTGCCTGTCTTGTTAGAATTATAAAATTGGATGAACGATTTATAAGAAGTTAGAATCCGTAAAGTGAATCCAATCATTTTTGATAGTTTGTTTGAACTTCAATCAATTTCTTATTGGTCGTAGAAATTTTCTAATGCAACTTGTACTCATAAGTCGATTGTTTTTTACATAATGAGATATATAATTTTTATCATTGGAAAACCATATCAATAACTTGCAAAATTCTTTAATATATTTCTCAGTTGTTTTATGGTATTTTCTAAATTACGAACCTCAATTTCTGAATCCCTAACAAGTACTTTTTTATAATGGAATGGTGTTGATTATTCCTCTCACTTTCTATAATGTTTCTCACAATAATGTTGTACTACATTTATTGTGTTTAATCGTGTTATGCATATAAACTTGCATATAAACTTGAGGCAAGTAAGTAAAATAAATACTTAAGCCAGCCTAAGCTCTTTTTAATTCTATTCCATACTATTCCATTGTATTGTTATTATTATTATTATTATTATTATTATTATTATTATTATTATTATTACTGTTTTACCTTCTCATGTATATTTTTGTGTATTTTGTTCTACTTTATCAAGTTTTTACTCAACCATTGTTTTTAGATTATTGTAAATATAAGAAGAAGAAGAAAAAAATTGTTGTTGCTACAAAGAGAAAAACTTGTCATAAAAGATATTGAAAAGTCTCTGATGATAATTGATGTAAAAACTTAATAAAATTACTTACAACAATAAAAAAAAAGGTAAACAAAAAAAAAGCAAACGAAAAATGAACGAAATGAACTACTTTGAATAGAAGAATAATCCTTCAAACCAACAAACAGAATGTCTAACTTAAAATTTTTGCGTAACATTCATTTAAAGTTTTGCAAAAGAATATTCATTCATCCATCAAAGCATAAGAAAAAAACAGGCATTGCCATCACACTAAAAACGTAGAAAATATTTTCAAAATTTTGTTGTTTCAGTTTTTTTTTTTTTTTTTTTTTTTTTTTTTTTTGTAAATACTTTTGGCAGGACTTTGGGATTTTCTTTTACCTTTCATTACAAAATGAAATCATAAACAATGCAATCGCTTTGATGCTAAGAAAAGTTATAACTTTTTCTATGAAAAAAATATTTAATTAATGATCTCACCATTTCCATGCCCCCCCCCCTGCCTATTCCAACACACATACACATACATACATTTCTAAGTATGCTGCCCTTTCATTAAACTAAGAGAGAATTTTTATTTCGAACTAACTTTGCTGCGAACTTGTTGAATGAAGAAGCTCGCCGCCTTTTTGAATTCTCACGGTATCTAAATATCTATCAATTGAATAATGTAAACTGTTAAGCTTTTACATTTATTTAGCTTACCCCAAGAACATTAAAATTTAATCCTTTAATGCTTAAAGTAATTAATTTTGCCAAAGCAACATCAAATGATTAGCTTTTAATGTTATAAAAGAAGAAGAAAAAATTTGTAAAATGAAAATTTTATGATTCTAATCCTTTCAAAAATCTTTAACATAGACATCGATTTCTTAATAATAATTATAAATATAAGCAAACATATTTGTAAGAGCATAAGACATTGGAGGCCTATTTGAATTTTATTTGAAATAATTTTATGCTTTTTTTCTCGCTTCTTTTCCTTTTCAGGAAGAGAATGATATCATAAAAAGTTATAAAATATTTATGCGTTTTTATAAGAGTATACTACAAAATTATATATATGTATGTATGTATGTATGTATGTATGTATGTATGTATGTATGTGGCATGCAGACAGAAAATATCAAGTGCATTTTACAAAGTAATTGCCTTGTAGCCTCAACTAAGTAAAGGTTTTATTAAACATATTTCATGAGGGCAACACCCAAAGTTAAGGTTCTTAAAACAAAGTAATACAAAAAATGAAAGACCACAAAAAATGGAAAAGAAGCTTGCTGCTATATACTGTTTGGTAGTTTTGCCTATAAAGTACACTACTACATCAAGTTACAGTAAAAATATTAAACAAAATCAAAAAATAATTTAAATAATTCAAACTTTTTGTAATAAATAAAATTTGAGAGTTGGTATAAAAAAAAAAAAAAAAAAAAAACAAAACTGAGAAATCGTGAAAGAAGAACATAAATAGATACTAAAAAGGAAATTTAAGAAATCCGAGAGCTCAATGAGTCCACATTTTTCTACATTTTATTTAAACTTTTTTGTTATTTTGCTATAAAAATTTCTCACATTTAAGATGGAACTTTTTATAAAACTCTGACTTTTTTCAACAATAATTTTGTTTCAAAGCAAATTTCTATCGCAACAAACCCTTCAATCAAACACATTTCAAAAGAGCCAGTAATTTTGACTTCACCTTGGTTTAGGCTGGCTATTTTTTTTTTTTTTTTTTACTTTGAAGTATATAAAAAAGTTATTTTTTTTTAATTGCAAAGTAAAGTCAATAAAGTATCAGTTAGAGAGAGAGACATACAGACAAATAATTATCTCAATAAATAAATTGAAATTGTTAATGAAAAAGCTTTGAAATAACAAAAACAATATTACTCAATATTACTCAAATTTCTGTAAATATTACAATTTTCTCAAAATCGTTTAAGATATTTAACAAACTTTTCGTATGATCGGGCCAAATTTTTAACTCTTAATAATGGCATATTAAAATGTATGATGAGTGTAAGTGAACAAAATTGCATTTTATTTTATACACTTCAACATTTTTGTTCCTTCTTTTATGCTTTCTTTATCTTTTTTTTAATTTTTTTTTTCAATTTTCTTTTTCCTTTTTTTTTTTTTTTTTTTTGCTTTTAATGTCAGCATTTCTAGTGTTTGATGACGATATATATAAATAAAAATAATACTAAGTAAAAAGTTGTGCGCCTAACAAATGCTTCATACTAATACAAGGGCATTATACATTGTCTATATAAGTGAATACTCATGCATGTGAATTTTTATTATGATTATTATGATTATGATTATAAAACAAAACAAAACATAGCATAGCATAGCATAGCATAGCATAACATAGCACTGCACAACATAATATAATTTAAATGCAGGAGCAGTTGGCTTCTGCTTTTTTTTTTTTTTTGTTATTTTTATTTTTTCTTACTTCTTGAATTTTTTTCTTTCTTGTTCAACAAACAAATTACAATAACTGAAACATTTTTCTATTAAGTAGTGAATAATGTAAAATAAGTGTTGAATGTCTAAAGTGAATGAGTGAGTGAAGGAATAAATGAATAAAAACCAATAAATGACTGAGCTAAACTATGTATAAAGGTGCGAGCGAGATAGATTGAATAAATGGCACAAAGTACAATGACAAAAAGAATTTTTTTTGTTTGTTTATACAACTTTAGCCATAGTTACATTGAACAAATGAAGAGACAGACAGAAGCTGCATAAAAACAACAAATGTATTAGCTCTGATACAGAAAAGTAAAATAAACAAATAAAAGAAAAACAAAAAAAAAAAAAAGAAACAACATAAGCAGCAGTAACTAACCACAAGAACAAAGCAAAAAAGCAAACAAAAAAAACAGGAGTTTCTCTACCTCTCTGTTCTGTTCTATGAATAACTAACTAAGTATGCTGCAGTGGAAAAAAATTTAGGGTGAATTTCTTTTTTTTTTGTTTTGTTTTTTTTTCCATAAAATATAATAATGTAATAATAAATGTATGAATATTAACTTAAAAAATTGCAAAAAAAAAAAAAACAAATGAACAAAAATCTAATGGATACTTTAAGTTGATAGTTCTTGTTTTCAATCACATAATAAATATATTTCTTGATTATAGTAAATTTATATAAAATAATTCAAACTGATTGTTTGTTGCCCGTCTCTCTGTCTGTCTGTTTGTCTGTAATAGAAATAATAAAAAAATAAAAAAAAAACTTTTCAAATTTAAACATCAATTTAAAGTACAATAACTAAAGCAGTCATATTATTTGTCTTACTTTTATGTTTCTGAAGTCTTAGATTTAGTCTGAGACTTTTAAATGATTGTAAACTCAATTATCAATTTGGAACTATACCAAAACGAGGTTCCGCCTTGATCTTAATTTTGTTCTTTTAGTCATAGTTTTAGTCATTTCTTAAAATGATTTTCAATCTTAGCTTAAAGTTCTTAGAAAGTATTATTCTTGATTTTCATGGTCACTTTCGTTTTAACTACTTTTAATGTATTAATTTTATTAAAAAAATTTTTTATTAAAATTCTCAGAAAATATTATACGAGATTTTAAAAGTCATTCTAGTTTTAGTCTCTATTAATTTTCGCTTTAATCTTAACTGGAGATTTTCAGGAAACCATTTTAATCTTAATCTAAATCCAGCATAAAATTTATACTAAGCCTAATAAGAAACTTATTTGGCAGTCAAAAGAAGTTTAAATCCTTGGCTTAGTCCATTTAAACGTTTTTATCTCGTCTAACTATTACTTCTTTTTTTTTTTTTGAAATCTTAGATTCTTAAATAAAACATTAGCTTTAGAAATAATTTTAGCCTGAAGCTTAACTTGAATCTGACATGCCTCAATAATTATACCTTTAACCTAATTTTGAATTATAACCCTAATTTAATTTTAAGTCCAGCTCGCAACTTTAAAAAAAATCATTAAATCTCTAAGGCAGTGTTTTATGTTCATAATAACTTTCTCCTAGTAATACATTTCAACTAATCTACTCTAAACTTAACTACAAGAAAAATTTCATCTATGAAATTTGAGTTTTTTTTTTTTTTTTTTTTTTTTTTTGCTTATTTTTGATATTTTTAGTTTTACAATCAATAATCGCTATTTAATCTTAATCTTTGTCCTAGTTATAGTTGAATGAAATTTGAAATTAAATAAAAAAAAAAAAAAAACTTACCGGGTAATTTAAGTGGCGTTGGACTGGCCATATACTCCTTGTGAACATTTAACAGCACTGCAATTGCAATAATAATCCAATTCATATTTTCTAATGTGAACAATGATTGCTTGAGACTTTTTTTTTTTGTTTGGTTTTTTTCTTTCTGCAGTGAGATTAATATTATGATTATTGTTGTTGCTATTTTTACTCTTGCTGCTGCTGCTGCTGCTGCGGCTGCCTAATACTATGACCATTAACTGCTACTGTTATTGCTACGATTATTGCTGCTGCTGCTGCTGCTACTGCTGCTACTGCTGCTGCTGTTAATAATGTTGTTTAGTATATTAGTTGTTAATGCAAACGAATAAAAACGCGAATTTTTTAAAAGATTAACACAATGAACAATGGATACAACAACAACAACAACAACAACAATAATAATAATAATAATAATAATAATAATAATAATAATAATAATAATAATAATAATAATAATAATAATAATAGCAATAATAGAAATAATTATAATAATAGCAATAATAATGACAGCAACAGCAACAACAACAACAACAACAACGACAACAACAACAACAACACAATTCAACTTGTTAATATTTTTAACATCGCACATACACAAAATTATATGAAAACAAAAAAAATATACGCACACACACACACACACACACACAAATACACACCTGGATTCTCACGTACACATTTATACGATATTGAATTGAATAGATTTGTGACTTTTTTTAAATATTCATCTTTCTTTGAATATATTTTCACATATTTGGTTTTACTTTCTTTAATTTTATTTCATTTTTTATTTGATTTACCTTTTTATTTCTCTTTTATTTTTTTTTTTTTTTGCTTTGCATATTTTATTCACTCACACGTCATTGGCTTTGCTTTTTCTTTTTGTTGAATATTTTTTTCAAATTTTTTTCTAAATTTTTTATATTTACAATTTTTTGAATTTACAAAATTTTTTGTAAATTTTTCCTTTTTTTTTTTTTTAGGTCACACTTCTTACATTTAATAAATTTATATTTAATTGATTTTTATTTTTTCACTTTACCGAATTTTTTATTTTAATTTTTGTTTTGCTTCTTTTTTTTTTTTATTTCATATTTTATTTTACTTTAACGACTTTACAAAATTTTCACTTTCCTTTTCTTCTTTATTTCTTTTTGCATTATATTTCATGTGACATTTGATGTTTGCACTGTCATCTTCATAAATATGAAAAATCTGCTTTGAAAGTTGTTGTTGTTGAAAGTTGGTATGTTGGTTGTCACAATTAACGCTTAAATGTTGCTTGTGTTATTGTTGCCAATTTTAATATTAAATGATGTTTTTATCTGTTGCTAGTGCTGTTGCTGATTCTGTTGCTGCTACTTTCCAAAATTACATTTCGTAAATATTGATTAACATGTTTTTGTTATTAAAAATTTTCCCTTAGCTTTCTTCTGTTATTGTTATTGTTATTGTTATTATTGCTTATGCATTTATGGTAGTGAAAAAATTTAAACAATACATATTTTTTTTTTTTGGATTTATCTCTTTCTGTGTTGCTTTCCTTTTTTTTAATGATAATTACCATTTCATATTCTCACATAAACCAGGTACAATAATAACTATGGACTATGGACTATGGACTAAAGTGGGGCACGTGATATTGATATCTGAAAAAAAAAAAGGGAAAAGGAAATTAAGAAACAAGAAAATTATATGAAAAGCATAGTAATAATAATTACAATAATAATAATAATAATAATAATAATAATAACAATAACAACAACAACATAAAGAAAATAGGCAAAATATATTTTGTATGGAGAAAATTTTTGGTAATGCAAATTTTTTTTTTTTTTTTTTTGCTTATTATTTGAGAGAGAGGGACCACCTTCGAATCGTGTCATCCAACATTAATGGCCATCATGCTTCAAATAACTCAGACATATGTTTTGTGGTAAATTATTATAGCACATGTTACATAGGCACGTACCTACATACAAACATTACATTTGAATATTAAAATCAAATTCATGAATTTCCTTCTGTCGCTCTCTTAATCTTTCTCTGTTTAAGTGTGTGTGCATGTGTGTGCGTTTGTGTATGTTAATAAAGAAAATAATAACATTTTAATAGAGTCGTCCATTTAATACCCTAAACCATTTTCTTTATATCTAAATCATTGAATTATTACAAAATTCTAAACTATTTACATGGGGTCAATATGTGCCGGGACTTTTTGAAAATATTCCTTTTGCTTTTTTCATTTTTTTCAATTAAGTTAAAAAGTTTTTTTTTTTTTTTTTTTTTTTTTTTTTTTTTAAAAAGAATCATTTACGTCAACATTTGCTAACATTTCTATGCTTTTTTGATTATTCATCTCTCTAATTGATTCTATTGGATTAAGGAAAAAATTGCCATAAAATTTAAATGAATTCATTCGGCCAAAGCACTTAACACAAATACTAAGCTTTTTTTCTATATGTAAAATTTTCCGTTAACAATTTATAATTCATAACAATAATAAATTATTTACTTTGAGTCAATATTTATATTTTTTTGGCTATGCCTCTCTCTCTCTCTCTCTCTATCGCTCCCTATCACTCTCTTTCTTTGAATAAATGATTATATATTAAAATTTAATATAATAATTTTATTTTATGGTGTTCTGATAAATAACAATAATACAAATTGAATACATTCATTTCTCTCTATCATTCATTCATTCATTCATTCATTCATTCATTCATTCATTTATTTGACCATTTGCCCATTCATTTGACCAAATGCTGCTGCATCATAAATACAATTATTGGTACAATGAACAAAAGCAACTGGTAAATTGTAGTGAGTTATTATTAAATCATCCCAAAAGCCCACTTTAAAATTTCCTCTTCTTTACCACGACCTTACTCTTCTATTTCATTCCATTTTACACTATTTTACTAATAAAAACTGCATAGCATTTTAAGACTCTCGTATATTTTCTTTTAATGCTTTTTTCTTTTACTCTTTTTTAGTTTTTTGTTTTTTTTTTTTTTTTTTTTTTTTTTTTTTTTTTTTTGGAAAATGCCTTTAATTTACATAACTGTCCTTGCATTATTGAGCAAATATTTCTTGTTGAATAAGTTTTTTAGATTGCTGTTATTGTATCAAACAAAAAGCAAGAAGAAAAAGAAGAAGAAGCGATCGAAGCAGAGAAATGCATTAATTAAGTCACCTTTTTTTTTTTTTTCATTGAAGATTTTCATTAAATCATTTTGTCGTTGCATGGCAAAACTATAGTTAAGCAGAAATCTCAAAGATTTCATCACATTAATAAAAGAAGAAGAAGAAGAAGAAACAACCCAGATAAAAAGAGAAGAAGCAGAAAATTAAGAAAATGATTTAAATGAAGATGGAAAATGTAAAAATTTAAATTTAAGATTTTTCAAATTCAGTCTAACTACAAGGATCTTGAGTCAAGGATTTCTTAGACTATAAAAAACAACAACAATGGTAAAGGGAAATTTCAGTTTTAAATAAAACTTGCATAATTTTCCATACTAAGAAGTATAAGAATTTTTTTCAACTTGGAGAAAAGAAAAAGAAGCAAAAGCCCTTGAGACACCAGAATTTTACTTTTAGTGAAAAAATAAGCACTTAAAACAAGAATTTCAGAATTTCAAATTAAAAAGAATTTGAGAAATATTTCAAATTAAACAGAATAAGTTTCTTGACTTCTCTGACTTCATGATTACAGAAGAAGATCTTTATTAAACAAAGGTTTTAATAAAGAAGAAGAGGGTGCTTAGTTTTCAACTTTAAAAAAAAAAAAAAAAGAAAACTTTAAAAAAAGTTTCATACAAATAAACACTTCAAAAAAGTGTAAACAAACATATTTTGTCAATTTATAAATATAATTTCATGGAAATGTGAAAAAAAAAAAATTTCAAACTCAGAAAGATTATTATTCTTCAATTTGTCTTTTTTAGGATGCCATTTGACATCAAATGTTGCGCTGCCACAAAACGTCATTTAAAAATCTAGAAGTAAATAATATAAATTTAAATCTGAAATAAATTACTTTTTAACAAGTTCCGAATTATGCTCTCAAAATATATTTTCAAATCATTTGGAAATAATGTTGCACAATACTTGATTCAATGCAACAGTTTTGGACAGTTCAGTAAACGTTTTACATGCATATCTGCCGTGAAGGCTCAAATGTGTGGTGCACAAACGTACATAATGAGCGCTGGAGTTGATAGTCATGTCACGCATGGTGCATGCTTCCAATTTAAAGCCTGTATGGCACCTTATATACATGGCTTAATCTTTGGTATCTAGATTCGGAGCCTTCCTATTATTCTTTGGCTTAGCTTAAATTAGCCTAATAAAACTACCCAGCTACCCATATTATTTGGGAAATGGGACCCTGCACGATAAGCATTTATATGTTTGAACGAGCAACGCCCTCGATATGGGCACCACAGCCCTTACGAAGCCAGTCTCAATATCACCACTTGGGCAAATATGAAACTGGTGATCCCGTGGTATCAAATTAAATCTTTGGATCTGATCCCGTCAAACTCATGATGCCCCCTGAGCCACTCCCAATTGAGCAGGTGCTTCTCGGGATTGATCGCCCCCATCAGTTTTAGACAGCAAAAAAAAAACAAAAAAAAGAAAAATGACATTAATTTTTCTTTAAATATATATATATATACAAACAAGTAAAATCTTGTGAAGAGCCATTGAAGAGAATCATGTATAACTAACGGTTTTTAATAAACTTTTTGCTCTTTCTGGGCCATCTTAATAATCATGAACATGACAAGAACGATATATTTACTTATCCATGGAAATGTGTATAGAACAGAGAGACATAGAGAGAGAGATAAAACGCTCTATCTGTGTGTGTGTGTGTGTGTGTGTGTGTGTGTGTGTGTGTGTGTGTGTGTGTGTGTGTGTGTGTGTGTGTGTGTGTGTGTGTGTGTGTGTGTGTGTGTGTGTGTGTGTGTGTGTGTGTGTGTGTGTGTGTGTGTGTGTGTGTGTGTGTGTGTGTGTGTGTGTGTGTGATTAAGGACATTCTTAATATTATGTACAATGCATTTTAATTTAGCTAAAGTATAAATAAAACAATGTAAATTCAGTCCAAGCCAAACCAACAATGAAATGAGCATTCCAAATGGCCAAATAAAACTAAAACCTAAAAAGTTCAAAAACAAAAAAACCATCAGGAGCTTGAGACAAATGAAGATATTACAAGAGTTTAGATTATTCTTTGAAGGTCTCAGGAAACCTTCATCTCAGCAAAAGGCTGGTAGCAGAAGGATCATAAAAAGCAACGACAAGGCCATCTTAACAACAACATTTAATAAATTAGAATTTAGGTTGAAATGAAGAAAGCCAATAAAAAAAAATATCTCAAGGTTCATCTTCGAATAACTAACTAATCATTGATTGGCTTCAATTCAAATAAATTTTCCCCCAAAAAAAAAGAATAATAATTTTTTTCTTTTTTCCTCTTCTTTTCTTTTCTTTTTTTTTTTTTTTTTGTGAAGGTGTAATAATTATTCAATTTTTTATTTCTGTTATTATTAGTTTAGTTGATGGACTGAACTAAACTTTGAATATATAAAGAAGTTTGTTATGTTCTGTATTCAGTGATATAAAAGAACACCATCTCTATCTCTATCTTACTCTGTGCCACTCTTTCTACCTCATTCCATCTGCTAAGTTATTGTGCCATTTTTGGCAAAAAAAAAAAAAAAAAGGACTAAAACTCTGTTAATTTTTCATTTTTATTTGTTATTATTAGTGTGTATGTGTATGAATTTTTTTTTTATAGCTTTTCTTTAAAACTGTATTATTCTCTTTATCAACTGCACACAATGATGATGATTATCATAATGATAATAATAATGATGATAAATGAAAGAAAATTTCATTGCCGTTTATGTTTTATGTTTTTTGTTTTTTGTTTTTTTTTTTTGTTATTATTATTATTTCTTAGACATGCGCTCGGAAACTCTCTTAATGCATTTTCTTACACTCTCTCACTCCCATTCTCTCTCTTTCTCTCTCTCTCTCTCTCTCTCTTTCTCACATCTAACGTTATTTGTTTTCTCTAACAATCTGCTCTTTCTCTTCCAATACAATTTATATGTGTAGGCCATATATGTATATGTATATGTCTATGGCATGTCTGTCCTGTGTGCTTAACAATTGTAGTATATCAATAATTGAGTATAAAGCGTAACATGTTAATTAAGTTAAATGAAACATTAGTTTCATGTCGATATCATTCTCTTCATGCATTCAAACTCTCTCTCTCTCACACACACATAAGTAGATATATATATATATATATATATATATATGTATGTATGCATATACCAACATATATGCAAAATGTATAAAGTTATGTGCATAGGTAAATATTGATTGGTACAAAAGCCAAAAGAATGCACTCAGTAACGTAACAAAAGATTTTCTAATACTTATAAAATTTACATTCAATTGAATGAAAATTTTCAAAATATAATAAAAATGTAGATGTATAAGTATTTGTAAATATGTTATATGTCAAATTTACATCATTTCAATTAATTTTGCTGTATTTTTTTTTTTGCTTCATTATTTCAATGATATTACAACGATTTTAACAATTAATATTTTTTCTCATTTTTTTTTTTTTGGTCTGCCAAACCAAAGCAGAAAAAAAGTCAAAAAAGTCAAAAAAGTCAAAAAAATCAAAAATCGCTTGGAAGAAGCATGAAATAAGAAACCTGATAAAACACGTAACAAAAAAAAAAAAAAAGAAAAAAAAATTAAATAGTTTTATTAATTAAATATTAAAAAATTGGCCTTATAAGATTTTTCCCATCACAAATACACATACTTTGAATATTTTAGAATTTTGAAATGGTAATACAGTTTTATATTGTATCTGGAGGAAAAATTAAAATTTAAAAGCGCCAGCATGTTGAATCCTTGAAGAATCTATATTGCTCAGTAGAAATTTATCCGTAAAATGCAAAGTTTTTGTATAGTTTTTTCTTTCTTTGAATTTAATTGACTAACTTGCCAATTAGTAAAATCAATTATTTCAGAGTTCTTTACAGATTTAAGTAATGAGCCTTATAAGGTTTCTTAGTATATTTACAATTATCTAATAAAAAAATTGTAAAAAAAAAGTAAAGTTGCTGGCCCCGTTTACTGTCTTGACAAACATTTAAATTAAAATAAATTAATTTAGATGTTCAATTCTTAGAGAACTTTTTTGCACCTAGCATTTTCTTTTCTATTACTCTCTGCCTCCCTTTCTACCTCTCTGCCTCTTGCTCATTTCAAACCATTATCATCCTATAAACAAAATGTAGCTTGTTTTGAAAATGAAACATTGAAGTAAGTTTTAATTTTCTTCATCTAACTCTTATTATTGTTTTCGCTTTACTTTTTTCAAATTATTTTAATGGCATTAAATTTGGCCCCAAAAAACTATATATTTTGCACAAACAACAACCTTGTGATAAACATAAAAACAAGAAGTGTTACAAAAAAAAAAAAAAAACAAAACAAAAGCAAAAAAAAAGAAATAGCAAAAGTGAGGCCAAAAAGTCTTCAGTTTCATTTTTTGTTTCATTTCATTTCTTTGATTTTTTGCTGTTTTGCTCTTTACTTTTTGTTTCGTTTATTGGAAAATTTTTACTTTCCTGCTAAACGACCTTTACTTTTTAACTGAACTCGTTATTCTGATTGACAATAAATTGCAATTACAACAAATATAATAAAAAAAACAATATGTATAATAAAAAGAAGAAGAAGAAGAAGAAGAAGAAGAATAACATCAACAATAGCGCAACGGATATTACAATATTCAAGGAAATGAATTCAAAGAAAAAAAGAATAAAAAACCAAAAAATAAATAGAAGAAGCAACAAAAAAAGCAAGTGTAAAAAAGAGGCAATAAAAAAAAGAGAAAATGAATTTGCAAACATAATAAAAATACATTGATAATCTCATTCTATCTATCTCTGTCTTTCTTCATTTAAGTTTCTCCTTCTTTATCCCGCCTCTTTTTTCTTTAAACAGCCTCGTTTTCTCTAGTTATTTACCATTTGCTTACTACTTTTTTGTTTTTCTTTTTTTCTTTTATAAAAAAAAAAAATAAAACGTTTTTTGTTGCACTTTCTTTACATTAATTTTATATGGCTAAAAATGATACTCAGAATCAAGCAGGCATATACATATGCACATTTATTAACTATAAGAAAATCAAGAAAGAAAATTGCATTTTGGATATGCACCACAAAATTGTAAATTGTAAATGTAAACGCAACACAATGCATAAAAAATTATAAGAACAAAAACTGTTAAGCATAAAAAACAAAGAAGAAATAACAAAAATTATTGTGGCAACCATTTTGGTTGACATTTGAACTCACTCACCTTTTAGATTAATGTAGATGTATGTATGCATGTATGCATGTATGCGTATATATTATTTTTATTATTACTACTTTTATTATTATTATTCATTCATTTAATTTATCTTTGTTTAAATTTTAACAAATGACATTGTTAGTAGTTGTAGTTGTTGCTATTATTATTACTATTATTGTTACTTTTTATATTTTCATTTTTTTTTTATTCTTTTGCTATTCTTTTTTTTTTGGGTTTTTTTTTATTTTGATTCTGCACTTATTGCCTTCTCTTTAGCCGCAGCACAATCGGACAAACGTTATATACAAATAAATAAATAAATAATACATGTATATACACATATACGTTTATGCATAAATGTATATATATGCACACTTTATATTTATGTTTATAACTGACTACATTAATATCGTTGTCGTTGGCCGTACACAAAACCTGTTTTATTATTTTATTTTATATTTACACCCCACACACATTTATATATATATATATATATATATATATATATATATATATATATATATATATATATTTAATGCATGAACATTTCCATGACTTGTCTAAAACGATGTTGTACACTTAAGACTTCGTATTGAAACAAAAAGAAAAAAAAACCATACGCAGTTATTATACAAATATGGCGAAATTACAAGAGCGAATCATTCAATAAATTTCTTCTACTTATGTTTTTCTATTTTATTACGTATTTCACAATTATCTGTTGATTATAATTCCCGCATACGATTTTTTTTCTATTATATTCGTACAATTTCATTTTATTTTTGTTTTAAATTTTATTACTTAAAAACGACAATTTTATATTAATTTATTATATTTATTGCAAAATCATATGACTTATGGAAGCAGCTTTTCTCTTTCATATCATCACAGTTAAATATTCACACGCAACACTAACTTAAACTAACCTACCACGCAATCAAACAATGACTAACGGAACGATATTAAGTTAAGTTATAACTCAAATAATATTATACGAAAAGCCAGAAGAAGAAAGAGAGAACACAATTCGTTAATAAGGTAGAGAGACTCTTAAACTCTATTACTCTCTTTGTCAGTCTCTAAATAAAAACATAACAACTTATTGATATATTAAGTTTATTAATGCATTTGTAATCATGCACGATTACCATTGAATTTGTAGATTTTTGGAAATCGAATTAAATAATTACATTCATAATAAATTCTTTATTTCGCCTTTATTAATTTATTAGTTAATTTAAATTTCTTTAGAGATATTTCCAGTTACTTTCCATTTTCAATCGTTCATTAGTGAACAAATGAAAATAATAACTCAGTGATGTAACAAAATAATTTCAGCGACGTTTATTGTAACTGTTGCGTAACGCACTAGGTATAAATATTTGAAAAAATATATTCTAATAGAATTATTTGAATATTTTTTGAATGTTTTTCAAAAATCAACCCAAAGGCAATGAAATTTTTTCAATTAAAAATTCGTTCATCGTATCATTAATTTCGTTTCATTTCGATTTACTTCCATTGCAAGTTATATTTTCACGTACTTTTTCACATCACGTTCGACTTAAAGCAAAAGCATAAATTTTTTGTGTACTATATCTATCTCATTCTGACTAACTGCAAAATACATGTGAGTTTCCCTTTTTCTGTCACATCGTTTTCGTGAACCAATAACAAAAGATGAAAGGAAAATAATTCAAAAAAAAAAGAGAAACATATTACTGGCAGTAAGCGAAATGATTAGATGGAAAACGGCGCGGGAAATTAGCATAACTTATGTCAAATAATTGCTGTATAAAAAAGAAAAAAAAAACAGGAAAAAAAACTATTATATGAAATACATGAAAAGCGAATATAAAAGAGAAAAAACCAACAGCAGTATCTATAATAACATAAAATAATCAAGATAAAATTCCAGAAAAGGACAATTAATGTAATAACAAACACAACATTAATTATAATAATAATAACAGTAGCTCTAACAATTTTGCAAACGGCAATTAATAGGAGAAATATTGAAACGGGATTACTGGCTTCAATGTGTATAAATTTGTCTATACATTTATATGTATGTGTTTATGTGCTTGCCGTTTGTGCAAGAGATTGAATTCTATTTAATGAAAAATTAGCCATGAAATTAAAAAAAATATTAGTTAGAATTTTCGCGTTAGGAAAACACGAGCACAAATTATAATTACAATAAGAAAAGGTAAGAAAATGAGAATGCAGTATTTTAAATTTCTTTTAATTCATTTTTATTTTATCACAGTTATATGTACATATTTATATTTATATATGCATGCATAAATCTAAAGCATTTTTCTTGAATAACCTAAAAAAAAAGTTGTAAAAAAACCCAAACCAATAGAGAAAAAAAGCGAAAATTCAAAAGAAAAAAAAAACCACGAAAAATTAACGAAAATGGTGCGTCGCCGTACGAGATCTGCTATGAGCCACAAAGGCCGGAAAAAAACGGCCGCCAATATGATTACGGAAACTAGAAATGATTTACTAAACATTGACTATGTATTAGATGATGATTATTATGCCAGTCCAAAAATGAAACAATGTAGAAATGAAAACAATTTTCAATATAATTGCAATACTGTTGACAATCCCCCATTTGAGTGTATTACCTTAGATGATAATGATGATAATGTTAACGATAAAAAATATAACAATAAAATAAAAGGTACAGTTACACTAAATAATAATGTTAGTGGAAAATATACAGGTATGTTCTAATTGTATATAAATGTGTTTTAAAATAAATTGTATGTATGTACATGTATGTGTATTTTGTTATAGGTACGACACGATCTAGCAGTAGCATTCGTACTTTGGATAATTTTTTTAAAATTAATGGTCCTGCCAAAAAATCATCAAGTAGAAAGAAATTAAATTCTACGAATACCATGAAATTATGTCCAACATTGTCGGCCACGTTAACGGCGCCAATTTCAGTGTCAACAACAAATCAAGCACAGCAGCATCAATCTAATTGGCATGATATGAAACAACTGCCCAATTTTGATTGCTTGTATGAGTTTAGCAATGATACAAATGATAGTGAACAAACTGATCTAACTGACGAGCTGCCACCATCATCAATTCACAAAAAATCAAGCACCTTAATGCCACATTCAATTAGATTTAAATTAGCTAATACACTTAATTTTAATAATAATTGTACAACAACCGTAGCTGCCGTAGACGTAGATGAAACGACAGCAATAACAGGAGCAACATCATTAACAACAAATAATACGGATAATATATTTTTACAAGAACCGGTTTTAACATTGAATATTGATAAAACACCGAATCAAGCTTCATCTATAAAAATTAATAAAAGTCTAGAAATTGAACCAAAATTCGCATCACGTACTTGTCCAACAATTATGGAAGCTAATCACCTTCACCTTCACAATTTCAATAATGTTACATTATTTAATATTAATAATAATAAATATCCGATGAATGTCATAAAGAAAGAGGAGGTGAAGGAGGAGGAGGATTGTAAGCGTGAAAAGAATGAAATTCAAAAAGATCTAATCATAAGCGATCACGCCAATGATTTAATTATGCTGCCTGAGAATGATAATAGTTCATGTGATAGTGGTGTAGTTTTTATATCATCATCATCCTCATCTACTGTAGATAGCAGCAATTATAATTCACCACCGCCACTTGAACATAAACCCACGACACCACATCGTATTGTATGGCCTTCACCAAGACGTGATGATTCACCTGATAATGTTTCTACCAGCCTATCACCAAGAAAATCTCAAAGACATAATAATAACATTGCTACGTATTATACCAATGCTAGCGCAAATAATAGTAACAATGACAGAGTCACTGAAACACTTAAAAGTAGAAATCGTCGAAAATTACTAAGCAGCCGACCCGAGCAAAAAGAATACACGCTGGACGCTCATGTTAAAACGAATGATAAATGTAAAATTGTTGACTTGACTCAAAATTCAAATGAGCATGATGTAAAAGTGAAAGTAGAAAAATGTGACCCTGATAAAATTCTTGATGATCATGATAATGATAGTAAGGATGATAAGAAGCATACCACATCGCACCTAACAAATAAGCAACTAATTAAAAACAATAAAATAGGTACTAGTGGGCGATCAAAATATATTGTATCGCAGGGGCAACGTACTGCTGGCACAAATGGCAATCGCAGCATCAGTGAATTTTTCCCAGTACGTCGGAGTGCACGTAAAACAAAAAGTGCCGTTAAAGAGGAAATGATGCGTAATTTGGAAAATGCAATTTTAGAAGAACATTGTAATGGCCTTAAAGTTGAATATTTTGAAGGTAAAGGACGCGGTGTTGTGGCCGAACGGCATTTTCAACGTGGAGAATTCGTTATCGAATATATTGGCGATTTAATTTCCATAGCAGAGGCTGCAGTGCGTGAGGCACGCTATGCATTGGATGAGAATGCCGGTTGTTATATGTATTATTTTGAACATAAAAATCAACAGTATTGTATTGATGCTACCGAAGATACGGGTAAATTGGGACGTTTAGTCAATCATGCGCGTTATGGTAATTTATTAACTAAAGTGGTTGTCGTCAAACAAATACCGCACCTTGTACTTATTGCTAAAAAAGATATTAAACCAGGTGAGGAATTATGTTACGATTATGGTGATCGTTCCAAAGATTCATTAAGGAATCATCCATGGTTGGCCTTTTAGAATCTATAGTTACTTTTTTTTTTTTTTTTTAATACACGTTAATTAACAAAATATCATTTAGACAGTTTTAAGCTACAGCAACTACAACAACAACACCAATAGCAAAATAGCAGAAAAAAAGACAGCTGTACTGTTACTCTCACTCTCTCTCTCTCTCTCTCTCATAAATTTTATTTCTTATTAATTTATACAAACATAAATTATGATAATTTTCCATTAGGTTGTTACAAAAGTTTGCAAAATGGCAAGAAAAAAAATACAAAAAATTAAAAAGAACAGACCATGAACTTATTGAGCAGCATACATATGCACATACAAGTATGAGTACATAATTAAAAATAAACACAACAACAACAAAAACAAAATGTCCAAAAGTTGAAAGGGTTAAAAAACAGATTCTCTCAAAGAAAAAGCTCAATATAATGAAAAAGTGCTTGGGGGAAAGGATCATTTTGTTCAACGTAAGTAAAAAAATTGAAAAATGACAATTTAAAAAAAAATGCTTAAATTGGAAGAAATGGGCCAATTTCATAATAATTTAGCACGCCGAAATATAAATTTCTGTAGAAAATATGGCTGGCAAATTGTAAATTCTTTAACCATGGAAGTACTTTTTCATATACGTCGTAATAATGAGATGGCGCCGAAGCGCTTAAATTTTATATAAAGTTTCTGTAAAAATTGCAGCTATATAGAAAATTTTTCCAAATCGGTCCATGTTAGAAAAGAAGTAAGAATTTTTCTAATGAGTGTATCCACACAAATCCAATAAATGTACTCTAAACTGTAGCGCATGGGAATATGAAAATGCAAAAAGAAACAACAGCTGTAGCCTTAGTAATTACATAGACGCACATACAATTCAGACACATGCACACACATAAAAAAGACAATGTATGCAAACATAATACAAATATTTAAAAAATAGGAAATAATACAAATATTAATTGTTATTTAGAAACGATTTACTGCCTAACTTTAAACCAATTTTAACATTCTTTCTATTCGACATGTTATTTTTTGCGTCATTCTCGTTTATATTATAATATTAACTCTCTCTCTACCTAACATTTTGTAAGTCATATTGCTCGTTTATAAAAAATACCACAATAACATTATTCGTGAAGAGTATACTCACAAATAACGATAATATAACACGAACATGAACCGAATCACAAATAATAAAATTTTCGTACAGTTTTTTTCTTAATTTTTTTTTTTTCAATGTTAATTTAAGTTATCTACCTCTCCCTCTTTCTCTTTGTGTCTGATAATGTTGATAGTAATAAAAATCAAATACAAAGAAAGAAAAGGCAGAATAAGATATTTAAAAATGGTATTTTAATACGCCGTTCTCTATCTACCTTCCTCTTACAATAACAGTTATAAAATTTTCTATGCATTTTAACATAAAGAGCATAAAATAATATTTATTTTATTGAATATAGAAAATATTCAAAATATTTAAGAAATTGTTATGAGAAAGATAGATAATCAGAACAAATGTAATGGCGACAGATGGTTTCATAATTTCTACATGAAATTTATTGATTTATTTACGATGACAATGGCATTATTTGTGTAATTGCAATATTTTTTTCCAAACACTTTCATTTGGGTTTCTTTTTTTGGTGTTGTTGCTGTTGTTCTTGTTTTATATAAACATCGTTACATCTGTTTTAAGTGTTATACGTATTTTGACCTTGTTATTTTTTATACATTTCTTTATTGTTTATTATTTTTGTACAACGTTATATGGAAACAAAATGAAATATTTCGGGTAATTCAACATTCGACATTTTATAATATTTTTTTAGAAGACGTCTTGTTTGATTTAATATATTCCGTGAGAAATAGGTTTTTCACAGTTTAATAAAAGACAGTGAATATTAAAAATATATAAAATACAAAAAGCTTAATAGGAAAAATGAAAAGTTTCGAGCAAGCAACATGCATTAAAAAAAATCTTAAGCAAATTTAGATAATGTAAATTAATTTCATTACATCTTCTCACATACGCTTATACAAACACACACATACACACATATACATTATGGCTTGTTTAAGTAATAAGTTCGTAAAAAAAATGCACACGAAATTTTTCTCTCTTTTTAAATTTTCTAACGGTATGTGAGTTTATTAATCTAAGCTAATATTCTTGTTGTTTTCTTTTGTTTTAAATTTTACTTATGTCAATTTTTCTCAATTTATTTTCAATTTCTTTGGTTTTATTTATTTGTTTTTTTTCTGTTTTTTTTTGTTTTTTTCTGTTTTTTTTTTTTTGCTTTATACCTTTAAGCCTTGAAAGTGTTCAGCAGTGTTAATGATTAAGTAAAATGTTAAAAAAATTTATTCTCTTAATTTTTCGTTTGGCTTTTATATACTATTTTTTTCAAACTTTATAGATTAATGTGTTTTGCGATTTTCGAAATATAATTGTATAACTTTAAATCTTTACAAAGGATAATATAAGTTTTGAAAATTAAAAAAGACGCAAAATGTAAAAGAGAAAACAAACGGAAAATTTAAATTATAATTATCGTAGTTTTATGTAATTTAACCATAATGCACACATTAATTAATGCATATGTAGAATTAATAATAATAATAATTTATCAACATTTTTATTTATGTGAAAGTGAAATGAAAGTAAAAACAAAATGTAAAAATCATTCACAATCACCATCACATCAATACCAACCACGTACAACCAATACCAATTGAATATAAATAAAAGAATTTTAGTAAATCCAAAAAAAAAAAAAGAAGGAAAAAATTGAATTTTGTAATTTAACTAAAATGAATCTTTAGTGAGTGTGGCTTTCATCATGATGATGAATGAATGGCATCGAAATAGTTTAATAAATTGATGCCACAATTTTTTAATCTTGAAAAGTGTTCAATGTGTTAAATGTGAGATATAAAGTCTGAAGTGTTCTTCTTTAATTTACCTTCCATGGATATTGATTTGTTCACAAAGGAAATCCATGAAATTTAAGCAATTAAAATTGCAGCGCTTGGAAATTACTTCAACTACTTTTGAAAATAATTATGAAAACAGAAAGAAATAGGACAATGGAATCACACAGCGATTAAATCTGGTGATTCCATTAAGGATGTAAACATTTCATAACATTCTAATTTTGTATAAATATATCTGAAGCCACATTCTTGTCCTCCTTTTACGACTTTTTCTACTACTTTATTATTAATTATGAGAAACGAAATATTAAATTAATAGTCTTTTGTTTGTAAATTCGAATCATATGAATTAGGTGAAGATGAACATGGTAAGGGTGGCGATGACGATGCTGGCGTTAGCGATGGTAAATAACCGTATTGTAAACGCATTTGTTCCATTATTAAAAATGTGAGTATTGTTTGTGGTCCAATACGTAAAAAACTTGGTAATATACCTTTATAAAAACTGAAAGGTGCTTCTTTCATTAAACCTTTGATTACAATTGTTATTGTGCCATTCACCCGTTTCGCATTCATAATACGTGTTTTAACAACATCTAATGGATGTGTAATAAATATTGCCAATGTAGCTGAACCACAAGATGACATAAAGTGAGTTGGCATATTATCTTCATAACCACGACTGAAAAAATACGATTTCAACTGTAAATGACAATAATAATAATAAATAATTAACAAGTAAAAATTGTGAAAGTCGATCATTTTTCGGATCATCAATCAAAAAACGATACAATTAACAAATGTGGTTTTAAAGCATTGTGGAAAATTGTGGATCATACTTTGTTAACGAATTCTTATGAGCATTAAATAGACAAATGGTATAAATAAGTGATTATCTAAAGTATGATTATTCTTGATAGTTTAGGGTGTACAATATTCATCTACTTACTCTTTCATAGACAACAATTTGTCCAATGGTTAAGAGTATGGCACGTGATATTGCAATACTGCCGCCATTATATAAAGTTCGTAGTCCTTCGGTAGTAGCAATGCGATATAGACCATCAAATACATTTTTATATCTATTATTGTTATTCACTATTATTATCATTGTTGTTATTGTTGTTATTGTTGTTAGAAAAAATTTCTTTAAAATTTTCATTTATATGGATTTAAATTGAAAGAAAGACGTACACAATTTATAACTTACTTGCGCCGCTGTCCAGGTGGTAGCATTGTATCACCTTGCATGCGTATATTAACGATATCGGTGGGCATACCAATAATGCCACCACAAACGCCAGCGAATGTAGCCAAAGCGATATTTTCAATCAGATTCTTTTGATTGATATGACTTTTACCAATTTCATAAACACCAAAACGGGTAGTAGCGTATGTCAATTGCCGGCCAATTGCAGCCGTTAAACCATGATAAAATCCGCGTATTCCTAAAATACAATAACAACAATATAATAATAGAAATAATAACAAAAAAAAAAATTTTTTTTTCTTCAAATTGCCTATTTCTGAAATGTTTGCCTTGAATACCATTCAAAAAATGTCCCTAATCAGTTGTGTTGTATGATTATATCTCACATAATGCATTGATTTTTCTTTTTTAAATAAAATATTTTACTTTAAGGCGTTTTATTGTCAAGTTAAGTTCCATAAAGGGAATTTTTGTTGCACAACGAACTTATCAAATTCTTGCCAAAACAATTTTGAATACCTATTTGTATTTCAATTTATTCATATAAAGTGAAAGATAAAACATTGAAATATTTTCAATAATTGAAAACGTTTTGAATGCAATTGCAATACCTTCTGTAATAAAAATTGTTTTAATTTTTCGAGATATTGTTAAATTGGGTTTTTGTTGTACTTGAAATTGAACTTTAATTAAATCCAATGGATGCGTTACGGCCACAGCGCATGCAGATGCTAAACCACCAAAATACCAACGATTTTTACGCTTGTTATCGCTCATTTAAAATCGATTACTTTTTTTCTCTTCTTTTCTTCTTTTGTTTTTTTTTTTTTTTTTACATTTTATAGTTTAATATATGGTTTTTTTCGCTTTTTTGTATATGCTTTCGCTTTTAGTTGCCTTTTTTTCCGTTTTGATGTTTTCGATTTACATTTAATTTGAGCTGTTTTCATTAAAATACAGAATTTGAACTATTGTTAGTTTAATAAAAAAAAAAAGAAGAAAAAGCAAGCAAAAAGGATCAAAAAAATAAAAGACAATTGTTTGTCATTTTCCACAACTAAAAAAAAAAATTAAGAGTAGTAACTCTGGGATATTTTTTCCAATTGATTTTCTTTTTATTACATTTTACCTTTAAAATGATTTAACAGATTTTAGTTTTTAATGTACAAAAATATATGTATATCTAAATATATTTTTACAAATATAAATATATAACACAAACAACAATAATTTAATTTAATTATTTACAAAAAAAGCACCGTTTCATTAAGAATAAAAAAAAAAAAAACAAAACAAAACCAAAGTACACATTTATCCTTTAATCCTTCAATATTTCTATTCGTTACAACTTCTATTCTATATTTATAAAATTTGTTTAAGTTAAGTTTGGAATGTTCCATGTTGGTTAAGAATGGCATGATTCCAATGTAATTGTAAAAATATTATTCTATTTTTTACATTGAAATTCAATATAATTAATAAGAGTTAGATCAGATCAATGAGCTTGGCCTGGCTATTGCCAATTGGACTAGAAATTTTGAAAAACAAAAATTTAAAGACTTTCCGAACGGTCTAAGAAACTTTCCGAACGTTCGATAAATATTTAATACATTTCGCGACAACATTTGATTTTTACTCTTATTATTGAAAGAATTTTTATTTTTCAATGATATTTAGTAGTCGGAGCCAATAGAAAGAGCTATATATATTTGTTGCATGCTAAATATTTTATTTAATATTTAATTCAAATAAAAATAAGAGAAGAAAAAATAATTCGAAAATAGTTTAGATTTCTTCATATAAATGTAATATCCTTTTTATAGCTATTTCTATTAAGAATGGTTTTTTTTTGTCTTTTTTTTTTTTTGTTGGTAACCAACATAATTTGCTACCTCTTTATAAATTATGAATTTTTAAGTATTATTAGTAAACAGGTAAATGCATTCCATTCTAAATCGCAACTGCAATTTTTGCAAATTTTACTAGAACTGTAGAAATGAGTTTTTTCATTGTTTTGGGGTTTTTTTTTTTTTTTGGTTATTACTCTTTCGCTTGTGCGGGGATTTTTTGTTGGGGTTGAATGCCGTAATTTAAGCGCAATTGTTCCATCAATATAAATGTTATAACTGTTTGTGGTCCCAAACGTATAAATGCCGGTATATAACCTTTAAAGAAACCGAGTGGCCCTAAGCGAGCTGTAAATTTAATCAGATCCCATAAACTATTAAATTCATTGGGTTTGGCATTCATGGAACGTGTCTTTAAAACATCTAATGGTTGGGTAAGTGTTGTGGCTACAGCTGCAGCAGCCAATGATGCCGTAAAGTGCGTTGTTAAATCATCTTTAAAGTAAGTTGAATTCAATAGCGCAGTTTTAACCTAATTAATCATATAAGAAGTAGTGGGAAAAATGGAAACCTTTCATTTTGGTTTGAATTAATTTAAAATTGAATCATTTTGCATTTACTTGTTCGTAGAAAGCAAGTTGTCCTATTGTCATTAAAACGCCTCGTGATGTTGCCATTGTGACACCAGAAAATAAACGCCGAAAACCTTCCTTGGTGTAAACTTGTATCAAACCATCTATAGCATGTTTATAATTGCGCCTTTGATCTAATGGCAATTTCACATCATTTTGCATGCGTACATTAACCACATCAGCAGGTGTACCCACAATACCGCCCACTATACCAGATATGCAAGCTAAAAGTATTTTACCGGAAAATGTATTTGTTGATATGTAATCTTTGCCAAGTTCATAAATGCCAAAACGTCCTGTGGAATAAGTCAATTGTCTCAACAAGGATGCCGATAAACCGTTATATAAACTTAAAATGCCTTGTTCTCGTACAATTTTCAATGTAATTTGTATGAGAGATAATTTGACCTGTGACGTTTGTAATGTGACTTTAATTAAATCCAGGGGATGTGTGCAGCAAGTAGCACCAGCACTGGCTAAACCACCAAAATACCAACGTCCCAAACGTTTCGTTTTATCGTTGGTAGTCATGATCTATCTAAAATCTTTTCGTATTTATAAACACTAGCAACAAAAAACAAAAAAGACGATTTTAAAACGGTTTGATGGAATAATGAAAAAAAGAGTCAATGAAGAAATTTAGAATCATAATGGAAACAATCTCAACAAAAAGAATCAAAAGATTAAATGCCAGCAGGGAAGAGAAATCATTTTAGAGGATCAGTATTTCTGTCTTTATATAGAAACGTAACGTTCATTGCAAGTAAATCATGGGTTTGTTCAATACTGCATTGGTCATGAAACAAAATTGCCAAGAGGCCTCTAATTTTTACATATATACATACACAAATATTTAAACACATGCGCATTGATTTTAAATGAATAAATCAGTGTAAAAAAAACAATTTTAGCCTTGAACTTCATTCATTTATTCCCTCCAAAAAAAATCGGTCAATTTATGCAATTTTAGAAAATTTTAAAAAATTTCTAAAAAAAAAACACCGCAAATAATTTTTTTTCTGATTCTTTATATGACATTTTTTTGTTGCTTTTGTGGTTTATTTATTTTTTTTTTTTTTGTAATAATTTTAAGGAACTTACTCATTTTGGAGCTTTCTTGCTTGTAATGCGAAGAAAGGTCAATGAGAAGAATACAAAAGTTGACGGAGAAACTATTATATCTATGTGTATGTGATTCCAATTGTGTTTCAAATTATTTACACCTTTCCATCACATTTTTAAGATTTGATTTCATTTGTTAAATTATATTATAAAATTTAAGTTTTGCATGAAGAATACTAAATGCAAACTTTATGTTTTTCCTTTTGTTGTATAAATGTATTTGTGCACGTAATATATAAACAAAAAAATACATATTTATATACATATATATATATATATATATATATATATATATATAGGATTGTACAATGAAATCCGTATGATTCATTACCGTTAGCTTTTTTAACAATCTCATTTAATTGTTTGTACTTTAAGAACAACCATAAATATATTTATAGCATATAAAATCCAACAACAACAACATTAAATTGTTCAATTTTCCATTTTTAAAGGAAATTATCTTTTTTTTTTTAATTAAATTAAAGCAAAAATTTGGAATAACAGCAAATTATTTTCGATAAAAATTTTACGAGTTAAACAAGTTATAAAACTCTAACTAACACTACTTTCCAACACTATTTCCTCTAGTAACTGTAAACAGCTGTTATAATAAAAAAAGAAAGACAAGGAGCAAACAACTCGTTAAAGTAATTATAAACTAAAAAGTTTTTTTTTCAGAGTTAACAATTGAAAGAATTTTGTTTCGTAATTTTGCGCAAGATCTTACTTTTTTCTTGTTTGTAACAACTTCGAGGTAATTAAAATTTTGTAACAATTAAAATATAAAATATTAAATAAAACTTCATCAGTTATATATATATATATATATATATATATATATATATGCACATGTATATATAAATAGAATGTGAATATGTACTTACATTTTGAAGTTACTGTGGTGTTATGTGTGAGTAAATAAAAAAAAAACAAAGTGTTGTGTTATGATTAGACAACTAATGTCGGCGTAGATGAATACTATCATGTGATGGAATTATACAATAAAAACAAATTGAAAAAAAACACAAACTAGAAAATTTTAAATGTAAATTATATTGAATATTTATTAGGTCAATGTTTGCCGGTTGTGCTGACCTTTACATCAAGTTATTACAATCACTTTTCTTTTTAATTTTTTTTGTTTTTTGTTTTGTTTTCTTGTTCTTTATTGGCTATTCATTTTTTTACTTATTTGCTTTACGACGAGAATATTTCTAATAAAAAGCTTAAATGAAAAAAAAAAAACTTAAAAGATTCTTTATGTTAAAGTTCATTTAGGGGAAGACTTCACTTTCATACAAATTATTTAAGGAATATTTTGACACATAGCAAATATATTTGCTTACATTATAAAACAAATGGCCGATTTTAGTGAAGCAAAATTGTTTACTAGTGCGTAAAGCAATTCCCCACCCCGTTCCTTGCAAAAATTTCCAGAAAAAATTACTAAAAAAGTATGAATAAGTGCATTATATTAATTTCAAGGGCACTTAAGAAATTTATATTCGTTCGTTTGACCAAGTTAATTTAAAAGTGTTATTAATCTAATTTATTTGTATAATTTTTTTTTGATTTTTTGTTGATGTTTCTTTTCTTTTGGATATCACTTATAAACTGTTAAATGTTATTAAGTTATTTTGAATTTTTGATTTCTTCTTTTGTTGTTTATGTTTTTTTCTTATTTAATTATTTCTGATTCACTTACTTCAATTAAAACGGAAAAATTCAGCTTAAAGCGCACGACCTGTTGCTTATAGACTAACGTTAGCGCTAAAACGTTTAACTCAACTAGACCACTCAATGTTTTCAATTCGAATTCATTTATATGAGCACAGAGAGTAAGTTTGTGTGTCCGTTTTTTCTTTTTCTTTTGTTATTGTTTCATTTACTTATTATTTTTATTATTATTATTATTATTATTATTATTATTATTATTATTAGTAGTAGTAGTAGTCTAAATGCATTTTTTTTTTGTTTATTTATTTTTCCAACAATTGCCAAAAGTAGTAAATAGAAAATGAACAGTTTTTCGTTGAATTGAGAACTAGAACCAGAACTAGAACACCAAGAGACTAATAGAAAGCATGAGAAAGAGAGACAAAAAGTTGTACAAATTAAGCGCTTATAAGTTTTTCTAAGTTTTTTTTTTAAATTCCTTCAATTTTTTTTTCTAATTTGTGTTTTGTAATTTCATATGTACAAATTATAATATTTAAAAAGTTTTCGAAATGTGTGTGTAATGAATAAGAGGACAAAGAAAGAAAGAAATAACAGGTCATGCATTTTAACAGTAATTTTTGCATAATTAATACTAAATATTGAAAAAAAATGGTTGTGTGTATTAAGATTATATAACGTATATGAAAGAGCAACAATAACCATTTTGTATTACAAAAATATAATAAATAAATAAAGATGAATGAATGGGCGGTCTTGAATGCATGTAAATTTCACTTTGATACTCAAAATTATAATGATAAAAAACGTTTTCAAATAATTTTATTAGATAATTTGTAAATATAATTTTCAATTATATTAAGCTTTTTATTATTTTAACGTGCTAATCATAATAAATTATTATTTTTATAGCTTTTTGTTCAGTGGAGTTGTTTGATAGTAAAACTGAACAAAAGAATTTTTAAATCTAGAAAAAAATCATTTACTTTTGGCCCATGGGGGGATCGAACCCGCGACCTTCGCGTTATTAGCACGACGCTCTAACCAACTGAGCTAATGGGCCACGCCAACATGTTCAAACATTTATTGTAGGTAAAAAATTTGATGTATATATATATTTAATAATTAATTTAATTTATCATATGGAAATATTTCTAATTTGTACAAGAACTATTAATAAATGCATTGAAAAAAATTCAAGAGTTAATTTTATCATTATGTTAAAATGTTTAAGATGAAATGGCATAGAAAGAGAGTTATATATAAAACATGTTTAAATACTAAAGTGCTTGCATCGGCCCATTAGCTCAGTTGGTTAGAGCGTCGTGCTAATAACGCGAAGGTCGCGGGTTCGATCCCCCCATGGGCCAGAGGCTTATTTTTTTCCTTACTGTTTTGCTCAATATATATGCAATAAAAAGGTTCATATTTAATTCTCCTATTCTAGATTTAATTGAATTGAGATAATCTAGTTAATTGAAAGTCGGTCATGGCTGCTTCAATATTATTTGCTTGCGGTTTAAATGAGCACAAATTACCACCAGTGATACATATTAGTGAGGAATCGAATATGGATGGCTCATTTTTAATATCATCGATTCTATGTCAACGTTTACGTATTTCCAATTCGGGCACATTACTTATTTGCCTTCAACATAATTATGGCCACTACACTAAGGCTGGCATACGTTTAGGTTATGATTGTAATATATTTTTGGGAAAGACGCTTAATGTAATTGATCCTTTATGGGATATCATTAAAAATTTCCCAAATAGTTTATGGTTAAAAAAGTGCAATAAGAACAACAATAATAATAATCATAATAATATAGCATTAATATTATTACAACAAATCCAAGATCATATTAATCAGCCGAGCTTCTCAACACGCATTCACAATACGATCATTATAGATAATATAGAAATTTTGTATAATTTGGGCGCCAGTCAAAAAGATGTGCATGAATTTTGTATGGGATTAATGAAATTGATTGATGAGATACCGCATTTAACACTTATTACGAAAATTGGAAATTGTGATATATATGAAGTGGAAGATAATAATCTAAAAAAATGGGCATTCATACATTTACAGATTGCTAAATTGAAAAGCGGCTCATTTCGTGAAGTTGATGGTAAAATATTCATTAAACGTTTCTCATATGAAACTGAAAATGGAAATAATGAGTCAGGCAATGCCATTAATGATAATGATACGATTATTTTGGGTAATGCTGCTGTTGCTGCTGTTGATGATAAAATCAAGAATGATATTACGATGGCATATGAGTGCATTTTTAGCGATAAAGAAATTTTATATAAAGTTAATGAACGCCATATTAAAATCTATAATCCCGGTGAGATTGGTTTAAAAATGTAACAACATCACAATATAACAAATGAGCGATAAAATGATTAAATATGAAAATTCATTTTAAATCAATTCCATTTATAGCATATAAAGAAAATTGTAATGAATTTTTGTAAAGGATTTAATAAAATATTTAAAGAATAAATAGCACAGCAAGATTAAAGGATGAGAACGGTAAGAAATTATAAACAGTGAAGAAAGATGAAATAGAACTAAATTGTGTTTATGCTTTAAGGTAGCTGAAAGGCAGAATACCAGAAGATCTGAATAGTAATTGGTAAATGCAACAAGGAATAAGTGGCATCAAGTGTAAAGAAAAATTCATTTTTTTTTTTCTCTTTAAAATTTAATTTCCTTATCTTTTTCTATTTTACATTATCATAAAATTATCATAAAATAAATGGCAAAATACATTTAGAGAAAGACCTTTAAACCAAATTCAATACAATTGAAAAAAAAAATGTTAAAATAATATCATTTATCATAAAGTTCAATCCCTTCACATCACAAAGTTCAATAACTTCTATTAATCCATCCTTATGTGATCAGAGATACTGAATAAAATTGAGAGAGAAATAAAAAAAAAAAAAGCCAAAAAATAAAAGGTAGAAGAAGACTTTTAACAAATTTCTCACATCTGAAATGTTGAAGCCAATGTTAATACAAATGCAAATAAAATCGCCACTAACTAACATACCTTTCATTTAGAAAGTGAGAAAGAGAAAGAATGATAAAGATTTGAAAGTTTATCTACATTAACACAACAAGATTATCCTTATAATTTGTTTCCTTTTATTGGGCTTGTGTTTGTTTGTATTCCCATGACCGTAACATTGACCTTTCGTTAAACGAACAATAATAAACAAAAGATAGAAATAATAGCAACAAAAAACCAAAAAAACGAAAAGGCAATAAATTAAAAATATCATTTGAGGCGAATTCAGCATCTTTAATCATCATCATCTACATCAAATGAAATTTGCTTCATAGAGCGTTTTTTAGTTTAGTTGGCAAATAAACAGGCATTCAAGCAAACAAGAAATTAAGCAAATAAGCAAACAGCATAAACAAATAAACAAAATTTGCTTCTGTATTCTCGTCGTTTAGTTTTTTATAATTATTAAACATTTCTTATTGTCAGTTGTTATTTGAAGCCGGTTTATCGTGCACGTTCTTACGCAATTAGACACATCATCATCATCATCTGGCCTTTTTTGTTCATTATTATTATTATTATTATTATTATTATTATTATTATTAATATTTCATGGATTAGTGAGTGTATGCATATGTATGCGTGTGTATACATGTGCTTGTATTTTAATATGTGATTATGATAAATAGCTTTTGTACTCATCAAAATCAAACAAGAAAAGAAAAAAGACAAAAAAAAAAAAAGAAATTTAAGAAAATTTACAGTCCAAAAAAAAAAAAGACATACGCTTTAGAAAAGAGTTGCATCGTTTCTAAAGAAGTATAAAACTTATTCAATTCTTTTAGTAAAAATAATTAATTATCCTTTTTATTAAAAAACCCCAAAAACAAACGCTACTTAAGAAATCATAAAAATGATATTGAAAAATATAATGCAATTGCTTCACCTTTATATAGATAAATATTTAAAAGAAGCAATCTTTGAAATCCTTTAGAAAATAAAGAAAGCGACCGCCATGTTTGTGCTCTGGGCGTATGAGTGATATTTGCATAATTTGTTTATGTAAATGAGCTCTCTTAAGGATGAAACTTATTACTAAAACAATGTTAAATCAAGTTTGTTGAAATTTTATGGCTGATACATAAAAGATAAAAAATCTTCAACTGTTGTTTTATATCGTCCTCTTTTTCCATCTTTCTCTCTCCTTCTCTGCATGAAACGCAAACTTTTTATTTTAATATTAATTAAAAGTGTTATTGGAAAAACTTATCGTTAGACTTCAACTTAATTTTGAATTAAGCATCAAAATGACATAACAATAATAAAATTAAATGAGCTTGTGTGAAATATTTTTTACTGAAATATTTCTAAATTTGCTGGGTAAACAGGTTAAATGGTTATTGCTTCATGTGAATTTTGTTTAAATCATTTCGTTTTAAATGGCAAATTGTCGAAACAATTTTATTAATTATATTATTATTCTGATTATTATGATCATTATTATTATTGTTATTATTATAAAATCAAATCACCATCACAAAAT
The DNA here is from genome assembly GCA_023089585.1 of Melophagus ovinus. Classification (NCBI taxonomy): domain Eukaryota; kingdom Metazoa; phylum Arthropoda; class Insecta; order Diptera; family Hippoboscidae; genus Melophagus; species Melophagus ovinus. Next base: position 9,542,291 of record JAKKIB010000177.1, read on the forward strand.
TATCATCATCATCATCAATAATTTTACTATTTGTTTTTTTATATATTTTTTTCTTAGTTCCTTATTTTATTTTCTTTTCAAATTTAAAATTAATTTTAATGTTTTATTGTTATTATTGTTATATAAGGAATTCTATAGCCTCGTGGATTCTACCCTTCCTTCTCGATTAAAAAAAAAACAATTGAACAAAAAAATCTTAATAAATATTGCAAATTGCAATAACATTTTCCTTGTAATGTAAAGCAAAAATATGAAATGACAACAAACTTTTAACTTGACTTAAATTGAGATTTATTTTACCGATCTATTCAGAATCATTTTCTGATACAATTTAAGCAGCTCTATCCATCTAACTGTGCATATACGTCTGCTAACAAAATACGAGAGCTATTTGAATGAAATTTGGTCTATTTTCACCCAAAGATCAAACTATTATTACGACCACGCCCCATACAACAATGTATTTTGAAAAGAGCTTTTATGTAGAAAAAACGCACACATTCTGAATTATTCTTTCGAAAAAATGTAGCGTAGGGTATTTAATGGTCAGTTTCGACCGACTATACTCCATATACTTCTCAGATTATTATTCTATCAAATTATTGATTTACTCATTTTTTATTTTTGTAATTTTGTAATTTTGCAATTTAAACTTTAACAATCAATATAAAATTAAAATTAGACAACAGGAGGAAAAGAAGTATTGGAGATGAAAATGAAGTGGTGATGAACTCTTAGATTGCATTTCTTTTTCAATGAGAACTTTTCCATAACAAGAAGCAGCACTTTCAGTTATTGGTGGAATCAACTAAAGACAATTGTCACATCTTATTCCGCTTTAAATGCTTTCAGATTGTTTTTTTCAAAGTGTCACTACAATTCTATTCTCTGTTTCTTCAATTTCTTTATATGAAAAAATATCCACATTAAAATTGATAGCTAAAAAATGTATAATAGCCACAAGAAACTTTTTAAGCCATACAAGAAAAAGACTAAACAAAAAAAAAAACGACAACAAAAGAGAAAAACGATTCAATAAGAGACAAATTTCTTTAAGTGAAATAAAACAACAACAAAAAATAATAAATAAAAATATAAAAAAAAATTATAAATAAAAATAAAAGTAAAACAAAAACAAAAATAATAAAATGTATTAAATGAAATTATTAAATGAGACCGAGATGGGCAAGCAAAATTACAACTCTGGATCATTTTTTTATTTATAAAAAGTTTTTTGGAACTTTTCCTTTTTACAACAAAAGTGATCAGACGGTCTGTATCAGGCGATATGTATGATATCGATTTATTTTCTAAAACATTTCACTTCCTAACAAATTTCACAAATTTTTCTTTTCAAAAATTTATACGTTTATGACTTTTCCTTTTAACTTTTTATTTAACACCTCTGAAATGATGAATTTTTTTATATTTTTGTCATTTTTGTGTTCTTTAATTTAAGGCGCTCTATCAAAAAATATGTTTTCTCTTTTGTAAAAATCAAAGCAGCAAAAGAAGAAGAGAAAAAGAAATGACATTATTGATGTGAGCTTTGCCGCCAAAATCATAATGAAAATAAAGAAAATACAGTTAAATTAAAAGTAAATTTAAAAAAAGAAGAAACAAAAACAAACACAATAAATAAATTGTGCATTTTTTTCTTCTGTATTTTTTTTTTGTTTTATTTCATTTTGAAATAAAATATTTTTGTTGGAAAATATTTTATTAATAATGTTAGTAAGTAAATAAACATGCAAATTAAAACATAAAAATGAACATAAGCAACAACAACAACAACAATAATAATAATAATAATAATAATAATAGTAATAGTAATAATAATAATAATAGCAAAAGCAATAGCAACAAAAACATAAAGAAAAATGAAACAAACAAATGAAATGAAAATAAAAACGAAATAACTGCCAGCATAAATATTTTGCAAAAGGTTAAACATAATATCGAGGTGGACGAGTCCGCTATGCAATCAATCAACAAGTACATACACACAGATATACAGACATACACATAAAAAATACATACAAAAAAAAAAATAATAATAAAGAAAGAAAATAAATATAACAATGAAATTGATGATTTTAAGGTGTGTTGACTTTTAATTTAATGAGAAAATCGCTTAAACGTAAACGGAAGCAAGTGGCGGACCAAAAATGATACATTTCTAAATAAAATGAGTTGAATCTAAGTACTGACTAATCTAAAATAAATGCTCTTATTTAATTCAAAGCAGAATATTAAAACGATCGAAACCAAATGAAAATTATTCATAATCATCATAAAAATATATTGAAAAATTCTTCTTAAAAGCCTTAAAAGAAATGGTAATGATAGAAGAAGAGAGACTGAGAGATAGAGAGAGAGAGAGTGATAGGAATTGGAAAATTTTTCCAAAAATTTAAAATGATTTAGAAAAATGTACTCCTTAAAATATTTAAGAAGATTGAAAAAGTTTTAATGAGACAAATATGAAAAAGAAAAATATGACACATCCATCCATCCATCTCCTCATTGTTCTCTTCTAGTTTCCGCATGCTATAATGCCAATAATTTTCTACTCATGTTCAAAGTAATCAGTCATCAGAAAAATTGTAGCAAATTGTTGGCAGTTTTTTTTTTTTTTGTTTATAATTCTTAACAAAAAAGAAAAAAAGAGCCAGAAAAATAACACAGGCACATATACATATCTATATCTATATCTATATCTATATATATATAAACGTACATATACCAACAAAATTGTACGTTTGTAAAGTTTAAAGAAAGCAAATCAAAAGTACAAATAAATAATAAATAAAAGAATAGAAAAGAAGAGAAAAATTTTATCATTGACTTTGACTAAAAAAAATTTTTTTATTAACCATAAAGTGAGACCTTGATTTAATATCAAAGATGCATATATAAACACACACACGCACATATAAACATACATGCATATTATTAATATTTTTTTTATTAGTCAATAAATTTCAAGACTTTTTTCTGATAGAGAAGTTTTTTAACAATTGTTATACATGACAGTTGTATTGAAATTTTGGGAATTTAGTGAGAATTTGAATGTGAATCCAACAATTAACTCAATTTAATCAAAATTTTCATAAGGCATATGAGAAAATGCTATAAAGTCCTTAATTATAATTAACATTCACGTATGATTATGAAAATTCAATTTTGAATATCGTGATGGATAATTTGACAATTAAGAGTTGAGAATTCGGTATAACAATAACAACAACAATGACAGAATTGTTTAATATTACCTTCACTTCCCCCTCTTCATCCGCCTCAGAAGATCATAATTTTAGTCTTCTATTTAGAAGTATTTATCAACAGCAACAGCAACAGCAACAGCAACAGCAACATGAACAACAACAATTGTCGCCATATAGTAAAGGGCCAAAAATATCATTATTAGTAATAGTATTAACAATATTATACACCTTCATATTCATAGCAGGCATTTTGGGCAATTTGATAACATGTTTTGTAATCGCCAAAAATAAATGCATGCACACAGCAACGAATTTTTATCTCTTCAATTTGGCTATATCTGATTTAACACTTTTACTATCAGGTAGGTTTTAATAAACGCTATCAATTTTAAACGGTTCTTGAATAATTTGACGATATATAAATTTTTCGTTAAGTTATCTAAACGTCTTAGATAACTTGATACACAATCTCAAAGCATAGAGTGAATAAATATTATTTATTAGTAGCGATTTATAGAATAAGCTAGGGCGTGTCCTTACACAGTATAATCCTTTCAAAAAAAAGTTTTATTTTAACAACTGGCAACAAAATTTCCATAAATTCTAAAAAGTATATCTAAAAAATTTTTATTCGGCCTACATAAACTACAGGAAATCTTCCATTTAAAACGTATAAATCAAGTAAAAATAAAATTCGGAAAATCATAACTATTTCATAAAAATAATTGTCCCTGTAATCTGGAAGTTTCTATAATATATTTGGCTTAATTTAAGGCAAATTTTTAATTTTGTTACAGGCATGCCACAAGATTTATATAATTTATGGTATCCATATGCCTATCCGTTTACGGATATAACCTGCATAATTGAAGGTGTATTTTGTGAGACAGCTGCTAATGCAACGGTATTAACAATAACAGCTTTCACTGTTGAACGTTATATAGCTATATGTCATCCATTTCGGTAAGTAAAGTCCAAAAATTCTAATGCGTGACTTTCTATGTTTGAGGTATTACTCTTCTAAAATGTATACACTTTTAGGCAGCATACAATGTCAAAATTATCACGTGCTATTACATTTATATTTGGCATATGGTTAATGGCACTTATTTTGGCCTTACCTCAAGCAATGCAATTCTCCGTTGTAATGTACAATGATGGAGGCATTGAATGTACCGTAAGTTACATATTTTTTTTGTTTGCTTGTTGAATTACTTCTTCTCATTATACCAATCAATTAAATTACTTTGTTATGTTATAGATCAATGATGACTTCTTTGCCCATGTTTTTGCCATATCGGGTTTCATATTTTTCGGTGGTCCCATGACAGCTATTTGTGTTTTATATCTGTTGATTGGTCTTCAATTAAAGCATAGCCGTTTAATACACACAATGCCCAGACGTTGCTATCATATACAACATGGCATCAGCAGTGCTCAAACTAGAGTGATAAGAATGTTAAGTGAGTGATACATAAAAATGCGATAGTATCAAAGTATCAAAATTAAAAATATTTGGCAATTTATATATAGTTGCAGTGGCTGTGGCCTTCTTTTTATGTTGGGCACCATTTCATGCTCAACGTTTAATGGCTGTGTATGGATCTCTTTCAGAAATCGATTCCGAATTATTTAATACAATCTTTCATATATTAGATTATACATCAGGCATTTTATACTTTTTATCCACTTGTATTAATCCCTTGCTATATAATATAATGAGTAACAAATTCCGTGATGCTTTTAAGGTTAATTTGAAACATTTCAGTCTAGAACATTTTATTTTCTCATGAAAATATCTTTTATTAGGTGACGTTGGCCCAACATTTTACATCAAAAAAGTCACTTAAGAATGGTAACAGTAGCACATATAATGCTCTTATTAGACGCAACGGTTTACTGCGTAAGCATCATACCAGGGTTAGTATGATCAAACAAATTATAAACGATTAGATTAGAATATATTTTATTAGAAGTTTCTTATATTTGTCTATGTCACTGCCACGCCCTCTTACTGTTAATAGGATAGCATACGTACCAATACTACAATGACAACCCTAAGTAGTTCAAATGGCGGTATACATTCATGTATTGGAAGTATAATCCATAAAACATCTCAACCAAATATCCACATGAATTCATTTTCCAGTCTAACAAATGCTAAACTATGGCCATCAACATATCAACGTAGCCGACAATCGCAACTATCACAATTATCATCGACTGGGGATGCCAATTCTCTGCTTGAATTGGATAACATTGGAACAAATCAGAAAATAGTTTACAAATCAGAAGAAGAATTAAAAAGATATAGAAATTCTTGTGCGCCAAGTGAATCTCATAAATAGTGCCCTCATATTTTAAGGAAAAAGAATTACTTGGACATTTCAGTACAGCAGACTAAAGATAATAGAGCAGCGGTTTCAAAATATTCAATAGGCAAAAGTAAATTTCATTTATTTCCTAAAGACAATGATTCATCAATGAATGCCACAACAACAAAAAAATGCAAATATACAGTGCTTACGAAATCATCAAAGTATAATTTACTCAATAAAAAATTTCAATGGCATCACAGGCGAAGAAAAAAGCCTATGTATGAACATATCCGTTGCCTTAATAATAAAGTAATTGATGGATCTAGAGATCGCAATTCGAAATTTGTGCGCAACAAAGTGAAATGTCAGATTTTTAAAGATAATTAAGAAATGATGTTAAATCAGTGAATCACGCCTCAAGAAATTATTGAAGTAATGGACAGTTTTTTAACTATCTAGGCAATAACTCATGCCTTTTATTGAGTTCTGTCTCTTACTGTACAGCACCAAAGAAGCCTTAAGAAAAATGGAGAGCCTCAATGTTGCATGGTGTTGATCTATTACATAATTTTATGAGCTATTATGTGATTTTATGAATTTCAAATTATTATTGAATAATTTTTAAAAGTCAAGATTAAAAACTTAACTGGGTACTTTGTGTAAAATTTTATAACTAAATATCGAATAATCTTATAATTATAGGCACATGAATATTTTAAAAAATGCTACCCACAAAAAAAAATTTAATAAATATACTACATTTATATATATATATATATATATATATATATATATATGTAAAAAACTAAATACGTTATCTAAAAATCATATAATTAAATTTATACTTATTGTTTTAGTTGTTACAATTGTTGCTGTTATTGTTCAAACTTCTGTTGCTCAAGCCATTTGGTTACATTAATCAAATGTTCCTGCAACCATTTTATATTGTTTTTAACATTTTCTATGGCCTCTTTGCGGGCTGCCGTACCAGCACCACCCTCTGGATATTTCTCAAAAAATCTTTCCATATCATTTAATTTAGATTGTGAGGCGAAATGAGCTGTAATTGATGGCAACATACGTCCAAGAGAACGATCACTAATAGTGAAACGTTCGACTAATTTTGGCCAATTATCACGTACATAATCCCAGACTAAATTCTCCCCCAACGGATTTCTGGCAATATTAATTAAACATTCGAAATAATCTTGACTTCGTATGTGAGTTTCATCCCAAGCTAAATTTATGTAGCGCTGCAAAAGCCATGGTTGCTTAATGGCCGCTAATGATTTCATTAATTTTAATTTCTCTTGAGCATTCTGTTCTTTAATGAACAATTGCCAAACTTGCTGCCATAGCTGTTCATTGCCGGCCTCTTGCATACCATAATAGTAAATAGTAGAACGTATATCGGGATGTGGCCGATCTGCGGGATTCTCTAACCAATTAAGGAAACGTTTACGAGCCTCATTTAAAGCTTCAGTATGGCCAAATGCACAGGCAGCACTTAATATTGCTTGTCTCAATAAATTTTCCAAATGATTCTGTCCCACATGCCAAGTGACTTTATTATAGACATTTTCCAATAATTGTCGCACATAAATTCGAAATTGTGCATATGTATCAGTATAATAAAGAATATTTTTAATATGTGTTAGGCAATTTAGGCCCACTGATAATGGTATATAATCCTCTTCATTGGTTAAGTATTTACTTAAATTAAGTGCAATGCTATAATTTAATTGATTAGCCTTGGCTAAAGCGAATGCATCACTAATTAAATGAGCACGATCTGCTGAACTGAAATTTTGCATGGAGTGTGTTAAGGCAAACGTTAATGCTTGCCATATATCAGCTGGATAATTAACACGATAAAAACCGATTTGATCTTTATTAAATTTAATCCAATTAACGTTTGACGGGATCACTATTCGAACTTCATTATCATTATAATTGAATAATGTACGTTGCACAGTTAAATCTTGATCCGTAAAATATGTAATTGGTATGGACCAATGATAACTATTATGAAAAGAAAAAAATTGTAAAAAAAGCAAAAACCAAAGAGATAAAAACAATTTGAAATTTAAAAAAAAGTGAAAGTAAAGCCTTTTAATTCGTCTTACTTAAATTGTGAATCATTTAACGTTTGATTGTAATCATCTGGATTAGCGAAGAAACGTTTCTGAGTTAATTTTAAGGTGCTATTGTCTCTTGTAACAGTTACCATGGGATAACCGCTTTGTTGAGTCCATGTTTGCATTATTAATTTCACATCAAAATCACTAGCTAAACCTTCAATTTCATTTAAAAAATCATTAGTTTCGGCATTCGAATAAATGTAGCGATTCAAATAGTTCGTTGTAGCATTTTGAAATTTTTCTGGACCAACTAAATCTTCTAGCATGCGTATTACGGAGCCACCTTTAGCATAAGTAATTGAATCAAATAATTCGGTAATTTGATTTGGTTTTTCTACCACTTGAACAATGGGATGAGTGGCCAATGTTGCATCCAAATTCATAACATCATGCAAAGCTTTTATCAAAAATTGTCCCGGCTAAACATCAAGAAAAAAAATATCAAGCTTAATTAACATTGTATATCAAAATTAATTGCTTTAATACCAATTATACCATATTCCAATCGGGATGTACATGATGAACACCTTTAAATTCAATATACCTAGCAAAACCTTCATTAAGCCATAAATCATTCCACCATTTCATTGTTACTATTACAAGAAAAAAAGGATTATTAGAAAGAAGAGGAAATTTTGGATCTCCTGAGGAACTAGACAACACCTACCCAAATTACCAAACCACATGTGAGCTAATTCATGTGCTATTACTGTGGCCACACGTTGCTTATTGATGCTTGAACTAATTTTGGGATCATATAATAAGCTCGTCTCACGATATGTAACTAAACCCCAATTTTCCATAGCACCAGATGCAAAATCTGGTATAGCAACCATATCCAATTTGGATAATGGATATGATATATTAAAATATTTAATATAAAATTCTGTAATGGCAACACCGACATTCAAAGCATATTCAAGTTTATCTAACTGAGCGGTTGTTGAATAAACGCGCATTTCAAAATCGGTAGCATTACTCAAAATACTGCCTTTAACGGTTTTTGATTTAAAAGCGAAATCGGAAACAATAAAACATACTAAGTAAGTGCTCATTGGGACACTCTCAGCAAAATGCACTTCTGTCATACCATTCGGTAAATCTATTTCACTCTGAAAACATGAAATATTGAATGGATAATTAAAATGTAAATAATTTAATAAGTAAGTACTTACGTGGATATTCATATTGGATAATGCATGATAACTTTTATCCGTTGGTTTTAATATAGTTACACTAAATTTAGCTTTCAAATGTGGCTCATCAAAACAAGGAAATGCTTGACGGGCATAAGTTGGCTCAAATTTTGTTGTCGCTATCCATCTAAAGCATAGAAAATCAATCAATTTATTTAATACGTTAAATCAATTGAACCGAAACTCACCGCTTATTTTTGGTTACCTCGTCCCAATATGAACTTTGATATAAGCCAACAATTTTGTTGGTTAGAGAACCTTCAAAAGTCAATCTCAATGAATAGTTTCCAATTTCCAAATCGTCACTGAATTCTGTTATCCAATATTCATAAACTGGATGCATAAATGTTAATACTGGTGTTACATTACATTTTTCAGCTCCATATTTATCCAATTGATAAACATTCTCTGTTATTACTTGAAGATTTTTCGCATGCACTGGAATGAATGCAATTGGCTTTAAAATTTGTAATTCAATATGAATATCACCGCGGAAAGTTTTGTTAGTTAAATCTGGATGCAATTTCAATTTATAATAAAGCGGTTTCAATTCTTTGGGTAAACGATATGTTAAATGTTTTAGTATATTTGAGGCATTCATAGCGTATGATTTTTTTTCTAAATCTGTTGACGATATGGTTGATTTAACAACAGCCACCGATGATTCCACAGCGGATAATACGGGTAGAAAATGCTTAATGGACTTTGTGGTTAAATGTTCTTCAGCATATACTTTATCATTAATATTTGATAACGATGATAAGTTACGCGATTTTACTGATCCATGTAAAAAAAAAAAATGAAAAAAATAAAACAAAAAAATTAAAGTAAATGATAGCGGCACTTGTAAATATTTATATACGTATGCATGTATATGTTATAAACTTAATTGTAAAGACTGACGAGGAGGAAGAGGTAGATGGTGATGAAGAAGGAAAGGGAGAGAGAGAAATGGTTTGGTAAAGGGAGTGTGGTAGAAAGGGAGGAAGAGAGAGAGAGAGAGAGAGAGAAAAGAGTTAAGTGTTTCTATTCCGTATAAACGTTGTTCCAGTTTATTGTGACATGTTACGCGGAAAAGTTGGAGAAATTAATCTCTCTTCATGTTAATTAATTCAACTATTTTTATACTTATAGTAAACATTAAACAAGCTTAATAATATACATTAAATAAATAAAAATAATTAAATATTAAAACTACAATGAAGTATGTAAAATGTCAATAATAAATAATAAAAAAATAAACTGAATAAGGTAAGTGAGGTACATTCATAAATAAAATAAACAATCTCTTAAGAAGTTTGAGTGAAATGAAATGGGAATGAAATATGATATTTCGTAGTTTCATTTAAAGAAATCGAACAATCATTCATTTGTGTTTTCGTAAATTTTTTTTTTTTGCTTTTCGTTAACAATAACAATAACATAAGGAAGAAGAAAAAGAAACGGAAATAATTAAAAATTTTTTCAAATAGTTCGAATCTTTATAAAAAATTTCATTAAATATAAATAAGGCTGTTTTATTATTAAAATTTTCAAATTACATTTAATTTGTAAAAAAATTTCATTTGAGAATATATAGACTTAATGAATTACCAGAAAAAAATTTACCTTGCTGAGGCTGGTTTTCTTTTTTTTGATGAACAATAGTTTTGCCAACATAAACTAAAGTAGCTAATAAAAATATGCATAATATAAGTAGAAATATGCAAAAACCGGCTAATGTTAATATTACACGGTGATTATTTTTCTTATGTACTTTTTGTAAATCTTTGAAACGGCAACAATTTTCATCGATTGTTAGACTGGAGCGTGGCCGTATCGATATTATTGGCATAGTTGATGTTTGATGCATATAATGTTGTACTTGCTTTCTTTGTTGTTGTTGATGGTGTTGATGATATTGTTGTTGTTGTTGTTGTTGTTGTTGTTGTTGTTGTTGTTGATACGTCGTGTACATGACGCTTTATAGATTTCGTATTAATTACTTTTTTAAACATTTATTTAATTATTTTAATTAAAATTTCACTGAAATAAAAAACATCAAAATTTTTTTTACTAAAACACCTTTTCGATCATCCAACACATTCTTAGGTGAACAATTTTATACACCAAAATAGCGTAAAAATCTTTTCTAAAGCCTGAATCGTGGAATTCAGAAGATTTAGTCGATTTCTTAAATAAAAATAATTATCATTATTATATCAATGATTATTCAACAATTAATTATTTGTATGTATGTTATTGTATTTGTTATATGGAAAAGCGAAAGAGAAAGCGCTTTATTTGTGGTATGTGTATTATTATAGTTGTTGTTGTTGATTTACTTTGATTGTTACGTGCTTAGAAATTGTAATATGATTTGTAAAATATTTGGGTCGTACATAACATGAAATATAATTAAATAACAAACATTTTGGAATTGTATTTTATATTTTTGTTACTAAAACAATTTTGTTTATATTTAAACAATTACACACATTCGCATCTGTACAAATTATTTACAATACAATTTTAATAGACTTCAAGTTTCTTTTAGAGACTTTTGCTTTCTCAATCTTTCTGTCTTTCTTATCTTTTTCTGTCTATAAGAGCATTACACTTATACTTTGAGTTTTTAAAGTAGCAGAGATGGCACATTAAGAGTCGATGAGTTTGTTGTGTGAAAGGCTCAATAAATCAAACTATGAAAATTATTTCTCTCCTAATATTTTTCGTAATTCTACTTAGCTAAAGAACGATATTACGAAATAAAAGATTAACAAAAAAAAAAAGCAAAAGTTTTTCAGTGGTTATTTATTACAAATTCAATGTGCCATCTCTGCTGCTTTATATAATTAACGCTCATTTTGCCACAATGTTTGCAAAAAAAAAAAAAACAAACAATTGTTACAATTTATACATTTAATCAACCATTGAGATACATTGACATAAATACATAAATGATTTAGGATACTTTTCAATAATTAAGAAAATATCTTCAATAGTGCGTGTTTTTTATTTACAACAATTTGCAAAAATTTACTGATTATTTTTAATTATTATTTTAATTGCAACACAAACTATTTATTAGCTTAATATTTTTTTTTCACCTTCTCTCTCTCTCTCTCTCTCTCTCTCTCAGTTTGTTTCTGCCTTTCTGTCTCTTTCATTCAAAAAAAAAAAAAAAAAAAAAAACAAAGTAGTAGATTAATTTTATGAAAATATTTTCAACAGCAACATTTTGACTGTCGTCAACTCTTGTTAGAAAGTTACTAAACATCGAAACTCTTAAAAATTTGTTTGCTTCATATACAACACAAAGTTTATTGAGTTGAGCTTATGTTGTCTTTGCTTTGGTCTTATGCTTTGCTGAATTATGCTACAAAAAGCAGCTGAGCTAAGTTAAGCTAAACTAAGCTTACCAAACATTTGTAGGCCTACTTCCAAAATAAACTTATAGAGTCATTTTTAAATCAATTACTAAATCAAAACTTTTGCATATATTTGCAATATCTTGAAGGAAGTGTCTCTACTAGATCCCATAAAATCTGTAAATTTTCGGTAAATATTAAATTTTGGATTGATCTAGGCATCTCCGTTCATCAATTTATCTACCTCTCTATTGTAAGCGTATTTCCTCGTCCTAAAAATATAAGAATTTGCACAAACTCTGGAAATTTTTACATGGAGATTACGATTCAAATTCTTGAACTATGAAATTTTTGCTTATTTTCTTGATGATTTTATAGAAATATTAATTCTTAGGGGAAACTCTTTAAATTAATAAAACATTGATTGAATACTTTTTGGCAGCATTTATTTGCTTCCCTTTACTTGAATAATATAAAGAAATTTATTATGGACAACTATTTTGGACAAATGTTTTGGTTAAATTAATCTCATATTTTGGAATTATGTTAAATGGATTTTTTTTTAAAGGACTTCTACAAATAAAGCTTATATTTATATTTATATTTATATTTATATTTATATTTATCCACTATTGTTATAATCCTTAAACCATTCACGTAACACCATTAAATTATTATCCAACCAAGCGATATTATTTTTGACATTATTTAAGGCCCGTATACGGGCTGCACTACCGGCACCAGCTTTAGGATATTTCTCAAAGAATTGTTCCATTTCTTCTAATCTGATATTAGAGTTGAAATGTTTTGTTATCGCTGGTATCAAATTACCCAAATTGCGATCATTTAATGTGAAACGATCAACTAAACTGGGCCATTGTTCTCTTACATAATCCCATACAATCGATTCACCAAGTGGATTTGTTGCAATATATTCCAAACAATTAAAATAATCTTGTCCTCTCACGTAAGTGTCATTCCAAGCTAATTGAACGTATCTACAAAGCAAAATCAATATTATGTTTAAGCTTGAGCTTGAGAAGAATGCCTTAATCATATTAAAATACAATTAAATGTAGAATATTAGAAAAGGAGAAAAAATGAAAAAGAAAAAGAAGAAGAAGAAGAAGAAGAAGATATCCATTTTAGTATTTTATGTATCTGTTATATATTTACCGATATAATATGGATGGCTCTCGAATAGCTGCCAAACCTTTCATCAGTTTCAATTTTTCATTAGCGTCTTGCTCCTGCACAAATATCTGCCACATTTTATTCCAATTAAATTCATTGCCATTGTTTAACATACCAAAATAATAAACTATCTCTCTTATATCAGGATGTAATTGTTTAGATGGACTCTCTACCCACCAATTAAATTTCTTACCAACTTCTCTTAAGCATTGATCCAGACCCAAAGAGCAGCCTGCTTTTAAAATATCAACCCGCAAAAGACTTTTTAAATGCCCATCAATAGGATCAATATTACTACCATTTACATATTTATAAATTGGCTTTAGCAATTGCTGAGTATAACTTGTATATTGATTATTAACATCTGTGTATAATAAGGCGCGTTTTAAGGATACGAATTTTGTGGCAGCCACATTCCATGGTACATAATCCAATTCATTAATTAAGTAAATTGTCATATTTAAGGCTATATCGTAGGACAATTGAGTAGCATCGGCCAAGGCGAAAGCATCATTTAATAAAGCAGCACGATCGCCCACAGAAAATATCTTATGATTCTGTTTTAATTCATTGGCCATAGTTTGCCACATGTCAGTAGCATAGTTTACACGATAATAACCCACTTGATCACAATTGAATTTTAACCATTTTACGGACTTTGATATATTAATAATTACTGAAAAATATGGAAAATGTTAAGACAAACCATAAACTCTAAGAAAATATATAAAAATTTTATAGTTGGATGGAACCGACTTCTAATTACCCTATACCATTTTGCTTAATATGACAAAGAATTCATATAATCAAACACTACAAATCAACAAAGCAAAAAAAAATAAAAATTTTAAATTATTTGAAAAGTTCATTCATTCAAGTCGAAAAGGATCTCATCTAGACAAAATTTTTTTTATATCAAAATTTAAGGCATTGCAAAGCTAGATAACAAATTTCCATGGACAGACATCAGAAAATTATTCTAAATATAATAACATTTGGATATCTTTTAACTGCTTCTGATGTTACATATATCTGCATAAACTTATAATACTCTATAGGGTAGGTGATGAAATGGCGTAATGATATCGTGAATAAATATATATTAGTTTCAATAATTTTGAAAATATCTATATGACATACGTTCATTTTGATAATGATGAAACCAAACGCGTTGTACTTGGCCACTTTCACTTAATTTGTACGTTATGGGAATAGACCACTTGTAGCTGTAGAATATATTTATATATATATATATATACATATATATAATATAATGAGATATTATCTATGAAGACTTACTTAAATGCTGAATCATTTAAATTATTAACTTTGTAATCATTTGGATTCGATAGGAAACGTTTTTGGTTTAATTGTAAAGTGCTTTCATTCAATCTTTTTACAATTACAACCGGTAAACCCATTTGTTCAAGCCAAGTACGCATAATCGGCTTAACATTATAACCCAGATTTAAATGATTAATCTCATTCAAAAAATCATCGGTAATCGCATTGTCATACTTGTACTTATTCAAATAATTTTGTACAGCTTGACGGAAATTTATCGGATTTATGAAATCCTCCAACATGCGTATAATCGATGCACTTTTCGCATATGTAATAGCATCGAAAATTTCAGTGATTTCATCGGGATTTGTGACAGTCTGTATTATAGGATGGGATCCTAATGTTGCATCTAATGTCAAGACACTATGTAAAGTCCCTGTAAGAAATTGATCTTGCTACAAACAAAAAAAAAAAAATAAATATAACAGAAACATATAGGTAAATAATTTTTTTTAAATTCGAAGAACTCAAAATCCATTAGCAATCCATTTAAATATAGAAATTATCAATGGCAAAATTTCTACCATTTTCCATAATGGGAAAGCCGCTTCTACACCTTTGTGTTCAATATATTTAGCAAAACCTTCATTCAGCCATAAATCATTCCACCATTTCATTGTAACTAATTTATAGAAATGAAAAAAAGCCAAAACGAAAAAATTAATAATAATTTTGAATCTCTATGGAAAGCAATTGTTAAACACTTACCCAAATTACCGAACCACATATGAGCAAATTCATGAGCTATTACAGCAGCTACACGTTGTTTATTAATTGTCGAACTAACTTTTTCATCATATAATAAAGAAGTTTCTCGATATGTAACTAGGCCCCAATGTTCCATAGCTCCTGATACAAAATCAGGTATAGCAGCCACATCTATCAGATATATTTTATAATAAAATTGATTATGGTGCCATTATATACTTACCCAATTTCGGCAAAGGATATTCAATTTGAAAATATTTTATATAATATTCAATAATTTTTTTGCCCACATCCAAAGCAAATGTAACTTTATGAATTTGTTCTGGTGTAGCAAAAGCTCTCATTTCAAATTCTTCACCAGTACCATTTGGTTGAATCATTATAGATTTCCATTGAAAATCTGAGACAATAAAACATGCTAAATATGTACTCATGGGTACGCTCGTATTAAAATGGACCACTTTATAAAATTCTTGTACCGTTTCATTCTAAAATGCCATAGAAAAAATTAATGATAATTGAATATTTAATATTAATAAACAATAAATGATATTTGGATTATGAATTGATATGAATACACTTACTAATACATTCATATTAGATAAAGCATGATAACCTTTCTCATCGTTAGGATGGACTAATGTTACTGTAAATGTAGCTTTCATGGCTGGCTCATCGAAACATGGAAATGCTTGACGTGCATAAGTTGGCTCAAATTTTGATGTTGCTATCCATCTACACATACATATATATATTTATACATATATATATATATATATATATATATATATATATATATATATATATATATATATATAAGATGAAAAGCAATTCTTTTTTATCTAATTTATCTAAACTGAAATTACCTTCTTGAGGCATCTCCCTTCACATACGATGAGCTGTACAAGCCAACAATTTTATTCAACATTATACCTTCAAATTCTAAATATAATTGAAATTCTATGCCTGTTTGTATTTTTTCCGTTAACTCGATAATTAAGAATTCTTTAATTGTATCCATATGAAAATCTCGTATTGAAATTTTATGGCTGTCAAAACCCCTTAATTTCATGGATTTGATTGTTAGATTTAGTGAATGTAAAACGATTTGCTTGGTTGATTCAATACAATGAATTGTTAAATTCAATTTACCATAGAACGTACCATTATCCATATCGGTATGTAAATATAAATCATAATTAATGGGTCTTAATGATATTGGTAAACGATAATCGATCTAATAGAAAATAAGCAAGAAAGGCAAGAAATATTATAATTTTGAAATTTTGAAATTTTGAAATTTTTGCCATCACAAATTCTATAACTTACAATCATACCGGGAGGTACTTGTTCTGTGCTAGTTGAAGATGTTGTTGTTGTTGTTGTTGTTGTTGTTGTTGTTGTATATAACATTTCTTCCATGATATCTAACTTTTCCTTGGCATCAGCCAAATCATTCGCTATATGAGTTTTTTGTATACCCAAAACAATAGTTGATATACCCAAAGCGATTACACTTAAACTTAAACCAATCATTAAAAATTTTAATGTAATCAACATGATAATAAGACAGCAAAAACAAAAAACAAAAAAACAAATAACCAAACACACAACAACAACGAAAAAAGAATCAAATCAAAAACAAAAAAAAAAAAAAAAATTCAAAATCCAAACTACAAAATGTAAATTGCTAAATAAGAATTTTGCTGTGCTTTGAACAGAATGAACAATAGCCCGATTGGACTTATTAATGATAACTAATTTACTATAATGCCCTCTAATTAATATATCACCATAAATTTCATTTTTGTACATTATCAATCTATCTAATCGATCAAAAAAAAGAAAAAAAAAAAAAAGATAAAAACAAGAAACAAAAAATGTTTATCTGTAAAATCAAATACTTATTACAAAGAATTAAAAGATTATAAAACTGAATTCAAATACAAAATAAAATTTTCTATTGACCATTTATACGAGTAAATTGAGTTTTAATGGCTTTTTCTGATTATTAATTACATTATTTGTAACTTTCATCTCACTTTGACATCGTTAGAATGAATTTTAGTTCAATTTGTTTTTGTGTCATTATGGCCAATCCAGGTTGCTTATAAATTAACCTAACACGCATCATGATTACTAAATTCACTTAAAAATTTGGAATTTTCCAGAAAAATCCAATTGGATTTATTATCTCTTATTATATTTAGTGAATTAGCTTAAATTTAATTTAATTTTGTTTGCTGCTTCACAACACTTGATCTGCTTTCATTATTTACTGACCTTATATTGCTTTTATTTCTTGCCCAAAATAAACATGAATTATATTTCTTATATATATTTTTTCTTAATCTCCGATGTTTGTGGCTCTTAAAACCCATCAAATTGAGAATGTTTGAATTTTTTCGCTTTTGGCATAATTTATTTTTTTTTTTTGTTTCTTTGAGTTAGAAATTTATCGTTTTAGAAGAATAATCAAGTTATATAATAAAATCCTTTGGAAATTAACCAGAAAAATCCTTCTGTAATAACCAGATGCTTATGTGTAATTGAATGCCCTAACTGCTTTAAAAAAGTTTACTTGTAATTTTGTAAAATTACTTAAATAAATTATTATACAACTTTTTCAAGATATAAATAAAATTCTTATAATAATAAGAATACAATTTAAAAAACAATTGGTTATACTACAAAAGAAAAATGAATAATTTTATAATTATTATTTTTTGAAATTAAAATGAAAATAAATCGTAAATAAATGTTAGATGTTTCCATTTCAAATCAAATTTTTAATTACCATAAATTAATAAAAAATAATTTAATTAAATTTTTTGAGATATTATAAAAACAGTTATCAATATGTATGTGGATATATGTGGGTAAATCCTATTCAGGTATTTTAATTATGCTTTAAGTATTTTATGGATTATTTTTAGCAATTGAATCCATTTGATATCCTCTATGGGGTACACCAGCCCAATATGGCGCTTGAATTGGCACTTCATACATTTGCATAGTTTTCTGATTTCTTAAGGCTGTCACCAATATTAACAAAATGGCCACTTTACCCACCATCATTGCCTTCATTAATAATAATTTTAAACTGGTCACCAGAAATGGCATTATCGATGATTGAATTAAAAATGGTATCATAAATAATGGCAAAACTCGCATAATAATTTCATATTTTTTACCACGACCTGCAATGTCAAAATATTAATGTTGTATTGGAAAATTTGAAAAAATTTTTTAAAATGTATAAAAATTAACCTTTTTCAGTATTATCAGCGTTCTCGATGTTTAATTGTAATAGATTTTTGAATAATTCCCTTAGATTATCACCATTCAATTTCACTTGGACAAGATTCCTTTTTACATCCATAGTTAAATTTAAAGATGGTTCAATTTCATACCAATTTCCCCATTTTAACTTCTGTTTCTGCTTTAACGTCTTCTTCTTCTTTTTCTTTATCATTTTCTTATCATTAAATATCAAATTATATGGTTTTCCAATGAACTCAATTTCAGTCGATGGCTTCCTATGCAAGTTTCTATTTAAGCCAATTAACCCATTTATTTCAGTTGTTCCAATTGCTGCTTCTGCTGCGGCTGCTACTGGTGTTCTTGTTGTTAACTTTGTCGGAGATTGTTGCTTCTTATGATATCGCTTAAAATCTGCCAATGTTTTATTATCCAAATAAGTGATTTTATAATTTTGATATAGAAATCTTAAATTATTGTGAAATGATTTTGTTTTATTCTCAAATAAATTTTCTCCATATAACGAAATGTTCCTTCTTAATGGTTTTTCAAGATTTTCCATTGGTTTGGTTTCATTGAATTTTGTACCTTCCGTAGTTGCTTCTCTTGATATCACGTTCATTGCTTTCATCATTAATTGATTTATTATCTTCATTTCCACAAGATTTTCATTATTTACTTTATTAGATTTTACAACATAAAATTTACTCAAGCATTGGCATAATGTTGCTAATAGAATTAGATTAATCCAAATGTTCAACATTTTTTTGGTTTTTGCTTATTTTTTGTTCTTTTTTACTGCATTTAAAAATTTTCCAATTATTTATTAAAATACTTTTTACTTATTCTTTAGTTGCTTTGTTTCTTCTTTTTTCAAGTTTATTTATTTAATTTTTTGTTTCTCCTTTTTTTTTTTTTTTTTTGCTTTTTTTATTCACTAACATATTTTGTCTAAAAATTTATCTTAGCCATTTTTGCGCTAAATGTGTGCTCATTGTGGCAAAATATTGCAGCAAATGTTTCATTACATTACATGGCAGACATTTTATTAAATTTCTATTTGAAGTTTCAATAGTAAATGAATCTTATAGAATAGTTGATTATGAAAATATTTACATTCACCATTCAAGATATCACCACGAATTCTTAAAACAAACTGCCATGCATTCACTCTTTCAATCTCTTCAAATGCCAGGCAACTAATTTTAAGCAATTTCTTGTGGAATTATTGTAAATTTTCTGTCATTTGCTCTATAACAAGTGGCAAATGAAATAAATCTCTCCAGATATTTATAAATATATTAAAAAGATTTATTAGATTTTTACCATAAGACTTCTGTATAAATTTAAACCATAAAAATATAAATATAATCGTATTTTTTTTTTTTTTTTGAGATTATTCATTAAGAAAAAACTTGATTTGATCAAAATTTGAAAACTTGATGCAAATGTTTAGGAAACGTTATTTTTTGTGGCCATGACTTTCTTAAAGAAAAAACCAAAGAAACCATTTTCAAAGGAATCTTTATAATGGAAATTTTTTTTTTTTTTTGTATAATAAATTCTTAGAGAAAATTTAGTCTGCAGTCTTTTAACTTTTTGCATCATTTCTCTTATAACATAAAAATTTTATACAAAGTGTCTCTCTTTTTACTTAAGCTTCAGATTAAACTAGAAAAGCGGAAAGAGTGTAGCAAAATTAATAGGCAGTGTATTACTATTCTAACTGTGACTCTCTGAGTTGTTTCTTTTTTTAGTTTAATTTTAAATTATCTTGCAGAGAAAAAAGAAGAGGAAAGAAAACTAGCTCAATAAACCATAAATAAAATTTATTAAGAATTACAAGAATTTTTAATCAAAGTAATACAAATAACTTTTCTGGATAATAATTTTGTATAATAAATTAATGTAAAAACTTTATAGTCGATTATGGCAGACTTTTCAATACCCTACATCACTTTGATTTATGATTTAAATGTTAAAAAAGTCTTTGAGCCAAAATCAAAAAACTTATAAAAAAGTAAAAACTCAAGAATTACACCGTAAAGTCTTTAAAATGAAGAATTTCAAATGTATTGGGTCTTATGGAATTTCAAGAGAAATCTAAGAGCATAAAAACATTGTATTACATATTACTTAATGAAATTAAGTACGAACGTATTACTTAAGAAAATTTCTAAAATATGAAATCGCTCTAAATCATTTTGTAGAAGAATAAATAAACACATTAAAAATAAATTGATATGACAGATTTAATTACGCACAACAATTTAGGTTACACAAATTGTACACTAATGTACATATAGACAGACATATATTGTATGTCCAAATTTGTTTTTTTGGTCATCATTTTATGAAAGAAAATTTCTTGTGCAAAAAGAAAAAATTTGTAAATTAGAAAAACAATTAAATTCTTACGAAATGGAATGGAATGTGCTGGCAAATGTAATGAAGCAGTACATTTTCAATATTTAATTTAATTTTATTTATTAATATTATTATTATTATAATGCCAATAGTAATTATTTCAATAAAAATCTTTTATTATACAAATAATGATTTCAATAAATATCTCTCATTCTTTTCACTTTTTCTTCTTATGATGAATGTATTGTGGAATTTCTCAAGGCATATAGATTTCTTATATGACTAAATAATAAGTAACAGTTATAGTTATGTAAGTACTCATAAAGAATTTTGCAATCATTTTTAAATTACTTTTATACAAATGATGTAAAATTTTATTAAATATTTTCTCATTTCCATACATTTACAATAAAATTGTAAATAGAGAATTAATTAAATCAAATTTTATGTAAATTTCAAAGTACAATAATTACAAATAAGTACATAATTTATTTGTAAGAAATGAAATGAATAAGAATAAATATATCTCTATCGAAGATTGAAGAACTTATTCTTTCGAATTCCATTCAAGAAATTATAGATTGAATAGAATAAACGAATGAATATTTCAAATAAAAATTAATTACAATTCTTTGAGTAATTAATATTGAATTAGTTTAATTGTATTGAGTAAAATTATGATTTTTTCTTATTCTTTGGTCACAAATAAATTTCAATAATTGTTTTCATTCATTTTGTTTGGTCTTTTCTATTAAATTTTCTCATTAAATAATTTATAAATTTACTTAACAACTACTAAACATAAATCTATAAATTCCAATTTTTTTTTTTTTATTACAATTAATTTTAAATATCATTATCGATAATGATGATGATATTAAGGTAATGATATTGATATTGATAATAATAATGATGGTAAAATATTTACCATTCCTTTTCTAACCATACCGGCTGCTGTGTATGACTGTGAGAATAAACAATTGGCACTGGGGCTGGTGGTGGTGGTGGCGGTACTGCAAATGTAGCAGCATGCACTTGCGGTACAGTACGTGATAGAATTTGACCTATAGCCAAAATTAACAGTATAACACCAACACCTAAACCTTTTAGAGAGACAACAGTTAATGCAGCTAATAATGTTGTTATAACACCAATAACGAAGGCGCCGGGCACTAAAGCAAAACTCATACGTTTCAAAAAATGATGACCAAATGTACGTCCTTCTAAAATTGTTTTCAATTAAAATTGAAGGAAAAAAAAGAAAGAAAAAGAAGAAGAAGTAAAAGCATATCCCGAAAATCATAAATCATTCCAAAAAAAACTAACTAAATATGTTAAATGTAAAAATTTGAAATAAATGAGAGAGATTAATTGATTTAGCTTGACTTAACTTGGCTTGGCTTAATTATAAACGTTAATGCTGTTTTTATTGTTAATGTTGTTATTATTTCACTTTTATCTATTGAGGACTTACCCGCAACATCCGTTTGCGTATTTTCTTTATTTTTGGACGGCTTAATTGTTGAACTTAAGGTCACTTGTAACGATAAACACAAAATGATCACAATATACATGAATTTTTCTTCAGCCATCATTCTTTTATTTTAGTTTTTTTTTTGTACTTGTTAATTCAATTTTATTGTTTTTGTTTTTTCCGTCCTCTAATTATAATAATTAATTAATTAACTAATTAATTAATTTTTCGAGTATAATCCAATTGCTTTATGTATTGAAAGAACTTTTTCAATGAGGAAACAATTAAGCCAAAACGATCGATCGATAGTTAATTATAAAATGAATAGCATGCTGAAATTTTTTACGCTTTTTATGCTGCCTTCCAAATATACAATACAAATAAAAAAAATGCAAATAAAAAAAAGCCCAAAAACGAAATTACCAAAAACCAATTGAAGAAAGGCCTGTAAATATGAAAATGCCGTTTGCTGTAAAAAAAAAGAATGTTCAGGTAAAGTTATGGTAAAGTTAAAAGGTAAAAGGCAAGAAACAAGAGAAAGAAAAAAGTAAATTATTTGAACATTTTTGGTAAAAGAAATTTGCTTCTTTTTTTTTTTTTTTTTTTTAATAATTTTATGGTTGTTGTTGCTTGTCAATTTATTTAGTTCCCGTAGTTGGTAGTCTAATGACGCTATGCGTGACCATGTCTATAATGGATATAATATGTACAATATAAACAAATTGACCAAGATCAATGACTATGAAAGTAAATTTAACGTAGAATTAAAACTTAAATTGTACGTGTTGCTCATTTTTAAATTAGTACGCATGCTCAATTAAAAATTTTTACTTTTCAAAAAAAAGCATTTTCATAAAATGTAAGTACACCCATATGTCCTATCTCTCTTTTTCTCTTTCTCTCTTTTTCTCTTTCTCTCTATCCAAACTCAACGCAAATTTTCTGATTATTATGAAGTAGCACAAAAATTCAATTGAAATGAGCGATAATTTTCACTGGATTACATATATAGTATTATTTACAACAAAAAACTGACTACAACAAAATATCATAAGAATGTGTCAATAAATATGACGTCACAAGTAATTATTGATTAATTTTAATTTAGTTAACTTGTTGAGCTCAGCTTACTCTAGTAGTCGGCGGGCGATACGTATTAATAATGTAGCGGTCTCAACATCTGGCTTGAACTATTGCGATTTCAGGAAGTTAAAATATATCTTTCCTTCAAAGTTAAATTTATAAAATCACTCAAATACCTTTAAAATCATATAAAATCCCTTCAAACCGTTTAAAATAATTTAAAATTGTTTAAAATTCTTTAAAATCGTTCAAAAGTCTTTTAAATTATTCCTAGTTATTTAAAAATGCTCAAAACTATATAAAGATTACTGAAAACTTCGTACACTCATTCAAAATTCTTTCAAATCGTTTAAAAGTATTTAAAATTGATTGAAAGTCTTATAAATCACTTATAAATCATCAAAATTCGTTAAAATCATTTAAAGCTTTTTAAAAATTCCTTAAACATCTTAAAAAAATCATTCAAAAGTCTTTGAAATCATTGAGGACTCTTTAAAATTGTTGAAAACCCTTTAAAATCTTTTAAAATCGTCCATAATTAATCATATGAAAATAGACTAAACGATCATGGATTGATTATGCAATTTAAAAAAAACATTAAAATGAGTGCAAGCTCTTAAAGGAAGCGAATGTTATGGGCATGCCACAAAACAGTAGAATCTTGTTTTGAACAATAAACGAATGAAATTTAGATTAAGGAATGAAGTGTCATATACATGCGTAATTGTGCATATGAATGTATTGACAATAATGAAGGCAATCACTTTTACTTTCACTCACGTTTTACTGTTTCAAGTTGTTATAATTTTTTGATGAAGTGTGACAACTTGCGTATAAATGAATAGATGAATGAATGAATGAATGAATAAATGAATGCATAAACGAACTCAATATGTTTTCAATGTATTGAAATAACATGCTTGAGCATGCATTTTGTTTTTTTTTTTTTTTGGTTTTTTCAACATTTTTCAAATACATGAAACATTTTTATTGTTTAGATGGTTTCGTTTAATTCCTCCCAAAATTAAATTACTGTAGAATTTCCGGTTTTCACTTACACGCGTTTACATGTAAAATAATCGTTAGCGATACAAATTTTACAACGTTAATGCCGATAGAAGAAAATTAAATCCATCTTAATGCATAATCTTTCAAATGCCCAAAAAATTTGATGAAAATAAAGATCTGGGCATATTTTGCTTTGCCTCAATTCATTGAAAATTTAAATAGAACTTTTTTCATTAATTTAATTAATAATTAATAAATCTCAGGTGATGCATCTGAATCATTGACATATGAAGTGCGTGAGAAGAAGGGACCTGCACTTTGGCAACTTTGCCTCCAAAGTTTAAGAGATAATGCTAAATATTTATAAAATCTGCACCGGATATCGAGTAATTCTGACTTTTTTTTAGCGTTCAATAGAGAATGCTAAATGTTCACACAATCATTGTAAGGTTTGTAAAAAGGCTGGTAAGAAGCGTCTTACCAATATCCCTAACGTTTTGCTGAGCAAATTTGAATAAAAAACTCTACTAAAATATTTAGATGTCGTTAGGTCTTTCTAAACAATCATGTCAAAGTGACCATACATATATATATATATATACTTATGTACAAGATTCCACATATAGACATAAACATATGGCACATATGCTGGCATCATTAAGCCCATAGCGTTAAGTTTGCAGCATCAAATGTTGAATGCACACAATTTACAATTTATAATTTTGTGTCAGGTTACGGTAATGTGAGATCTTTGCCGTCAAACATTGTTTACATTGAAAAGTATATTCCAAGTAAAAAAAAAGCAAAAGAAATCCGTGTAACAGCAACAATTTTATTAATGCTTTCTGTTTAGCATTGATCTTGATCTAGTGAAAAGGAAACTCTAAGAAATGCGAATGCATTCGCAAACAAAAAATATTTCTAAACAAAAGCAAACAAAAACTTTCAACTGGATCATTTTGAAATGGATAACCATACACAAAGGCATATACATGTACATGGAATGTATATAAAATGCCAATGTATGTAGAATTTGACATACATTTTATGAGATATGAATTTTTATTGAAGGAAAAACCAGTTCAAAGAAATCACAAAGAAAAATATTTCCATTCAAATTAAACTTAACTGAAAAATCTCTTGTTTTTCTACAAAAAAAAAAAAGAGAAGAAAACAGAAAAGCTAGAAAATTAAATAAAAAAGAAAGAAAAAAGAAAAGAAATTCAGCCAGAAAAATTTTCATCCACAGTAATTTTTTGATCATCATTTCAATTGGATGGTTTTTCTGTTATGCGCTTTAACTTTGTGAATCCTGCGCAGGCATATTATCCAACGGTATAAATGATTTAAAAATCATTTCATTTAGTTTAGAGTAAAAGAGAAAGACGAGTTTATTTTTTTAATGCATAGAAAAATGTTTCATAATAAACAAATTGAATTGAAAGTTTTAATCATTTGTTTGAAAATTATTTATTGGTAAGTTTGTTTTGGTTTAGTCGTTTATTAAATTATTAAATACTAATAAATAATTTTAAAATAAATTGCTCACTATTTTAATTATTTTATTAAATTATTCCCTTGCAGGTTTAACATATTTCCTATTCAATGTCATATAAATGATGCCAAACAGAATGATAACTTTTATCATAATAATAAAATTATATCATTAGATATGATTCATAGAACCATGCCCATGCGTATTTATGAATGCCTTTATAATAATTTGGCAGTGTTGCGTTGTGCTAAACTTTTACTATTAAATCAATTAAATGACAATCAACAATATAAAAATCATGATAATTTAACAAATGATATATTTCAGCAATTTTTCAATATCACAAAACCAATGAATAGTTTAATTAATGGCAATTATCAAAAAATGTCAGATACAGAACTCGATAAATGTTTAAAAGAACGATTAAAACAGTACTTTAAAAATCGCAAAATTCAATTACAATTATTACCGAATCTATTGATAAACATTAAAAATGATCCAGATGATAAATTTAGAGTATCCCTAAAGCAAAGTAATGGAAATTTCAAGACACTTTAATGCCATTAAAATATTCAATTATTTTTCCTTTTTTTTGATTTTTGATAGGATCTTCATATTATCATAAAAGAGAAAGTCATGCACGTGCTGATAATCTTTTAGATTACTTAAATGAGGCTACAGAAAATCTATTTTTTGAAATTAATGATGATGATGACACTCAGAAAGAAAAAATTAATCATGTAAATAAATCAGTGGACAAACAAATTGGTTCAGTGAAATCGAAATCTAAAAAAAAAATTGGTAAAGGAAATATGTCCATTTTACAAATGGCTGTACCGATTATGGTAATGCCGGCCATTTTAATGAGCACTTTTTTACCATTTGTATTGCCCGTCTTAAAAATGGCCACATTGACAACTGTGCTAATGAATAATGCTGCATTTATATCAGCTTTAATTTATGCAGCTAGAACACACATGAACATTAATAATCACGAGCAGCAACATATCAATTATGATCATTATGATCATTCCATGCATCATTGAATTCTTTTTGCAATCAAAATTACAAATTATGAAATTTTTTTATTTAAAACATACACACACACACAAACACACACACACACACACATATATATATATATATATATATATATATATATATATATATATATATATATATATATGTATATATATATATATATCATAGAAATCACCAAAAGAGAAAACAAAAAAAAATAAAATTCTTATTGGTGATTAAATAGTTGAAAATTTTTCACAAAGCCATTAAATAATTGTTAAAAGTTTCATTATTAATATTCTATGCAGATGCATACTTATATTATTACATACATACATAATTACATATACATAAAAAGAGTTTAATGAACTTATAAACGATAATTTGCGAATTTGCGGCTTTATGAAGATTGATTTATAAAACTCTTTGTTATTATTCTTTTTTTTTTGTTGTTTTTTTTTTAGAAAAAGCGTTATATAGGACGTGATCGAAAAAATGTTGTGATTTTAAACATTTTCAATAGAGTTCAGTGTTAAATTTTCCTTAAAAATAGAAAAACGAAATATCAAATTATTTGATAAGATAATAACTTAACTGAATAATTGTGTATCCGTTAGTATTTTATGTGGCATCAAATATATCTCAATGATTTTAATACTAATTATTATGATAATTAATTGATTTTAATATTGATCTTAATATTAGTTTTACTTTAGATTTTTTTATTTTTGTTTTTGTTCTTGTAAAATATTAACTGCGTTACGATCCTCTTCACTAATGTCCGTGTCATCCCAACCCCATACCAAAATTTTCTCATTTTCATGATCCAAATGTGAAATCATATCATTAAAGGATAAATTTCCATTTGCCATACTGGTCACATTATTATTTAAATCTTTCATATTGTGATTGAGTAATGCTTGTGTTAGATCGCCAGTCCGTTGTATACGTTTCAATATCATTTCCTCGGAAACGGTTTTCAAATCGTACGCTTGACCAATTTTAGCAGCCATATTTAAAAAAGCTGTTGTCCAATTATGATAATTACCCAATTCGGCAGCTTTATAATCCCATGGGAAGACATGATGATAATTATGCCATCCTTCACCATATGTCAAAATTGCAACAAGTTTCGTATTCACCGAACTAATACTTTTATCATAAGGTTTCATGCCATAAAAATGGGCAGCACTATTAACTAACCAAGTCCCATGCAATGATATACAATAGCGTAATGCACTACATATAAAAAAACTGCGTGCAAATGAAGAGCCCCAACAAAAATAGGGTATTAATGTGGGCACAACAAAACAAAATATGGGCATTACATATAAATAATATTTCTTTTGAAACATGACAACAGGATCCGCTTCCAAATCGGTCATATCGATTGATTTACCCTTGATTTTAACATCTTTATGTTTTCTACACATTAACCAACCCATATGGGCAAAAAAGAAGCCACGTTGAGAATTATGTGGATCAGCATTAGTATCAGTAAATTTATGATGGACGCGATGATCTCTCGTCCATTCATAGATACTATTTTGAAAAGACATCGAATTACACAACATTAGAAATATGCGCAATGGCAGTTTAGCTTTATAAGCACGATGTGACCATAAACGATGAGCGCCAGCTGTTATACCCATGCCGCCAAGAAACAATAATAAAAATCCTATAAAGGATTATCGAATAAATCAGAAAATTAAACAAAATTATTATATGAAATTTTAATTTGATAACACTTTGCCATCCTTTGCCATAAAAATTATGCCAATTAAAAGGACTGACATCTTTTACAATAAATTGATATAGCTATTCATTCATCATTCATCATTCATCATTCATCCTTGTTTCTTCAGGATAACAAGTAATAAATTATATTTACCAAAAATCAATTCTATGATTGCTATTTCCGCAATAGCTAAGTAAATGCCATAAATTGCTGAGACATGTAAAATTGTGAAAGCCAAAACATTACGCCATACAATTTCACTTTTCGTAACGTCCCATTTTGGATCCTGTTCAGATATGGCACATAATGTTACGACATTGTTAGACTCAATTTCTAATTGTTTGCAATTTCTGCTGCTGCTGCTACTGCTGCTGTTGCTCTTGCTGTTATTATTGTTGCTTTTGGTAGCGCTTATAACACTTTCAGCTAATAGAAAATTATTGCCAACAAGATTTGGTGCCATTCTATAAGAATTATATAATCAAATGGGCACTAAGAGTATAAAGTCAAAAAATAATTAAGGAAATTATTTAGATTTCCATTAGTATAGCTTTCTTAAATTACCAAAAAAGCTCATGGAAAACTATTTCATTTTCTTAATGAAGTGCAGAGAAATTTTTAAACTAAATAAAAATATTTCGCATTTTAAATTTTAATAAAATAATTTCTAACAATAGTACAACAGTTTTCTAATAAGCTACAGATGAATTGTGAAGGGTAATAATTAAATAAAATCTTACTAATGCATTCATCGCATCTTATTTAAAATGTAAAGCACGCTGCAATGTTTCTATTTTTTTTTTTTTGTGAGCATTTTTAATCAAAAGAAATTTACGTCAAAATATGTAAAATTAATGTGTCATTATCATATCTATATTATTCGATCATTCTCTCTCACTCTCTCTCTCTCTCTCTCTTTTTCCACATTATTTTCTGTGTGTTTGAATGTAAATTATTAACATTTTGCCGAGATTCTTCTTTCGCTAATTTTATACTCCTTACTTTGATAGAATTTTTTTTTATACGGACATTTAAAATTTTTCTAATTACTAATTCACAATTATTTTCTCTTATTAAGGTGGAATAATATTTTGGAAGGCTTTGTGGAAAATTTGGAGTTTAACAATAAAGTTTTTATGGTCTTTGCCACAAGAAGCATTTGTCAAATTTTGCAATATTAAAATTAAAATAAATTTTATACAACCTTCTTTACGGAATATTTTTAATTTGTTAATTAACAAATTAACAAATTAACAAATTAACTCGTAATAAATTATGTAGAGTACTTAATAATTAGATTTGTTTAAATCTACATTTAGTTTTACGTGCATTCCAAAACCTTTCTTAAAATTTTTATTTAATTTTTACTTTTTTTTTTTTAATTAACACGCAATAAAAACATTTCTAATTAAAAAATAAAACATATAAAAAAATGACTATTAAAACTGGTTACTACCGTAGATGTAGAATAAAATTTAATTTTCAAATGAATTAAATTGAATTAATTGAATATTTTATATGAATTTATAAATTAAATTGTTTACAAATTATCTTGTGCCTTGTAGATTTTAATAGATTTTAATTAATTAATTATGCTTATTACTATATTTTTGTTTTTTGTCTTTTTTTATTAACACTCAATAGCAACTTAAAATTATACAATTTTATTTATAAATATGTCAATAATTTAGGTGTTTCAGTTAAATGTAACATACTTTATGTGAAATAAAATTTATCAATTGAAAAGATTATTGCTTATTTATGGGTTATTGTTATTTATGGGTTACAAACTAATTAACTAATTAATAATTAAATTAAAAAAGTTCTGCCCTTTGCAAAAGAGTTTATAAATCAAAGGTAGAAATAGATTAACGAAAAAAAGGTAATTAATTCTTAAGAGTTCGGAAAAAAATATGCTCTATTAAGTAATTAATTTATTCATTGTTATTATTACTATTTTTGTTGCGAATCGTACCTTTTGTGATTTTATTTTTTTTGGCAAATTGAAATTATGTAAATGAAAATTTTCTGTTCTTTATTCTGTTTAAAGACAAAATTTTGTTTCTGTTTTTCTTTTTATTAAATTTTATTGTTGTTAATTATTATTAAT
This sequence comes from Melophagus ovinus, assembly GCA_023089585.1. Lineage (NCBI taxonomy): Eukaryota > Metazoa > Arthropoda > Insecta > Diptera > Hippoboscidae > Melophagus > Melophagus ovinus. The sequence goes on from JAKKIB010000177.1 coordinate 9,573,325, forward strand.
AACTATTAAAAATTGGGTCATCAAGAACTTGTCTTGAAAATCTTGACTCAAATGTGAATATGAAAAAACCGGAAACAAAAACAACAACTAAGAAAAATATATTCAGCTGTAGCCAAATCTTGAATACGCACCATACGATTTAAAGCCTGTTTCAGTTTTTCAGTATTAAATAGAAAACGTAAAAAACAAAGTGAAAATTTAGTATTGCATAAGTTTGTGTAGGCATGATCGATGTATATGGGTTTTGGACAGGTGTTATCAACTAATTAAAATTAATCCTCTATGTGTCCAAAATTTCAGCTTTCTATATTAGACAGTTTAAAAATAGGGATGCTTTCAATGTCCATTGTACTTTTGGCGTATACTTTAACTGATTTTGCCTAATTTGCAATACCAACTTACCTGCAAGAACTTCTCATGTTTCTGCCAAATTTGGCCGCAATACGTCTTTTCTTTGCAACCAGAAGAATGTAACCAAACAATATATAGATAGACGGACGGACAGACATGTCTAAATCGATTCAAAATTTGATAATGATCAAGCGTCCATGACGCTTCCTTTTGGATGTTACAAACGATAAATGATAAATGAATTTACTCCCAACCTCCAGATGTTGTATAAATAAATAAAAAATGTTTATATTAAACATAAGTGTGACATTTCATTGTATGGTTGTATGTCTAAGTCATTAAACTTGTACAGATATCTTTATGTTTACTTTTTGTTTTTTGCCTTTTTTTTGCTGCTATTGCTATTATTATTATAGTTGTTGTTAGTTTAGTCAGAACTAACCAATCAACTTAGTAGTTAGCCTCTAAATAAACTTCAAATTGAAAAATCTATGCCATTAACGTTTTATATCAGTTAACCCAAGAGAAGATAAGAGAAGAGAAGAGAAGTGAAGAGGAGAATGGAGTTGTGTGTTGCAATAAACTAAACAATGAAACTAAAGTCCAGAAAGGTTAACAAACAACAATAATTTATATAATTATTTAAACAACAACAACAAACTCAATAAACCCTGCCTGAGACTATCAAATATTTTGCAGCATTTCGTTCAAAATGATTCGAACTTCAAATGAGTACAATATATAAATTTTCGACATATGTTCCCAGACAATTCATTCCAGAATTTGTTATGATAACAAAATTTCCTGAATAGTAACTTTGATTTATTACAGTTTTCTATTCTATTCCACTTTGAATTGAATTAATCAAACACTACTCAAATTTCATTAAAATATAATTAAAATCTGGATCTTTAATTTGAGAATAAACAAATTTATTAAATAAAAAAAATGACTTTCAAAAGTTTTACCGAATTAAACGTTTTAGTTGGTTCCATTACAAGTATTCATAAATGTTATCTAATGCCGCTTGCAATTAATTTTTATTCTGGTTTCTAAGAAATGTAGAATCTAAAAAATTTAAATCATTTAGAAAATGTTTCTACAAAAAAATATTGTTCCTTTATTTCGCACTCACGTTTTGTGTAAATTGAAAATCTATTGAAACATGTATTTTAGCTGATTTTATTGTTTGTCCATCTGTCTGTCCATTTATCTATTTATCTATCCGTCCGTCTGTCTACCTATTTGTATACCTGTATGCTTTTATGTTACGCACAAAACTTACGCGTATTCCAATTATAATCTATTTTATACAACAACTACAATTACAATAACTATTACAACAACAACAACAACAACAATAATAATAATAATAATAATAATAATAATAATAATAATAATAATAATAATAATAATAATAATGTAGAATATAATGCTAATATTATAAGCATCGCATTATTATGCAAAGCAGCAAAAGGCTTCTTCAAAAGCACACGGTTTTGACTATGATTGTGACTGGTGACGGTAAACAATATTAAAATGGAAATCCCGTTTATTTTTATTTTTAATTTTATACTGCCTTTTTTTATTTTTCTTATCTTCTTCTTTTTCTTTTTTTAGTTTCATATTCTGTTGTGGGAGCACACCCTTCTACCTACTTTTATTTTAATTTTTTTTTTATATACATTATTTTTACAAATTCTCTATATATATATATATATATATATATTTTTTTTTTGTTTTTTTTTTAAGTATAGAAGTTAATTCTGGGCTTCTCATGAACGGCAAGCTCACTTTAGGAAAATGTGCCATGAATATGGAACATGATTGTTGATTCGATATGATATAAAATGAAATCAAATGAAATGATCGAAATTTGCATAAAGATGATGAATGACAGATATAACAATGTAAGTATCATAAATTTTATATAAAATACAACAACAACAACAATAACAAAATAAGCGACAAAAGAAAAAAATAGGAAAAATTTTAATTTTGATTTCAATTCTACTTTTATTTCATAAGTATTGTTTTTATTTTTATTTCGCTTTTTTTTTGTTTTTGTATTATATTTAAAAAAGCAAAAAAAAACAACCAAACCATTTTGTATTTGATGGTTTATAAATCAATCAAAACTCATGATGCTTTTACTATTAAATAGCATTATCATGTAATGAAACAATAATAATAGTAATAATAATAATAATACAAAATAATAGAAAAAACAAAAACAACAACAACAACAACAAAACATTAATTTAATTTTAATTTACATGGATATCGATTGTCGTCTAGTTGTCATATATTTAAGTGATAATAGATGTGTCAATCCGTTTAAAAAACTACAAAGGAACCGCAGAAAATTTTTAATTCTTCTTTCGAAGCTTGTCTTTATGCGTCCGTCCATTTGTACAGCCTTCATTCTAGACTACATATATTTATAATCAGTAATAATCTAATAAAGATTTGATTGTTCACGTATTTAGCAAATATTAATCCGAGAAAATAAATATTATTGAATAAAGAAAATATTTTCGTTAAATTTTGTATAAATTTTTATATAAAACCTTACTTCGCTTAAGCGAAATGGTATTACTCTGGGAAAACTATAATAACGGAGGGAAAAAACATTTTGAAACTTTATTCTAAATTTTTCAATAAAAATTAATATATATTTTTTTCGTTTAAGCAAAATATTAAGTAGCGAAATTAATCGTTAAAATTTTGAATAAATTTGCTTTCATATAGAAAAGAAATTTTTTAAAGTTTTGAATAAATTTTTAAATAAAATATTTTCTCAGTTTAAAGAAATAGAAATAAAAAGTTTCATTTTTTTTTTTGCTATTTCTTTTAGTTTTGTAATTTACTCAAAATTTTCTGAATTATTTAAAAGCCAAAATCCTTTATGATTAACATTTTTTTTTTAAACAAATTTTCGAATATACAATTTTTTTCTTAAAGAATATTTATGAAATATGAAAACTTATTGAACAACCTATTAATTTTTTGTAATAACTTATTTTGTTCTTTTTGCACTTACCTCTTTGAATGTTTTTTTGTGTATTTCCTTTTTTTGGGTGGCGATTTATTTACTTATGGATTTTTGTGAATTTTCTTATATTGAAATACTAAGAGAAATCCCCAACCATATACATACATTTGTGTTTGCCTATGTACGCGTTAATTGTTCTTTTTTTTTTTTTTTTTTTTTTTTTTAATTAAACGTTATTAGTGGAGAAAAAAGTATGTTCAAAAATTGGTTTTTTGATTCCCGCCAAAAATACAGAAAAAGCACAAAAATAGTTCTTTAAATTCAGGATAAATTTTTTCTGTGATTGGTTTTGCTTTTAATAATTCAGAAGAAAAGGGCGATATTGTTACACTCTTTGGCCTTTTTGAATTCTCTTTAGTTTATATAATTTTTTTCGTTTTTTTTTTATTTTTTTTTTTTAGGATTGTTATAACCGCTCCGCTTGATTGTTATAGAACTTCTGATTAATGTTGATAGTTTTAAAATGCTTTTGGAAATGCTTAAGTGGCCCGTGTAGATTGAAGTCAAATCACAAATAATTTAACTTTATGTAATAACAATGAATTTTAAACACTTTAACAAGAAAACAAAAACAAAAATAAAAACAAACAAACAAACAACATTTAATGTGATTTAATTTTATAGCAAACGAAAACCGTTCGGACCAAAATTTTAAGTTCATCGTGCATTATTTGTTGTTGTTTTTTTATTTTTTTTTATTTTTTTTTGTTGATATTTAATTTTTAGTTTTTTGCTTTTGTATTTAGCTTTTTTGCCATATGTCATATTGAGCTATTGATGCTTCAATTGATCTAATGATATCTGCATGTATATGTATAATATCTATAAATATGTGGCCTTATAAATTCATATCAAATCTACATCTTTTCAAATTCTTGATGGTGTTTTATTTTTTCAAATAAGCATAATACAGTTTGAACGATAATCACGTGTAAAGTAATTCTTCAGGAGAAAATTTTTAACTTAAAGGTAAGAAGCTTTCAATTATAATACTTACTTAGAATAAGTAGAAACTTTCTCAGGAGATAAGTTGGTCAAACGTGCAAATCGAAATTCTTACCATTAGAATCACCATAACATATTGAATGCCTTTTTGTCTTGGAAAACGTTCTAAATAAAATTTCTCTAAACGAAATCACAATCTCATTTTGAATATTAAATAAATGCTAATTATTTAGATAATTTTTTAACAAAATAATTTAATAATGAAATTTAATTATTTAAGCAGTAAATAAATAATCGTAGAAATATCTTCATTCATTCTGGGGTATGTTAAATCGAATCGGAATGAGCCGGATCAAATTGAATGCAATAGATTATTATCTTCTGCAATATAGTATTTATCTTCAAAAAATTTTTTATAAATAAGTAAATTCCATTTACTTATTGTAACAACTGGCCCATGTGATATTGATTTGTTTTTTTTTTCCCCCTATTTTTTTCTTTGTTTCCCTTTTTTGTATCTAATTTTAATTATGTTTTTTCCGTTTCCAAAATTTTTTCTTTGTGATTAGATATCTTCCGCATACCAAAATTCATTTATAAGTTACAATAGAAACAAACAATAATAATATTAATATTTGTATAATTTAATATGTATATGCGTATATATACATACATACATAAATATATATATTTATATATATTTATATATTTGTGGGTGCGCGTATTTATTTATTAATATATCTCATATTAGCATTTGTTATAATATTATTATTACATAAATCACGTTTCGCAAATAAATCATCGAATTACTAAAGGAGTTTTTACCTTTATATATTTAGATTTAAATACGCTAGCAATGGTAAACGTTTCAATGGTAAACGCGAAAGGAACTTTTTCTCTTAATTTATGTAGAACACTTAGCATAAGATCAGACGGAGTGACGGACGGACAGACAGATAGGTGGAAAGTTAAGCATATGAGCACACGGACAAATCGCCAGCGGACATATGGGCAGGCGGACAGTTGGTCAGGCAAACAGATGGGTGGGCGAACAGATAGGTGGGCGAACAGATGAGCGGACAAACAAATGGTCAGACGGACAAATGGGCGGGTGGATAGCTGAGCGGAAAGATGGTGGAGCGAAAAGATTGTCGGGTGGAGAGATTGTCGGGCGGAGAGATTTGCGGGCGAACAGATTCTCGGACGGAGAGAACGCCGAGAGGACAGATGAGTGGGCGGACAGATGGGAGGGCTGACAGAAGAGCTGATGTACAGATGATTATGGGACTTAATAATGATATAAATTTATATGTTGCGTAATACCATTAAACTTTTTTTAATTTAATTTCAATTTTAATAAGGTTCATGTTAAGTGTAAAGTGCCATAATTATCTCTAGGCCAAATTTATTGCATATATTTGTCAAAAATTTAGAGATTTTTTTGTATACTTAAGAATATTGCAAAGTTTATTTACACACAATTTGTGTGCACGTATATAACTATTTAAAATGTGAACAAGTTAGTGACACTTTTTTGTTTATACACGCACGTTTCATACCTTTCAATATTTTTTGTTTTAGTGCATTTGTTAACTTAAACAATCAAATTATCAATCGTGCCTTTTTATGATCTACATCGCAAGCTATTTAGAAAAGGGCGTAATAATTTTTATAAATGTAAGTAAAACGACGAAAAAATGTTAACCTTTTCGAATTTTTTATAACCAAATATTTTTTTATTTTTTATTTTGAACTTTTGAACCGACTATAATTAATTAATTTTATTGTTTAATTGATATCTTTGTGTTTTCAAACAATGTATTGGAACTTTTTGAGAAGTTAACTTACTCAGCGTTTAACGTAACGTTCAGAATTGGAAAGTATCTAATTGCTTTTCGACCAGCCTTCCAAGTAAGATTTTCAAACAAAAAAAGATCTTAGGTTGCCAGATGGAAAAAATCCTTTTTCAAAATTTTCCGAAATTTAAAAAGTTTTTTTTAATTGTTTTCAAATTTTTACATATATTTGTTTTTTGTAATTTATACATGAAATTTATGCTTTTTCCACACTGGATCTTTATTCGTAATATTTTTCATTAAACCTAATATACATAAAGTATTGTGAGTAAGATTATTTTAATAGTCATCTATAATTTTCATCTTTTCTTTTTATCAGAATTTTTTTTTTCAAAAATTTTTTTGACTTTCAGAAGCCATTACAGATTTTAAAAACCAAAAAATATAAAAGTGAAATATATGTAGTTTATTTTACAATCATTAAATCAACATAAACAAATGTTCATGTAATAAAATGATTCTTAATCAGCAATTAAGCAAAACGGATAGTATAAATAAATTATTCATTAATTGATCAGTTGATTCCATTAGTAATTCTCATAATAAACTAAAAATTTTACATGTCACACTTTTTAATTCATAATATTAAAAAGTCGATCATAATAATTCGTAAATTCCAACTAATTTCACTTATTACATCGTATGATTATAAAAATTGATAATTTAAAAAAAAATTTTATGGAATGCGCACATGAAAAAAAAAACAAAGTTAATAACCTTAAAAAGACAGATTTAAGTGGTGATTTAAATTAAATATGGCAACATTAATTTTGTTGCATTGATGATGATGTTGTTGATGGTGATGATGTGGCTATAGATGTTGGCATAATTGGCCTTAATGATGACGATAATAAAGGTGATGATATAAATGAGCCATTAATTGTATTTACAGATATATTTCTCTGTGGCCTAATATTATAATTTGGAGATTGATGTATGTATTGTGTAGGCGGTGCCGTCTTCTTGCTAATTTGTACATTCCGATAATTAAATACAGCATTCGGATTAAGATTTGCTAATGCATTTGATTGAGTACTATACGATTGACCAGTTAATGCAGCAGTTACTTGAGTTCGTGTACTCATATAATTGTTATTGCTGCTACTGCTACTGCTGCTATTAATGTTAGTTTTGTTATTGTTATTAATGTTATTGTTATTGCTGTGCAAAGTAACATTAACATCAGTTAGGGATTTTATAGGTATGCAACGTATTTTTGTTGCTGCTGTGGACGAACGAGCAATGCCTGTTGTAGGAACTACAGAAGATGTAGAAGTATTTTCATTTAAGGAACGGCTAATTTGCGTAATTTGTTCAGATGGTATTGCTCGTTTCACATATATGGAATGTAAGCCCTCTTTATCCATAACACCAATTACAGAAGGTATAACTGTTGTTGATATTGATGTTGAAGATGGCATTGCTGTTGATACTTCCACTTCATCTAACTCTGTTGGTACACATTCATTTTTAGTGTCCTCGATATTACTTATTGAAACTCTTTCAACCGTGGTAGGATTTGCCGTATTTAGATTCACATTTACATTTGTATTTCTAATTGCACTTGTCTGTGCATTATTATTGATATTGTCATTTTCATTAACATCATTTCTACTATTACTTTCCTGTGTATTCTGGGTCTTCAATGCTTTTAATTCCAATTCACATATAATCTGCATTATTTTAACTTTACCTTCAGCAGCTAGAGCTGTGGGCAATTTCTTCATCGTTTCACTTATGCTGCGAAAGAATAGATCAAATGAATGTTCTGCAGTGGGAGCTTCATGCATTGTGAACTTCTCACTGGATGATTGATTCAAATTTTGTGCAATATTTGATGTGCTTTGCTGGATTTGTTGTTGAATCAATGGTCCCAAACAACTAGCTAATGTAAGGGGCGCATTTAAAATATCTGTCATAACCTGCCTACCATCATAATATTCACTATCATTTTGATGTCGCTTAAATCGTTTAGATTGATTCATTTGACTTTCATGTGGTATTCCAGCATCACTTTTACTACCTGAATAGTTATGTTTACGCCTGAATGCATCGTGAAGATCACTTAAGTCATCTTGAGAAATATTTTTATCATCTCTTGAAACATCATGGATATTAATTGGTTCATCGCATCTTTCCGTATTGTATTGGGAGCTATCAACAACATTCTTTTTATGCTGCACGCTAGTGTTCTCCTCATCATGCGTCTCATGTCTATCAAGTTTAGGTATATTGCCATCTAACGATGAGTACAATGTATTTACTTTGCGATGTCCCTCAGAGTAATGATGTTTTTTAATTTGGATGTAACGACATAAAATGTGAGCATCACAGTGCCGACAATAAACATAATTTGGTACTGTTGACGTTTCAATCCACATGAAACGTTTTTTTAAAGTCTCCAATTGTTCATTATCATCATCAGCATGCCCATCATTACATTTTTGCTTATGCGATTGCTGCTGTTCTGTATTATCGTCTACTTCTAAAGCTCTTGAAATTTTATCATTTTTTTGCACTGGTTCATGTTCGTTTTGCTGTTGCTGCTGATGTTGCCGTTGTAAAGTTTGATTACGTTTCAACTTCCAATGTCTTATATGACTGCCAGCTTTTTGATGCCTCGATGCATTTTTAGAAGTACGCACAAATATGGATTTCTCGCAAAAATTGCAATACGCATAAAATGGACGCTTTTCATCACGTTTATACATTAGCCAAGGAAATTTAACATGCCACAATTTAATCAAATTTTCATAAGAAGGTTCTTTTCCTAAACTTAAAGATTTTGAAGTTGCAGCAGATGGTAGTTTTGTTTCGTCATTTTTACCTTTAGCATTATAAGTGGGGATTTTGCCATCTTCCTTGGCATATTTATTTTTCCAAATTTCTTCATTTATTATATGATTTTTAGTTCTTTGATGTTTGTCTTTCTTGTAGCCCGTACTCAAGCGCATTTTACAATATTTACAATAATATGTGTACTTGGTATTGCTAAAGTGAACAGCCCAGGGATATGATGACGATGATGATGATGATAACAATTTTCGCTTTACATCTTTACAAACCACATTTTCTTCTTTACCACTGTAATTACATTATATACATTTATCATATCAGCATTGTTATGCTCTACACAATTTAAAAATTTCAGGTATGTAAAGCAAAACGAAATTAAAATGCGAAGGGCTTGGCAACAGATTTGAGATAAATCCAATGCAACATATTTGATACTATCTTATGATACTGTCTACACAGTATCATTCATTTCTATTAGCGATTTAAACTTGTTTTGCGTAGACCTACTTTGAAAACCAATCGCCTGCTTTATTAGGGGAAATTATAACTTATTTTGAAAAGAAAAGTATATGGAAATAACTTACAAGTTGCATAAATTTAGTTAATATTAAAGATCGATCAGTAGTGTAATATAAATATATTGGTTGAGAGAATTTCTTTTGACTTATTTCACCCTTTGAATGATTTTCCATAAACGCCTACTTTCATATATCTTAAATACATTCTGAAGTTTGTGGTATAGAATATAGAATCCTAATCAATCAATTTGGCATAGATGAGAAGATAAAAATTACCCATTGATTTCTTTGTTCAAAAGTTTTTGTTCAGCTTGTAAATGATGCCCCGACTTTTCATGTTTAGATCGTCCAACTTTTTTGCTTACAGCTATTTTACAATAAGTACAATAATAAAATTTATCCGGCTTTTTTTTGTATGGTTTACACCAAACAAACTGACTTAACCAATCCGTTGTAGGATTGCTACGACTTTTAATTCTATAAATTGAATACAAATAATATGCATCAAAGTAAATCAAATTCAATGAACATTATATCAATTACATTAATGAGTAAATAGTTAATTACTTACTTTTTAGGTTTATATTTCCCTGCTGTCTTACCATCATATACCTTATCCACATTAGTATCATTGGCATTGTTTTTTACATTTGAGTTTACATTTGGCGTTTGATTTTCATCTTTATCACTTTCAATTGTGTGATTTTCATTTGAGGTATTGTTCGCTGCACATTTCTCTTTATATGCAATTTGCGCTTGCTTATGTTGCATGCTGTTTTCATGTATACGTCTTTTAATATCAGAAGTTCCATACTGTAATCGTCTTTCACAGTATAAGCAAAATGCAAAAGATTCATCTCTCGGACAAGCTGTTAGCCATGGATGCCGTTTAGCGTAAATTTGCCAATTCGGATTGGCTTGAGATGAATTACTCGATCTACGCTCATTATGTTTGTCCTCTTTCACTTTTGATGCCAATTCCATTGATACCCTTTTGAATATTATAATAATAGTACAAATGCAAATATACTAAGTAAAAACTTAATAATAGGAGCAAGTCACTAAATTCCAAGTCAAGAAAGTAATGGTACATTAATTTTTAGAATGATTTAAAAGGTTCATTATACCGCAAAGGTTCAAAAAAATTTATCACTGTGGGCCAAATTTTATCGTACGGGAAATAAATAATTTTACTTTGACCGATAAAATATTTAAAGTTTGTTTTTTTTTTCATAAGTGGGGATTTTGTATATCGCGCGCATCTTGGAGAGTGCTCATTCCAGTAATTTTTCCCTACACCTTGCTTTTGCATCAAAACGCACTTATGTAGGAAATTTCATATATTATATCTAAAAATGCATCTTATACTTCGCCAATATGATCTACATAAGCAAACGTCTGAAAAACAGATGAACGGGTATGCCGAAATTGTTTCAAAAAAGTAAATATGAAGCGACCGGTATTAGAAAAAGTGGCAACATTTCAAACCCTTTGATACAAATGTTTCAATTACCTATTATTACTATTGTTGTTGTTACAGTTGCTATTGCTGTGTGATGGTTGCCCCTCGTTTTTACAATAATTTTGTACATTGATTTTATGAGCAATTGTTGTAGCGTGCCGCTTAAAATTACCTTTATATAAGGTAATATTGCATACAAGGCAGCGACATGAACGTGGATCATCCTTAAGTATTTCACGGTATTGCATATCTGTTACGTGTCTGCAAAGCAAGACCAAAATCATCACAAGAGCAAAATCCATTAATCAACATTTCAATGGCACTTACGATTTGATTGAAACCTCTGAAGCATTATCATCATTACCATCGCCATTACCTTCGACATCATCACCATTATCATTATTACAATCATCATTAACTTGTTCATTTGTCTGGGCAACTTTATTATTGTTAGCTTGGTAAACTTTTTCAGCATCTTTATGTTTAGTGGATGTTTCATGGCGTTCCCGCAAATATAAAAATTCCACATTTAGTATTATGCGGCAATATTTACAAGAGCCAATTGTCCCTTCAGAATTATCATTGCCATTGTTACGCTTCAGCCAGGGATGCTGATTTAACCAGCGACGCCAATTAAAATTATTCAAAGCTTCTACCTGCGTCTTCCGTTTCAATTTCAATGCCCTTGTACGACTATCTGTGCCAAATTCTTGCTTGATTTCTATTAATGGAGTACTGCTTAAATACAAATACCAATTACTTACGTTTATTGTACGATAACACCTAAAAGAGACGCGTTACCTTAAACCAGACTTTTCTTCTTCTTCTCGAAATGCTAAATAATTTTCGGTACGCTCTTTATGATACAGAGATAAAGCATGCTGTTTAACTGAACTATATGAACGAACATTCAACTTAATATCACAGTACAAGCAATACCCATAATATTCATCGGTCTCTTCGTACAATAGCCACAAATATTTCTCCATCCACTCATTTATATTTCTTAAAGTAGATGTTGTAGATGGTTCACTATCCGTTTCATCATCATGTTCTTCCTCTGCATCTCTCTCGTCGATATAATTTTCACTGCCATGGCCTAGTTCCAATAAATCCATTGGATCATGATCCAATATTTCCGTATCATCACCAATATTATTCGTTAAAGGTTCATCGAGGACACCTTTACTACCCCCATCACCTACATACCAATTTAGCAATTTTGTGTTATCTACCACATTAATACCTGAACTTTTGCTACACTCTTCAATACTCATATCCAAAAAAGGTTCAATCGACGTATCTACCGAATGAATGGTAGTAGCATTTTGTTCCTCTATAAAATCTTCATTAAACTGCAAAGCCCCTCTATTATCATCTATTTCACTTGCTTTATTTACAGGTTGCTCTACAATCATTACATGGTCCTCGTCATCCCCGCGCCGTAAGATTTTTGTCGCTCTTTCAACACTAATGGAATTCCTACGTTTCATATTACCCTCGACTTGATTTGCATGATCATCATCGTTAGTTGTTGGATACCTACGATAAATATATATAGATAAACACAAACGGACGTAAGCTTCAGAACGGTTTTCATTTCATATCATTTCATGTCATATTGTGTTGTGTTGTCATTGCTTTTACTTTTGTTTTTGTTTTTCTTTGGTTCCCATTTCATTTGTCTTATTATCTTTTTGTATTCACATTTTCCTTTTCTTATTTGATGCATTCACCTGCCTACTTACATTTTCTAAAGTTAAAATCGTGAAAAGTGCCAGACAAGTAGTAACTTCGCTTATTTTAATATCTATTTAGATTAATTTTAGAGGTTTAACAATGGCTCACAAAAAGTTGAAAATTTTTTATCACAAAATCGTTTCTTTCTACTTTTTCTTTTCACTAACTATGCTCTATTCAACTATAAAATTCGCATAAAAGGCACATGAAACTTAAGCTTAAAGCGAAAACGAAAAAAAAGCGGCTACCACATAAAGTATTCATGAAAATAATTTTGCAGGCGTGAAGTTAGCGATATCAAGATTAAAGATATATATATATATCATATATAAATATATCGCATTATTTTTAGATGTATTTTATTATATATAGATATAATTTTTATATAAAAACACACCACAAAAGTCTATGTAGAGTTAAAAATAAATTCACAAAATAAGCTCCAATTTACCTTTAATGAATTTCTTTAGAAAATATAAGGAAATTGCTTAAAAAACTTCCTCTTTGTGATAATATTCTTTTGAACATATGCATAATTTAGAACAAATTATATAGAATTAATCTATAGTCATGGCAGTGCCCACTCTCGACCAGCCGGTTAGGTCTATTTCGGGTTTGAAAAAGTACACTTTTCCATAATAACTTCAAAATAAATGCACCTAGCATTGCTTAATTGGACTTTACAAGAACCACGAACTTCATCTACACAATTGTCAGTACAGAAGAAGAAAAGAGAAAACGAAGTCACACATCAAAACAGATTAAAATTCAATTCTTCTTATTTAATCCACCATTTTTTAATTATACCATTTTCTCGATACAAATATAAATTATATAAACCAAAATTCAAATAATGAAGGATATTATTTACGTACTTTTAGACTTAATAGACTTGATATAATTGTTTTTACTATTACTCAGTTAATGATTTTAATTCCAATTCACATATAACTTGAGAGACACGCATTTTAGCTTCTGCAATTAATTTCGGTGAAAATGCTTTAACACTAGAGCTAACACTCTCAAAGAACAAATCAACATGATTTTTACGCTTGTGAGGTATTTCGGATGTTAATGTTCCATTTACCAGTTCTTTAAATGAATCAAATAAATTATTTTTATCTTTATTAATTTGGTTTATAAAGTTCCCAGATTCTTTGTGATATGGCTTTTCTTCTTCCAATCCTCCAACAGTTGAAGTAATTTTTTCTGATTCTATAGTGAAGGATTCCTTTTGATTGTACTCCATATCATCCAAATTATCTTCATTAATTTCAATGTTATTTTCCAATTCAGAGCTCTCTTTAACAATGAAATTATCATCTGACAACTCTTCTTCATATTGACATTTTGTAGATTGATTGGCTGTTTGATCATTAGTCTCAATATATTCTTCGTTATCGTTTTCATTATCTGCACTTAAATAAAACTGCGAATCATCATCCATCTTCTCCGTCTTTTCATCATCAATATCCGCATTCCTACGCTGTTGATAATATTTGCTCCGTTCACGCCGTATACTTAGATTTTGGCGAGCGGCACCTTCACCCTTATTAACCAATATTTCTAAATTACGAATATGTTTGGAAGTGCGTTCATGTCTATGAAGATGACATCGATTACAATCTAAACGACATTGGCAAGCGCGACAAAATGGCTTATTGGGATCATCTTCACAACGTGCCAACCATGGAGAAAATATGCTCATCCATTTCTCACAAAATTTCTGCGTATATTTTGATTTTGCATTTGGTGGGCTATTTTCGGTCTGCCTAATAACGGACGGCGATTCAGATTTCATTTTGATTTACGTTATCTATCCGTCGCCTTAAATCGTGCCACAAAAAAAAGGTATGATTTTTTCACAAAATAGTACTAATAAATACCCTTAATTATAAATACTACACTGCAAAATTGGCTAATTGGTAAATAGGCGTTACTTATATACAGCAACACAGAACATATACATATAAATACTTTATTTTTGCATATATTAATTGGTTTAAGTATTTTTCCGCAATATCTTAATGATTTAACAAGAAAGTTTTTTCTTTCATTTCGCCCAACACGCAAATTAAATTGACAATATAAAAAAAAAAGTATATACAATTCAACACAAAAGCAGGCAACGCTGGTTGAATACAGAGTTGTTTTTAAACTAATTTATATATATATGTATATACAATATTTTACAGAAGATAATTTAAAAAATATTAGGCCAAATTAAATTTAATGTTTTTACTTGATAGAATTTCAAAACAAAAATTATAAATCTATTTCAGGATCAAAAGATTTCTTCGTTCGTACAAGTCAGACTTTCTATAAATAAATACTCACGGTTGTAACAACGGGGTCGTTTATTTATTAAATTTAGTTTTGATAACTGGCACTACCTTCATTTCTTATTCATATAAATCATTTTTATATAATCAGTGAGCGCTCTATTCCGCTTTCCAAAACGCATAATAAAAAGTAATATCTTTGAAAATTAACTTTACAAGAGAATTTACAATTATGAAATTGCCCGGCACTCTAATTATAGCGGTTCACAGAATTTTCAGATTTTTCAAATTTTAAAAATGTGCTCTAAAATATGCCTGTTCTGCCAACTTCATACAATTTAATGAATAAAACCTTTAATATTCAATGGACCTTTTTATATTAAATGTTTCTAAAAAATAGTTAAAACGTTTTGAAAGAATTACTTGTACTTACGAAGCTAACTAAAGATAGTATAAATCAATTTAATCAATCGAATTTCTATAGAAAGAAAATCACATACAAATTCATTTATTCATTGGTTCATTCATTTTTTCTCTTTTTTAAATTTAATATAATACTTCAAGGTACATTATATATTTATAGTATATGCGTGCACGCAGTATATATATGCTTGTTACAAGTTTATGCAGAAAACATTTTTTGTGCTTTGTTTTTTTTTTCTGACTATTGATGGCAGTGGCGTCCAGTTAATTTTTATTCAACGGGTCTGAAAAGAGGCGAATTTTGCATAGGTATCAATTATATTCATCAATGTTAGTTTATATACACATACACTAATACACACACATATGCATACACAAACACATACACCAAAAAATATTTCATTATTCATATTCATTTTTATAGAGATTTTTGTTTTGTTACATACACAATGCGCATAGTATTAGTAAATCCTGAGCCTTTTTTCCAACCGGTAATTATAACAACTTGATCACCGGTTTTAATGAAATCACTTTTCTTTCCAAATTCTAAACCAAATTGTACGCGTGCATCAACATCCTTCAACCAATCATTTAGCGGTGGTTCTTTATAGACTAATGGTACAAGACCTCGATATAAATGAGCCTGCCTGGCGGTTTGCGGATAACGGGTAACAGCAATAATCGGACAGCGTGGTCGATATTTACTAATCAGATAAGCGGATTTACCAGTTGTGGTAATAACAATAATAGCTGAAGCTAAAGCTTTGGCAGCTGCTTCAACAGCACCAATTGCCACTGCATGGGCAGCATCTAAGGCAGCTACTTGTGTTGCCCGTACCAAATCAGCAAATAGATTTCGATGCCATAAAGCGGCTTCGGCTTCTTTACATGTCTTTGCCATAGTTAAAACACATTCTAAGGGATATTCCCCTTTAGCTGTCTCACCCGACAACATTACACAATCGGCACCATCTAAAATTGCATTGGCCACATCAGATATTTCAGCACGTGTTGGTCGCGGCTTCTTTATCATCGATTCTAACATCTGTGTGGCACATATTGCGGGCTTTCCAGCTTTATTACAACGTGCTATAATTGCTTTTTGTGCTAAGAATACTTTTTCGGTCGGTATCTCAATACCTAAATCACCACGAGCTACCATAATACCATCAGAGACAGCAATAATATCATCCAAATTTTGCATGCCTTGTTGATTTTCAATTTTTGAAATAACTTTAATATTTTTTCCTTTATCACCTAAAATATTTCGTATTTCTGTTAAAGCGCTACCATCACGGATAAATGACGCAAATATCATATCGACTTCTTGTTCAACGCCAAATAGTAAATCGGATTTATCTTTCTCTGATACAGCCGGCAAATCTACTGGTACACCAGGTAAATTAACACCTTTACGTGATCCCAATGAACCACCATTTTCAATTTCACACACTAAACTATCATTATCGACTTGTTGCACAACTAATGATATTAAACCATCATCCACATAGATCCGTGCACCTGGCTTAACCACTTTCGTTATATTTTCATAATCTACATACAATAAATCTTTCGTACATTTCTCTGCATACTCTCTATTTGTACTTAATATAATTAAATCTTTCTTTTTCAATTCAACTTCAGCTGTGCCGCTACCTTCTATTAAACCAGTACGTATTTCTGGTCCTTTGGTATCTAATGCAATAGCCACCGAATATTCATAACCAACACGTTCTGAAAAATTTTTCGCTGCTTGTCGTACATTACGTATCGTTTCTGCATGATAATCATGTGAACCATGCGAGAAATTCATACGAGCAATATTCATGCCAGTGGCCATAATTTTCTCTAGCATTTCAACGCTACGTGATGCTGGACCAATTGTACAAATTATGCCAGATAGACGTACATGTGATACGGGGGCATCAAATTGCAATGAACACATATGTTCCAATTGTGATTCAGCATAGGCAGCCATCATTTGCGGAAATTCGTCCTTCTATTATACCAAACAGCAGCCATAAACCCACAGAAATAAAAAAAATTAAATAAAAATCGGAGAAAAGGTAAGAAAAAAGTACGATGCAATTTTAACATGAATTAACTTAATAATCAATTTTTATGTATATTTTTTAGCTTCATTCCTTCTTTCGGCGTTAAAGCTAGCACCTTTTTCTCTCTTTCTCTCTCTCTCTCTCTTTCTATCACGTACATGCATAGACATGCCCATACAGAACAAATCTCAATATCATGGTATAGTTCCATCAGAAAACATCTGTGTAATTTTAAGCCTGAAAGTAATTTAATATGATGCTTTTCCAATTTACGAATTACCTATCTATGGTTTTTTTGGTTTTTTACTTTTCCCAAATAAAATTTGCCCCCTTTTAAAAATACCTAAAAAAATGCCGACCATTTCATGCAGAATTTTAAATCTTATGTAATTTTTTTTTATCTGCTGATACAAAGTCATCCCGCTAACACTTTTCATAGATCAAAAAAAACCATAATTATCTTTGATACCTTTAATTCGGGTGCTACGTCGAATTCTGTGGGATGAACCATTTTCATCAATTTGCCAATATGAAATAAACGACTAGTTGGACCGTAATGACTTTCTGGTGTATTTAAACGTATTGAAATGACCCAAGCACAATACGTTAGATCGTGTAACAATTTACTATAATAATACTTTCGAAATTGTATTAATAAATGTCCATTTAAGGACATTTATAATCACATTAACTCGTTCCTATTTCTTCTTTGACTAGTTTTTTTTTCTATTAAATTTCAATTGATTTGATACTTCTCTCTTCGTTTTTAATTTTTTTTATTTTTTGGTTTGTCTTTCAATACATTCGATATATGTTTATATAAGAACATGATTAAGAACAATAAGAAAATGAATAGAATGAAAATGTAATTTCTTTTTTATTTTTCTACTCTGTAACAGAAAGAGGGTTAAAAGAGAAGTTGCACAATACAAAAATTTTCACATAACGAAAGTCCACTAATTATTTAGATATGTAAAAATCTCTTAAATTTATTATTAATTAATATCATTTAAAATGTATGTGTTTGTGTGTTGTGTGTGTGAATTATTGCTCAAATCTAATTTCTCTGTAATTAGTGTGGGAGTTTGTATAAACAAGCAAAATACTAATACAATTGTACATTTGCTGATTGCTACATTATATAAAATTTCGCCTCGTTAAAATAACAATGGAAAAAATACTTTTTGTCTCTTAATACTTTTTTACAAATGAGAGCACTCTACATATGCATTTCCATATGATTAATTTATTGTATTTCTCTTGTTTTCTTAATTTTTTTTTAAATAATTTATTCTCTATAATTTCCTTGGACATCAATAACGCAAAGTAGAAGCATATATATAGAAAGATATGTTTATTAAGCACTTTCATAACATTGCGATTTACAACCTTGTCATATGTTTATTTATTATTATATTTGAAAAAAACTCTTGTTGACGGGCAATACATTTGTAATTGTTTGGTAGCTTATAAATATAATAATAAAAAAATATGTTGTTACAGACTGCAAATAACATTTTTCAAACACACACAGCGTTTTTTCTTTCTTTTGTTATTGGATAAAAACAAACAATAAAAAATGACCAGACATTTCTAATAAATTATTACGATGAATTTTATACAACCACGCCACATAAAGAAAATGATTTTTGGCAGAAATTAAGAAAACGGTATATTAAAACGGAATAATATCGCTCAAATAAAATTCATTGCCATTAACATTAAACATCAACAATATCATTTGTGAACATTGTTTAGAAACATTTCAATCGCCATTGAATTAAAAAAAGCATGAATTGTATGCGTCCATGTGTTCGTGCACATATTATAGTTTAAGAACAAACAGAATTAATAAACTACGCATTACCAAAGAATTTTCAGTAGTAATTAAACCCTTTATTTAAATATAATTGATAATTTTCAAATATTATTTGTTCAATTCACAATATATATTGTTGACAGCACTTACTGTTATAAAATTTTCAACTTTATATTATGACTTTGATTTCACCTTTAATTCTATAAGTTTTCCACTTGACAAATTTAAGATAACTTACTGGACAACTTCATTTAATAAAATCCATAGTCTACTAAATATATAAATGGCATATGAAATTGTGCATATAAAGAGAGCATGAGTTAGCACATATTTGGAAAACAAAAAGAGTCGAATATCAAAGTGATATTTGATCTTTAGCAACGCATATGCAGTAAAGTGAGATGGCAATTGAAGTGAATCAATACATATAAAAATCAATGATATTCATAATAATAATAATATACTAACAACAATAACAACAAACGTTTTTATATATTAAAATAATTTTGAGAGTAAAACCGCAAAAAAAAAAAAAAACAATCAAACTAATTTTTAGAAATTTTTCTTGTTAGAAGTTTATAGAGTTTATAGAATTAATGGCTATGGTAAAGTCTGATTTACATAGATTTTTATATAATACTTTAAATTTTTATTTAATTGGAAGTTTTTCAGTTATTTTACGATCTATTTTAAATATGCAATCAACATCATCTTGTTCATAAAATGCATAAACTAAACGCATTGTATTAGTAAAGCCATTACCATCTTTCCATGGACTAAGAATTACAACGGTATCAGAAGTTTTAATAATATTCATACGTTTTGCTACATTCATTGCAAATTGTATACGAACATCTAATTCTGTTATCCAATCATCGTTGGGTGCCTCTACAAAAGCATAAATAATTATTTTGATTAAAAATTTGAAAATTGTATAATTATAATTAAATGAACCTCTATATAATACAGGAACTACACCACGATACAGATAACACTGACGAAATGTGCGCGGACATCGTGTTACAGCTAAAATTGGGCATCTGGGTTTATATTTTGCTATTAAATAAGCCGATCGTCCAGATGTTGTTAAAACGACAATTGCCGATGATAAAGTTTTATGCGCTGCATCGACAGCAGCAATTGCTGCTGCATGAGCAGCATCTATTGATGCTGGATTTCGTGCCTGTAAATCTGAAAACATATTTCTGTACCATAAAGCTGTCTCCGCCTCCAATATTACATTAGCCATCATTTCAACAGTATTAAGGGGAAACTTGCCAGTAGCAGTTTCACTAGATAGCATTAAACAATCAGCTCCATCTAAAACTGTATTACCTATATCAGCTATCTCTGCTCTTGAAGGTCTAAGACGATGTCGCATAGATTCTAAAAGTTCGGATGCAACAATGATTGGCTTTCCGGCACGATTACATCTGGCCACTACACCTTTTTGAGCTAAAAACACTTTTGCTGATGGTATTTCAATGGCAACATCAGCCCGATCAAATAATAAACCATCCGAAACATTAAGAATTTCATCAACGTTTTCCAAGCCTTGCATACTATCAATTTTCGCAATTATTTTTAGATCATTACCTTTTTCTTTTAATACATTACGCAACTCTTTGACAGCAGATGCGCTACGCATAGCCGAAGCAAATATAATATCAATATTATTTTCAATACCAAATTTTATATCATTACAATCTCTTTCAGAAACGAATGGTAAATCAACATTACCACCTGGCAGATTGACTTTATTGCGCGAACCTAACATACCGCCACGCTCCACTTGACAGGTAATACAATCGACACCCACTTCTTTCACAACAAATTTTAGTGCTCCATCGTTTACGTAAACCAATGAACCAACCCATACGGCATTAATAATATTTGCATAATCAACGTAAATACATTCCTTGTTACCTTTATCCATTAAATCAGTATTAATAGATAAACGAATATTGTCATTTGCTTTGATTTCAACTTTGGCATGAATGCCACCTTCCAATAAGCCAGTACGTATCTCTGGTCCTTTTGTATCCAATGCAATAGCTACTTGCACCAAATAACCCAATTCTTTGGAGACAACATCAGCCGCTTCTCGTATCATGCTAATACTACCAGCATGAAAATCTAATGTGTCATGGGATAAATTTATGCGAGCTATTCGCATACCACCTAGAATCATTTTCTGGAGAAGAAGCGGTTGCCGTGAAGCAGATGATATTGTACATACTATTCCCGTTAATTTGTAATGCTTGGCTTTCTGTTTGAAATTTAAACGGCATGTATTTTCCAATAAAGTACTTTCCTCAGCTTGAAGTCCGATCACTTCCGTCATTTTCGCACTGATAAAATTTTTTCTATATTTCAATTTTTTTTTACTTTTATATAATAATTTCACTTAAAATTTTGAAAAATTTTCTAAACAATTTTTTTTCCACTCTTTAGATACTAAAAAACAAAAAACAAATATAAATATATAATTATACAAGTGACTACAACTATTATATTTGCAAACATTTATTTCCTTTTTTTAATTTTTGTTTAATAATTTAAATGAAACGTTTCTTTTGTTTTGGTTATAATTTTTCGAAAAAAAGTATGCTGGCAACATAATTTTGAAAGTGTTACTAAATTAAAACACATTGCTTTATACTGGAAGAATTCATAATTGCAATACGTTTCTGTTTTAGAACAATTTCAGAACTAGTATTTTTTATCCATTTCTTTAAATAAGTAATGCTTGAATCCAATTAGAACTGTTTGCACTAATTTTTTTCTCTTAATTTCAAAACTAATCGAAAACGATTTTCGGACATGTCTCTTAATTATATGTAATTATTACCGTACTGTAAAATTTCACAATGGCAATGCTGTAGGCTCATTACATGACAATAAAAATATATTTTCGCCATATAAAAACGTCGATTTGTTTTTATGTAATTACTTTTAATTATCCTATAAATTATCTAGATAAATCTACCTAAAATTTTTTGAAAATAAAATTTCTTTTTTCAACATTTTTTGAAACCATGAAAATGTACGCTTACATTATGTAAAATTTTGAGGAACGTAGGATCACAGTTTTTAAAAGGGGTACTTACAGAGAGAAAGAACAAACAAGTGAACGGGCTCTTTATAATTATGGCACCAACTGCGAAATTTATGCAATGTTTACAATTTGCGGCTCATAAACATCGCGATCAAAGGCGTAAAGATTCTAAACAAACTCCATACATTAATCATCCAATAAATGTGGCAACAATTTTAGCCCAAGAATCGTGTATTAATGATGAGACAGTGCTAATGGCCGCTCTATTACATGATACAGTTGAAGATACAAATACTACATTTGATGAAATTGAAGCTTTATTTGGTCAAGAAGTTTGCTCTATTGTCCGCGAAGTCACTGATGATAAGTTGTTGGACAAACAAGTGCGTAAACAAAAGCAAATTGAAAATGCCCTCCATTCAACATACAATGCCAAATTAGTTAAGTTAGCTGATAAATTGGATAATCTCAGAGATTTGCAACGTGCTCTACCGGTGGGATGGACTGAGGTAATACAAAATTAATAAATCTTAAGCATCACTCTATGAATCAATTCATAAAGTGATTTTTAATAAAGTCTTAGGAACTGCAGCAGACATACTTTATTGACAAAAGGCAATTTGCTTTTAGAGAAGGCAAAGTTAAATGAAATTCTCTTATAATATAAATATCTTAAAGACAATATTTTTTATTTTCAGGAATTGCGTAACCAATATTTTATTTGGGCTCAAAAAGTTGTTAATAATTTACGGGGCACAAATACATATTTAGAAAATTGTTTAGATGACATATTTAAGTCTCGTGAGCTACTTTAATGGATACAGGCCAATATAATAACAATACCATTTATTTTCTAACATTCTTCTTATTGTAAAATTCTTCCATTAATTTGCTTAACTTTTGTGTTTCATCTAAAGTTATAGCATTATACAGGGAAGCTCTAATACCGCCCACCAAACGATGACCTTTCAATTGTATCATACCAAGACTTTCAGCCATTTGTAAAAATTCCTTTTCTAAAGTCTCGTCACCTTGAGCATTGCCAATACGAAACGGCACATTCATACGAGATCGTACATTTTTATCTACTGGGCAGTAATAGAAGCCATTAGATTTTTCGATAACATTATAAATCAATTGGGATTTTTGTGCAGATTTTTTTGCCATGCCATCTAAGCCACCGTTACGAGTAATCCACTGAAATACTAAGCCCATAACATATATAATAAATGTTGGTGGTGTATTATACAAGGATTCATTTTTATCCATTATCGAATAATTTAATACGGTTGGCGTTTCTTTTATATGATGGCCCAATAAATCTTCACGTATTATTATTACTGTTATACCAGCTGGACCAATATTTTTCTGAGCACCAGCAAATACTAGACCATATTTCGTTATGTCGAAATGACGTGATAAGAAATTTGATGACATATCACATACCAAAGGTACACCATTTGATATATTTGGTACGAAATCAAATTCAACACCTTCAACTGTTTCATTGTCACAATAGTAAACATACGAAGCATTCGGATCAAGTTGCCATGTATCGAAACGTGGCACTGTTGTAAATTTTGTTAGTTTTGTTGGTAATACTAAATTTACTTTGCCATATTGTTGAGCTTCTTTTGCTGCTTTGGTTGACCATGAACCAGTTACAACATAATCGGCTGTACCAGTACGACCCATTAAATTCATGGCAATGGCAGCAAATTGACCAGTACCGCCGCCCTGCATTAAAATCACCTTATAATTATCCGGTATATTTAAAAGTTTACGCAAACAATTGATGGCATCCTTTTGTATTTTCTCATATGCAGCTGAACGATGAGACATTTCCATAACTGAGATGCCATTGCCATTGCAATTAAGTAAATTTGCTTGGACTTCTTTTAATACCTCTTCCGGTAGCTTAGCTGGTCCAGCAGCAAAATTGATAACCATTCCAATGATCGAATAATAAATATAAAAAAAATATAAAAAAATATCTGTTTTTCCGTTCGTGTGTATTTCTGTAAAATGTATGATAGAATTAGAAAATAGAAAATTTTCGCGACCACTCACTTTCAACTTTTTGAGTAAACTAATTATTGATCATGGTTTTTTTTAATGTATTTTCACAGAGATAATTTAATAAAACAGTGAGAGGGAGACAGGCTCGAAAAAGCTTTATTTACATTACTTACACTAGCACCAACAACAACAATAATATTGATAATAACAATAACAATAAATTGATATTACGCTTACAGCAACAGTGCAATTTTTTGATAAAGCGATTGTGTAAATATAAAAAAAATTAAAGAAAACGTAAATATAATAGGCGAATTTATTTACATACACATGTGTATATGTGTTACATATAAAAAATATACGTCAATTTAACGCTTAAATCTAGAATAAGTCAAAGTGGGTATAGGGCATTTCACAAAGACAGCGAGAGAAAGACAGCCAGTTTTAACCGGCCGATCGACAGATATTTGTACATATATATATATATATATATAAATATGTAATCAATTATACAGTTATCTATATCTGTACATATGCCTGTACTTTTAAGGATTATTTGCCTAAAATCTTTAATTATAATAACAACAAAAATATTACAAATCAATTACAATATTATTATTACTAATAATATTAATATTATTATTATTATATTATATTAATATTATATTAATATTATTAATATTATTATTACTACTATTTTTTAATTACAAATGAATAACGGTAATATCGGCTAGTTGTAACTGGACATTTAATCTAAAGCTTTAATAAATTGATTTTTATGCTTGACTTTCGTCTAAAGAATTCTGTCTAATCCAACTTAGAGTACAATAAAGAGATATAACAAACTCATATATCTTTTTTGACATATATATTAAAAATAATATTTTTAAACATATCTATTAATTAAAACTTAAAAATTATTGTTAATTTTACATTTTTAAAATAAGTGGTTTTTAGTACAACAATTCAATGAACATGAAAATGGCCATTGCTAAACTCGCTTTCTGGCAATACTTTTAAGAATTTTTATTATAATGTTGGCAATCGTCAAAGTTCTCGGTACATTAAAGAAGTTCTGTAAGCAATTGCAATTAATAGAGAAAAATGTTAAAATTAAATATTCATGTAATAAAGTATAAAAATGTTATAAGCAAAACATTTTTCCTGATAGTAAGGTGCTTTTCACTTTGATGTAAGTTTATTTTCATTAGTTGAAATATAAAAAGAAAAGCGAAAAAAAAATTAAAACAAAATTAAGGAATTTGATATGGCAATGCAGTATTGCCAAATATAATTTTTGTGAATTGCCATACTAAAAGCAAGTTTAGTTTAATTCATACAAACCAAACATTTTCATGTTCATTTTTAAATTAATATGCTAAAAATGTAAAATTACTCATAAGTATTTCCCTTGGAAAATACAAATACTCCGTTTTGAAGTGTAGCAAATTTTATATAATTGCTTACATATCTCTTAGAAATTCTCTTAAAAAAGTAATTTAGTAAAGCTATTTGATAACTACACTAACTTAAAATAAGCAAATTGAAAGAAAAATGGAAAGTTAAAATATAGCAAAAAACGAAAAAAAGAAAAAAGAACATAAATTGGCAAATGTTAAGTAAAAAAAATTGGTCTATTAAACGTAAGTAATAAAAACAGAACTTCTTGCATTTATTGATATTCTTTAATATCAAATCGTTTAGTAAATGGATCAATTATATTATAATAATTAGATTGTTCAATAAAAGTAAGACAGTTATAAATGTAATACTTGAAACAAAATATATATGTTGAATTTTATAATTCTTGATGAACCTTTGAGATGATATCACTCCAAAAAGTGCCATAACTCTGTAATACAGTACCACTGAAATTGTATACAATAAAAAGGTCGAATTAATTAAAAGGTTTACTATGGTTGAATTATGAATTAGATTAACCAAAATATTATTTACAAAATGTTGATTCTTTACAAAATTTTCTAAAAAATAATTCGTCTTCTATAAGATAATGAAATGGTAAAACGTCAATTATCCTAGCTGCAGGCACACAGGCGTATTAATATTTATAAGATCCTTCTATGTTCTAAAAGATGTTCCAACAAGTGTTTTAATGGACGGGTTTATTTATGGTAGAAGGATATAAATAATATTAGAAAGCCTAGAAATCAATTTAGTAACCTTAGTAAACATTTCCTGAAATTTTCCTACTCATCTTTATGTTTAAATTAAAGGCTGTTACTTTTAAGATGAAATGATGAACTTTGGTGGACATTTACCATCCATAATTCTTAATATTAAGCTTCGATGGATATCGAAGCTTTTCAGTCTCTTCAAGATTTACTTATATAAATCGACATTGAGGTGTTCAATTTGATTTTGCGAAATGAGAAATGTGAATAACTTACGTAAAATAGACACGACCCTGCCTATTTTGTGGTGCTTTCCATTTTAATTTAGCACTCAATTTATCCTTATTATCAGCATGAGTGATAGCGGAACATTCTGGTAAAATATTTGTATTATCACTTTTTACCCATTCACCAATCCATTCATTTGTGTCAGCATCTCGAGCTTGTACAAAGAAACCGCGAAACAATGCATGCTTCGTATTGGAGTAGATTAACACTTAAAAACCGAAAAACAGAAAAAAGTTAATATTAATATAAGGATTTTAGGTATTTCAGAAGTCGTAAAAGTTTTGCTAAATACCTGGCACTTCTTGCCCCGGATGATAATTTTGTGTAGCACCGAGAATTTCAAATGGATTCGTGTGTAACGGCTGTGAACGTGCCTGACCATGATTCGGTTGATTTGGCCGCCTCTTAACACACGTATCCGATGGCGCACCATCCGGAAAAGTGTTCACTATTCTTATTATAACAATTGCTATAACAAGAATTGAATTTAAACGAAACATTTTTAATAAACGATTTACTCGTTTTATTAACGTTTTGGAAAAGTCTCGAATATATGCGGGTTTTTTTTCTTGATGTTTGATTTTGTTGTTGTTATTGTTGTTGTTTCAATTTTTATTAACGTATTGATAATTTTGTGCGCTTAATTACGGATCGCCTGTGAAAATCAATTTGGCTGTTTGCAAGAATTGCGCTTTTAAAGATTTTTTTTGCAGTCAAATTTTCTTAGCGTAAGCTTTACTTACTTGAGTGTTGTTTGTTGTGTGTGTTCTTTGTTGTGGTTTATGCTCAACTTAAACTTTAACTTACATTTTTCAATTTATATTTATGCATTGTATTTTTAAAACTTGTAAACAACAATAACAATAACAATCACAACAAAAAAGAAGAACCCCAAAAATCTATCAAAACAAAAAGCTTTAATTTTTATATATTTTTTCTTTTTTTTTCTTTTTTTTTCTTTTTTTTTTGGTCATTCACACTTGCTTTCAATTACTAGAAGATTTTTCATTTTTGCGTTTTATTTTTCAAACAAAAAAAAAAATGCCGTTTAAAACTGGTCAAATCAATGTAGAAACTAGACAATACAAGCCATTCCGTCTACCTAACTAAATGTATAAATATAATAAGTTTGTGCCATTAGATGCAACATGTAATAATTTGAGTTAGACTAATAATTTACTATGACGATCAATTGGCTCAATTTTTTCGTAAAAGAAGTTTAACTTATTAACGTTTGTAAAATTTGGCCAAGAGTTTTTCTAAGAGCTTCTCCGTAAGGTGATGTCGTTCTCTTTAAGGGAAACTTTATACTTTGATAAGTTGACTTTAGTAAGGATGGGAAGAGAGAGAAGGTTTGTGAGGTTTATTTTATGAACGAAATTGTTATATTTATTTGCTTATCAAGTGGACTATAATTCCCTTTAAGGAATAAACGAGCTCAGGATCATCTCATAAATTGACCAGAAGGTTTAAATAGAATCAGCTTAGTATAGTACAAATTCGATCTTCAATTGGATACCATTTTGCTTTAATTGAGAAATCTTAAAACCCTTAACAAAACTACGTTCAATAGTACTCAGGATGTATTGAGAAATCCTTATAGCTTTTGTGATACCGCGTGTGCCGCATCTCTTGGAATAGTTCCAATATATTGCATACTTTGAAATCTGGTTGATAATTTGAAATCTGGTTGTTCAGTAGACGCGGTGCTCATGGCCTACATCAATTCCCATTCATTTTTTTTTAATTGCTTGTGTTTTTTTTTTTTATTTTATCGTTACTAGAAGATATTGCACTTTTGTGCGCGAAAATTACAATTTAAGTAATTCAGTCAAAAATCTGGGTCAATTTAAAGTTTGCAGCATGTTTGGCCATTTGAACGTTTGCTTTTTGCAAATTACTTTTTGTATAGTTGTAGCAAATAATGGTAGTAGGGACTCCTTAGATGCGATTTAATTAAGAGTCGATTGTGTAACGAAAAGAAAAAAGCACACTCATTACTGGTTTATTATAATAAACAAATGCTTTTTGAATTATCTGGTATGACAAGATCGCAATAGAGTCAAAATGGAAGGAGCGCTAAGCAAAGAGAGATTGTTATAAATTTATTAACTTAAACATGACAATTTTTTCTTTCTTGGTTTTTTCATTTTATATATTTATATATATATATATATATTGGATATACATAATCATGGGGAGAATTGTAAAGAAGTATATACCACTTTTGTTGATTTTTGTTGAAAGGAATTTTTTTTTTAGTTGGCCTCTTACAGAGCATAATTAAAAATAAACTTCAAACATCACAAATGATTTGAATTTCAATTGAACTTGATTTGTAAATAATGTTTACTAGTCACAATTAATCTAAACATCCACAATATGTTCATTTTTTGCAAATAAATGCAACATTCAACAGGAAAATTTTTAAGAATAATACACATTTTGAGCATAAATTGTGCAATACAAAAAACCAAAAGGAGAAACAATTGAATTTCAATATTGAGAAATAATGAGAATAAGGAATATTTTATAAGACACAAAATCCGCTACTGTAAGATCATTCATTCATTTTATTTTATTTATTTATTTATTTCTCATTTAAACTTTCTTAATCCTTTGAAATAATTTTTACTTAATGCCTTAAAATGAAAGGAAATTTTATGCCATTTTATTGCGTCATGAACTATAGAATCTATTGGGATATCGAATCATCCAAATTTGATTACAAGGTCTCACTATTTAGCTTGTAGGTCTGTTTAGAAAATTTCTCAGTTTGATTTGTACAAACTAACCACTTCGAGCAATAAGGCCATGTAGAGTTCTCTCTATAAAATCTCTGCATTTCGAACATAAAATCTCGCAATTTGACCAAAGTAATCAATTAATTAAAAGATTTTTCAAAGTGATCAATTTATAAAAATCTTCTATTCAAATTATAAAACTTACATTGAAGAAAGTTCTACAATCTAGTGCAAAATGTACTAATTTAAATAATACAATTTCTTTTTCAATTGATTGATCCACTCAGGTAAAGCTTTAAAAACCTTTTGGCCCAAACTTTAGAGACTCTAACTACAGAAAATTAATGCTGTCCTTTTGTAAATAGAGATTTAAAAAAATTTACACGTAACGTTTTGTATTTTTAACGCCTGCGTGGAAACGTAATTTCAAAAAGGACATAAAAAGGAATTAGGCAACTAAATGTAAAGACTTGGAAATATATAGTGACATATGTGTTTGTGTGTATGTATGTACGTGTGTGTAATGGTTTTGATGGATGGTGGGTGTATATATATTTGTAACTCTCAAATAAGAATAAAGATTAAAGACCTTAGTTCGCATACACAAAAATTCTCAATCAGATTTTAACGACACATCATCGCAGTGAGAACGTTTTTTCTACGACTTTCGGATTTTTGTTTAATAAAAGTCCAAAAAATCAAAGAAAGCACAAAACCAAAAAAAAGTATGACCCTTAAAATTAAAACTAAATCTAAAAGAAAAGTGAAAAGTAGTAATTAAAAAAGAACCAATTAAAAATATTAACAAATGTTTAAATAAATGAAAACTTTATAGAGAAAAGAAAAGCCAGCAAAATAAAATAAAATAAATTGTAATTGTGTAGAAGAAGAAACATAAATGCAAAAAATCATTAAAATATCCTTGGGTGGTTGTGTGTTCTAAAAAAGAAAAGAAAAAACCAAATCATTAAAATCATTCCCTCCGCCTCTCCATCAACATTCCGAATGGACTGTATTGCCTTTTTCAAGCAGTACAGTAGAGTATTTTGACATACATATTTTTTTATTTAAATATATATTATTATATTTTATATATGTAGATGTATGTATGTTTGTATGTGTAATGTAAATGTGGACAAGTAACAAAAGAAATTACGTCGTTAGAAATTTATACCACATTCACGCTATCACATACACTCTCTCTCTCTCTCTCTCTCTCGCACTCACACACACACACACACACACAGCCGATACGGAATTTTTTATTTGTATTCGATTGTTTGAAAACTCATTTCTCATACAGTTTTTCTTGATTGCTTTTATAAATTATCAAAGAAAAGAAAAAACGAAAAAAAAATTGAAAATATGAAAGAGTCAATTTCAATATAAATGAAAATAAAATTTATATTGAAATTAAGTCTTTATTTTCGTTGTGCATTAACTAGAAGGATAATATTGCGGAAAAGTTCATAGCAATTACTTAATAAGTAATCTAATCCAAGAACAAACAAACAAAAAAACCAATAAAAAAATCGCTTTTAAAAACCTCACTTTCATGTTATAAATCCAACTCTAATAGAAATTCATAATATATTTACAACAAATGTAATGAATTAATAATTAATACTTTGCGAGAAAACAGAAAAATGTTCTCAAACAATCCCAAACAAATAGAAGGCGTTATCATGATTTTTCTTTTTTTATGTATAAAAATTACATGATTTTTTAATTAAATGCTTCACTTTGAAATGAAACATTGCGTTATTATTATTATTATTATTATTATAAAAGTAACTATAAAAAGGGGGGAGGAAAAAAAATGAAAGCAGAGGAAAAACCTTTTTATTCACACGTGACTTCAGTTCACTCAATATTTATTTATTCTCTGTTTCAAATGAAAATTTTTTACTTTATGTATGTATATAAACATATACATATATAGATATTCATGTGTGCTTGTGTGTATTTGATTATTATGAAAATATATCTGCATAATATGTAATTTAAATGAAACAATGCACGGCGTCGTTTATCATTGAAACCCTACCAAACAACAAACAAACTAACAAGAATCCAAAAACAATAATGATAACAATAACAATAACACTAACATTGAGTTATAATATTTCTATTCTCCATTATTATCCAAAAACAAAAAAAAACAAAAAGAAAAATTATACAAAGTTTGCCAAGTAATGAGCGCGTAGTGATGTGTGCCTTTTTGTGTGTATGTAATGTTCGCGTGGCATGCTCAATCGTTTTTCTGCTTTTTCCTTTATTTGTTTTCTTTTGCTTTTGTTACATGTTATTCATAATATGTACAGTTAGAACACGCTTAACGTAATAATTCTTTTGTAAAATAGAAATTTCTAATTTCATATGATTGTGTGTGTAATTGTGTGTCTCCACTTTCACTTTACTCTATATCATTTCCAATTTCATTCGCTTTCATACGTGGCCACTTTGTACACGCGAAATAAATTCTTGCCTTTGAAAGAAAGCGAAAGCAAACATATTAGTGAAATGGAAAAGAGAAAGCGAAATAATAAGAATAAAGTAAAAACTTTATAGACGATCGTAGCAGACTTTTAAATATCCTACACCATTTTATACAATATGATTAAAGTTAATTAAGAGAATTACAAGTTAATGGAATTTAAAAAAAAAATTTTTAATTTAGAATTGTTCTCAAACAGTGGACCTTTCTGGAGTAAATTTGGTACACATGTCAAAATAGAAGGCAATGCCAATTTTCGCTAAAATATATTCAAATTTGAATCTTTTGTATAAATAATGAAAAAGTGGGAAATTATATTCGAAAAAAGTGTTATATGGGAAGTGGGCTAATGTGGACTTGAAAATTATAATTTTTTTCCTTATAATGACTTTTGTTAAAAAAATACACTTTATATGAGGCATGGTCGAATCAATAATACGATTTTAACTATTTTCAAAATGGTTCTTCTCTGGTTCAAAACACATCCTTATATCAAATTTCACTCAATTAACGCAAACATTGCGATCTGTAGCTTGATAATAAATTTACAAAGACAGACAGACAGACAAACAAGCAAACTTAAATATTATGAGGAAATGATGCTAAGTCGATCGGGTCTATCTCAATTGCGTTTGGTTGTTATAAAACAATCGCCCAAACGCATAATACTTTGTACAATAAGTCATGGACCGTATAAATAGAAAGCTATTTAGCAAAAGCAGCAACAACAGATTGTTATTGTCTTCTATAAACCATGCATGCAAATTACAAATTATGACGTATTTAAAAAAAAAATTCTCTAAGTGCATATGTATTTGTATAAATGTGTATGTATGTATAAATGTATGCAATAATTTATGCGCCATTATTAGTTAGTTATACATTTAATATATAAAAAAGCAAGGAGACTTGACTTGCCTTACATTTTCAGTGTAATGAGACATGGCAGGCGTCAACGACGTCATCAACATCATCATTAAATTGTTAATAATTCACATAACATTATAATCTCCTTTCATTCTATGAATATTATCAAGCTAATAGGATTTCATTTAATGTGTTGTAATGTATGTGAAATGCTTGGAATGTGGCATGGGACGGGATCTACACCAAGATTGCAAATAAAATTTATATGAATCTACAGAAATCCAAAAAGCCTGTACAAATTGAATTGAAACCTTTTCACTTTGAATAAAACCATAATCCAAATTAAAAAGGCTTTAATTCAAGTATTCGCTTTATAGAGAGCAAAAAAAAAACAACAACAACAACAACGACAACAAAAATATGAAGAAAATCATGTAAAGTTTCAATTGCTCGTATTTTAAAAGAAATGTTAGAAGAAATAAGAAGCTCTTCTTTCAAGATTTTGTGCTAAAAAAAAACGAAAAATTCATTACCATTATTAAAGTGAATTTGATTCAAATTTAAAAGCAAGTCCTAAAAAGTATTTCCATATGTTTGCGAATTGTATATTTGAAAAACTTCTTTTGATAAATAATTGTTGTAAACGAAAAAATCTAGATTATAGAAAATTTTAGATGTCAAATGAATTCATTGTATTGGAAGTGTGAAATTAATATGTTTACTGAACTTGTAATGAGTTTCTCTGATATTTTTATAAAATATTTCATATTTAAAGTTAAAATTTTTGAGTAATTTCTTTTAAAGGCCTAAATAATGTAATTAGAATATTTCCAACAAAACTATTTGAAGTATAAGTAATTATTTAAAGTATAAAGCATTAAATAAATTGATACTGAAATAAATGTGACTCGACACTGCCCACGGGAATTCGAATTGAGGCCTTAACTAAACGGGGGCTAGGTAAGTTATATAAAAAAAAGTACACTTTAAACAGGGAATCGAATAAAATAAATTTTAAATGGGGGAAGAGTTGTAAAAAGAAAAAAAAGCTTGGAAGAATTTTGGAATTTTAGATTAAAGGGATTGTTCTAAAAAAGATCTCACATCTATCTCTTATGTATACACTTATATAAAAATTCTCTGTGCCTTTTGTAAATTGTCTATATTTGTTTTCAGGTGATATTATTTTCGAGAAATCTAAATTGAAAAAGAAGAAAAAAATTTTTGCAAGAAGCACAGAATTTGAATTAAAGTTGATGACAAATAACAAATAAAAAAAAATAAAAAATTGCCAAAAAGTGAACAGAATGGATAAGGAACACGACGACGGCATAATATGAGAATCGATGGGGCTCTAATGCCCCACCAAGGAGTTTTCGCCCAAGAAAACTCCACTGGTGTTCATATATCATCTTTGAGCGATAAAAATCGCTCAATGCAATGCCACAAAACATATGTCCAAAGTGTATGCAGCTCCCAATCAGATGATAATATCATTCTATTTAACAGGAAATTATTACAGCAGCAAAAGCAAAAATATATGCAAATTTATAAATGGAAAAATGCAAAAAGCATAATTTGCGATAGCGACAGTGATAAAGTTAGAGATTCCAATAGCAATTACGATAGCCATGGTGATATTAATAACGCTAATAGTTTATTAAATATCGCTTGCAATAGTCACAAGAATCAAGCAACAATACAACCAGTACTTACCAGTGATATACAAAATTCAATTCCCATTGAAATTAAACGAAATAATTTATACATTTGGCGAATTCAAGACAAACAAAATCAAATAAAAGCGAATGCGCTATCAAAATCCACAATAGGAAAGAATAGAGTGATGACAGCAAAACAGCAAGATAAGCCAGAACAATTCAATAAAATTGATCAATTGTGCAATTTAATTTATTCAAAATTTACATTAAATTCAGAAACTATTAATTGGGCAACATTTTTAGCATTCATTCAATTTTATTGGCATCTTTCATTTGAATGTATCATTTCTTCTAACGATTACAATGTGGCTCCCATTAAAGCCGTCATGCGTACCATACAATCTTTTAATATTCATTCCAATGTGACTTTAATTTTATGTACCTTGTTATTAGCTATCAATTGTTGTGTATGGCCTCATTATGTATTAGCTGATGAAGAGGAACATTCGATAACGGTGAATAATGTTGCATCTACCATTATTAGCGAATTTTCTACAACAACAGAATTTGATTATGCTGTTAGAGGTGATAAAAAATTTGGGGATAAATGTGAAAATACCATGGAATGTGGATTTCCTGGTTCGATATGTGATGCTAAGAAGAAATCATGCCAATGCATCGAAGATTTACCCATAACAAATCATATAGATAAATGTGGCAAAGGTTTGTTCATATATATTGCATTTTTCATAAAATTGCAAATTGTCAAGAATTTGGAATGTGCAAATTCTAGACAAAAAAAAAAGACATGAAGTAGTGTTGTTGCTTAAGGCTTATAATATTTGTATTAAAGCTTCAGCATAATTTGTGTCACACTTATTAGTAAATATTATTAAATTGCATATATTTATTAGGTTAACATGCTCATTGGCCTTTGTGTTACCGTGTTATGCTGTCATGATATTTCTTTCACTTTGCTTTCCTATTGTTGTTGCTGGTTGTTGTTGTTTTTCATTTTTTGTTTAATTTGTGGTCTGGGTGTTTACTTTTTCTAAAGGAAACCACCACTCAAGGGACGTTGAATTTGCATGCACGCACAATAAGTCTTGCCTAGTTTTTGTTTTCGTTTTCGTTATTTCATTTATAATATTTTTATAATATATTTATTAAATTGGCATTATTACCTTTAGAAGTGACCCCAAGTTAATTTAATTTTTAATTTAATCTAATATGCAACAAAATTTAAATTAAAGTAAGTAAGTAAAAAGTTTAATTAAGGCACAATTTTATACATCTCTTGAAATTTTGCATTTCATTATTTATTATTGGAAATTGGGGGCGTGTTTATAACATAATACTTTTTGGCCGTTCTCAATAAAGTTACTCAATAGAAGTTTCTAAATATTCAATTCAATATTTTAAATGAAAAATAATTAATTGCCAAATTTTAATTTCATTTTTCTATATACACATTAATTTCTCCTTTATACTTTATTCATTACAGAGGCAGCTGTTAATGAAAGTTGTTTCTTTAATGAACAATGCGAAGCGAAATATTTTCAAACAGAATGTCGTGACGGCCGTTGCACGTGTCGTTTTGAAATGACACCAATTTGGTTAAAAGATGGTACAATCGAATGCAAAGGTATTCCATAAATTGTTATTTTACATAAATTATAAATTAAATTAAATAATGAAAAAATAATAACAAATATTATCAATCAAAATAGGGCGACAAGAGAATAAAACGCCCGAAGTGTATGTAGACTGGGCCATGATTGGTGTACTTATTGGCATGGCATTAATGTTCATCATTATATGTATTGTATTACGACTTTTTAGCCAAGCTAGATGGCATGAAAATCGTACCATATTTAATACACCAAATCCACGTTTAATGAATGTCTCGTTATTGCGTGAAAGTAAATTATTGCATGGCCAGGAACGTCGTGGATCTCGTATGTCAGTAAGAGGTCCCTCGCGGCAACCAAGTATGACATCGTTACGTCCCCATTCACCAAATCCATCTTTAGGTAAGACAGGTTTGTATTCCATGCACATTTATTTTACTCCTTCTTTTTTTCATCTAATGCTGCACCCAAGCTTGCTTCTGAAACTTGCTAATTTTTGTGTGCGTATCTCTGTGTGTGTGCGCGCTTATGTGTCTTAATACTTTTTTAAAAGAACATCAACATTAAAATGCACTTAATAGATTAAGTGTTAAGTATTTTAAGGTTTGCATTTTGAATTGTGGTTTTGTGCAATGTCCATAAATGGAATTTATATTAAAGTCATTAGACATAAGATTTTATATTGTTTTTCGTTACATGTTGTTGTACATTTAATTTAATTTGTTTCACAGGGCGTATGATTAGACCTAAGAGCAATAATCGTTCAAATGATTCACGCGTTAGTGATGTCTCAAATTGTTCACGTTTTGTTGAACATAATAATCATGACATCAATATAAATAACAATGCAGGACAAAATGTTTCCAACAATTCTAGAATTAACACAACAATGATTTGTTCTAGAACAGAAACGCCATCAATTGCTAGTACAACTGTTACTAAACAAACGCGCATTGTTACGTCTAAAACTAATACTCAAATTGGCCAAATAGAATTAACTAAATGTGTAGGCTCTAGAAGATCACCAGTAACACCCCCACCAATTGTGGTCATAAAATCGAATAAATGTTAAACAAAAAGTTCATGGAAAGGTGGCGCTCAGGTACGACATGCTCGCTTTGATAGTTTGTACTCTGTAGCAGGCGTTAGAGCAAACTCCTTGTTCAAATATTCTCTGTTAAAAAGCTTTAGTACTACTTTATATAATCTATTTCTATTTCTATGTCTCTTTCTGTTTCTCTCTGTTTCTCTGTCTCTACTGTCATAAAAATTCACAAAAATTATATTAATTATATTTAGCCATTGTTAATTTTATTTGTAGTTCTAGTTGCGACTTATTATTTAAATTAAATTAGTAAAGACAATAAAATGAAATTGTAAATAGAAATGGAAACGAAATTGAAAATGAACCTAATTGTTCTGCCTTCTTAGATCATGAGTAGATGGCATAAGTATAAGATTTATTAAGATTTTTTATAAAATGTATTACCTTTGTTGACATTGTAGCATAAAATTTTTACATTTACCCAAAATCAGAGCCATTGTTCTGCAATGCAGTTTAAAAATTTTTTTTACTTAATCATATTATTTTGTAAAATATTAATTATGTTAATAGTTTAATTATATTAATATTTTAATGTAATTGTATTAATATTTTTATTATAATGTAGATGATTCATAGTAGTTTTAAAGGTAAAAAAAAATACAAAGCGAATGCATTGCTAATAATACTTTTCTACGAGAAATGTTGAGTGGTTTAGCTTTTTATTTTTAAATCGATTGCCTGTTTTTATTTTGTTTTTAGGTTCCAGATCAAATAGCAATAGTAATAATTCGGCTGCATCATTACGCTCGAATTCGATAGTTCCCGGTCTTGTGGTAAATAATGGTCATCATCATCATGAGAGAAGGGGCTCAACATACCAAACACATACACATTCACATCAGCATCAACATCATCATCCAAAATCACAATCACCGCCACCAGCGGCGCATCATTATCAATCACATCAGCAACATCAGCCACATCATGAGTCACACAATCAACCACATCATCACCATCAACAGCAACAACAGCAGCCACTAATGACAAATATTATATCAAATCCAGTAGCAGAAAGTGTTACAGTAGAAATACTTGAACCAAACAATAAGTAGAAAGGCATCGACAACAAAATACAGCAGTAAAAATAAGTGATATTGATGATATATGCATGTTTGGAAATAGGATTACAAGCAATGGATGTTTCTATGATTTTTGCAAATAATTCACAACGCATAAGTTTATGCAATAATAATTTATTAATGACAATTATGCTAAACAAATGCAAAATATTTCCCCGCGCCTGTTAGATCAAATTTTCTTTTTATCTTTCACATTTCTTTCATTGCCTTACTTATTGATCTCATTGACATTTAATTACAATTTTCCTTTCACATTGCATTTATTACCATTTGTTATAAATAAATCATTTAGAAAACAGCATCAATGATTATTGTAATTATACTACAGAATAGAAGTTTACAAAGCGTGATATACTCTGTTAGATAATTTCCTTCAACTTCCTTAACATTAAAGCTAATTATAGTAATAATTTATAAATAATATATATAATAACATAAAGGTACGTTAAGAAATGGTGGAATGGGTAGTGATTTGGAGAGGGGTAACAAATGCTAATAAATACAAGTAAATGAATATTTTATCACTGCAGAAATACATGTGCATAATATAAACCATACATTAATAAATGCGATCAATAAGGCCCTTGGGATCTGTTTATCCTGCTTTCGTCTAAGTAAGTTTCATAATTTTATAAATTAATTGATCCCATAACAATTAATGAAATTCCTTTTTTCATGCATAGTCAATTAAACGTTAATGGTAAATTATTTTAAGGGCACACATGTATTATTCTAGCCAATAATTACATCATAATAACATTTAGTAGTCAAATAGTTGAATTTTCTTGTGGAAAATTCTAATGAACAAAAGTACACACAAAAGACGTAAATAATTCTGATCTACATAGGCGTAATAGGCTACACAAAGGTAGAATTATTACGAGACCATTTAGAGAAAACAGGGAGGGTGGACATTTCAAATGGAAAAAGACGATTAAAAAAATTATAACATTAAGCAAAACAAAAACAGCACCATTCGTTTAACTATTATTTTTCTTTTCATATTTTATATGCACCATAAAATAAATTAAGCACAATATTAAGCATAATCTACATGTTAAAAAAAACCATTAGCACACATAACAGAAAAAGCATAATTAAAACTGAACAAATTTCTCACAATTTATCATAATTATTTAATTTATAATTATGCTAATACTTAAAAATAAGTTTTCATATTTTATTATAATAATGCTTTGTTTAAAACTCAAAGCAAAAGAAACATACCTAAAAATCCGAAAAAAAAACAGAAAAAAACCGTATAAAAAACTCCATGCATAACAAATTCATTTAAACGAATGATTAATTAGAAATTCGTTCGATATGAATTAATTAAAAAACAAATTCTAATTAAAACAATGAAAAATTAACATAATTATAAATACGTGTAACAAATCGTATTTATTGATTACTAAATTAATCATCGGTAATTAATTAATTAATTAGTACTTAGTTTGTTCATAATTAGTGCTAATTAGTAATTGATTAAGTTCTAATTAATTAAGCAACCAAAGAAATTAGTGTACAATTAATTGATTAATAGTTTTTAATTACTTGGTAATTACTCATTAATTGGTAAAATTAACTAATTAACCAATTATTTTAAGTAATTACTAATTAATTAAATAACATTAATTATACATATAATTATATATTAATTATTGATTAATTAGTATTTACTTAATTAGTGCTCTTCTAATTCTACACAAATTAAATATTAGTTAATTATAATACTAAATCAGTTGAAAAAATATTACCCTAGCAAAATAGAACGTAGCAAAAACTAATTTATTAATAATAACAACAGCAAAAAATATTTTTTTAATTTCTTTAAAAAGTAAACAGATGCAATCAAAAAGCAACAAATAAAGGATTTAAAATAAAATAATACCCAAAAAGTAATTAGCCTTAAAATAAACTCTTAACACAAAAAATGAGTAGCTAACGCATAATAAAAAATATTCTTACGTTCCAAAAAAAAAAATTCACAACACTTCGAAAATCAGAGAAAAGAAAAACAAAATGGAATATGTAAACAAAAAAAAAAGCCGATACACCGTAAGGCTTTATCAAGTTGTAAAGTGTAGAAAAAAGGGAATTTGGAAACAGTCTCACAATTTATTAAATATACATAATACAAGTAGTGTAATTGGTACGATTAGAAAAAGACTTTTGATCTCATCTCAATATTTAGATCTTTTAGCCTCCTACTACGTCCCAACAAAAGCAACAATAACCAAAAATATACTTTAAAAGATGCATAGAAGATTTAAAAAAACAATAACAACAACAACAAGAAGAAGAAGAAGAAGAAAACTCAATGATATTAAGATAGATATAGAAGCAACATTCTTTGTGATCTGCAATTCGAAAATTCATTCCATTTTCAGTTATATACAGTTTTCTTACTTCAAGTAAAGAAAGTAGTAATACAAAATGATAGAAGAAAGAAAACGGAAGAAGAAGAATGATACTTAAGGGTGATTAAATACACGATAAAAACCCTGTGAATATAATTCTATTGAAAACTTCAAT
The DNA here is from genome assembly GCA_023089585.1 of Melophagus ovinus. NCBI lineage: Eukaryota > Metazoa > Arthropoda > Insecta > Diptera > Hippoboscidae > Melophagus > Melophagus ovinus. The sequence goes on from JAKKIB010000177.1 coordinate 9,614,242, forward strand.
CGGGACCACATATTTTTTTTTGTAAATTTAAAAATAAAACACACCAAATAACAACCGACAAAAAAGTAAAAACAAGAACAATAACAACAAATAGGCGTTTCAAATATATTTCACCACAAAAGAGGAATTTCATAGTTTGCATATTTTTCTATATCTATACAACACCAAAAACAAAAACACATACACTGAAATGGACTAAACAAAAGATTAGAAAATCTTCTTAGAGATACTAATGTAACTTAGAAAAGCATCGGTCAATGAATGTCGGGCTTCTTTATCTGCTTTTAGGTTTTTTTTTAAATTAATATAAAAAGAAAATAAAGGCAGAAACCGTTTTATTACCCATTTACATACATGCATACACATATGTATGTATATGTAGATATGTACATAGAAATTAATTTTATTTTATTACACTTTTCCTTCGAACCATTTTGATTTAAATTTTTCTATCAAAAAAACAAAAAAGTTTTCAATAAATTTATTGTCTAAATATATTTGGCATCCTTTGCCTCCTTTTTGGGTATTTTTTTACTTGTTTTTTATTTACGTCTAGTAAAAGAATTATTAGTAACTCAACAAAAAAAGGCGATGTTTTTTTTGTTGTGATATTGATAATTCCAATTTTTTTTACTCCCTGCTAACGGCAAAGATTCGGTACGAATATTTTAAGGAGAAAATATGAAAAAAATATTAATTATTATTATGGCACATATACATATAAATACTAAACGCAATCAAATATCCAAAAAGATAGCACAAAACTTTTATTAAAACAATTAATTTAGATAATTAATCAGAGCTTTGTGATTAATTTATATACAATACAATACTTAACTTTCATGTATTGTAAATTATATAAATATATATTTATATTTGTAAAAACGTACTTATATAACAATTAATTGCTATAAATTTGTAGGCATTTTTTTATAACTTTTAACTTTGAAACTGCTTAAGAAGATAGAAATACTCATTAAAACTTTAACTCATTCAATTTCATACAATATCACATACTAAAAAGCAAGCTAATAAAGCACAAGAAAAAATGAAAAAGTGAGAAACAAAGTGAGCCACAAATTTTTCTAAAAAAAAAATAATAATACATTTTCTTTTATTTCGCAAATAATAAAAATCTGAAAAAATTCTGCGTAGACCCATAAAAAAAATGGAAAAAGCTATTTCAAAAATTATTGCAAAAAAACTCAATGAGAGAGAATGCTTTACTATAAATACAAAGTTATTATTATATTATTATTAAAAGTACTACTACTACGGATACATTTTTACAATGTATTTATATACGAAAGATATAAGAAACGGCATAAAAACTTTGATAATTACAGAAAGAACCGCTATATTTTATTTTAAGAAAATTTATAAACCGAAAAATGTAAAATACACTTCAAATTGTGCAACAATACGAACACACCTTTTTATAATATTTATTATATTCATCTTTTTTTCCTTTTCTTTCAACAATCCTGGAAAAATTGTATCAAGATTATTACATATATACAAAGAGAATTAGCTATAAGCACCTCACATAGCAATTTTGTCTCTAATTTTGTTATTTTTTGCTGGCGTTTAATTATTATTATTATTCTTTTTGTTTTTCTTTTTAATTCAAATTCATATATACTGTAATAAAAATCCTTTTTATATATATTAATCAATACACCCGACAAAAAAATTAACAAAGTTTTCAATTATATGCGGAGAAAGTTTTATATATAGATATTTATCTAATATCATTTGATGATATTGTTAGATAGTTTTTTTGGTCATATGAAGCATTTTATATATCTTATCGAATAACAACGGATGATTTTTACTTTCTTCCTTTGTTTGAATGAATTTCAAATTAAATTATAACGGTTCTTTAACGCTTGATTAGTTGACAACAGTAAGTATAAAAATTATATACACAGTAAGTTTAACAGTACTTTCTGCTTCGTCTTGACAGTGACTGCTACTATTTAATACTAAATGGAAAATGGAAAATAAAAAATTTTATGGAACGTCATAAAAAACTCAGATATTTCCTGAAAGCTTTAATAAAATAGGTAATATTTTGGAAAAAATGTTTTATATTTTATTTTAGTATTGAAATAACGATATTTAAATTTTATATATGTAATAAAATTTTGGATTTTTTAAATTACGTTGTGTACCCTGTTTCTACCAAAGCATTATAATTATTATGTATTATTTTAACAGGGTTGATAATTCTAAGGAGTTACAGAAAAGGAAACATTTCGATGAGTTGCGTTTTTCACAAAATAAAATAAAATAAATTAAAATAGAATAATTGGATGTATTACCGTAATAAAAATAAAAATCCTTTAAAGAGATTAAGCAAAGTTTACAAGAAGAAGTTCATAAACGTTTAAAATCTAATTAAATTAATTTTCTCTTGTTTCAAGAGAATTTTAATATAAATATTATATTTTTGCATGTCATTGCAGTAAAGTCTCTTCGATTGTAGATTAAAAAAAAACAAAATGAGTCTTACATCTGCTGGAGGCATAATATCATTGCTGGATGAACCGATGACGGATTTAAAGATATTTGCCTTAAAGAAACTCGATCATATTGTTGATGAGTTTTGGCCAGAAATATCGGAATCTATTGAGAAAATTGAAATGTTACACGAAGATCGAACTTTTCCTGAACATAAGTTAGCTGGTGTAGTGGCATCCAAAGTATTCTATCATTTGGGCTCCTTTGAAGATGCTCTAACATATGCCTTGGGCGCTGATGAGTTATTCGATGTTAATGCTCGTAACGAATATACTGAAACAATAATTGCGAAGTGTATTGATTTCTACATAGCTCAACGTATAGCATTCATTGAGAACCCAAGTGAAGCGAAACCCGTAGATCACCGTTTGGAAGCTATAGTTAATCGCATGATTCAGCGTTGCTTAGATGATGGTCAGTATCGTCAAGCTTTAGGCATTGCTATGGAAACACGCCGTATGGATATTTTTGAGAAAGCTATTATGGAATCGGATGATGTTAGTGGTATGCTGGCATACGCTTATAACGTGACCATGTCATTGATACAAAATCGTGGCTTTCGCAATCAAGTACTTCGTTGCCTTGTTAGCCTCTATCGCGATTTGGGTATACCAGACTATGTGAATATGTGTCAATGCTTAATCTTCCTCGAAGATCCACTAGCTGTGGCAGAGGTTTTAGACACCCTTACACGATCCTCCCAAGAAGCTAACAAGTTAATGGCTTATCAAATTGCATTTGATTTATATGAGTCTGCAACGCAAGAATTTTTAAGTAATGTGTTACGAGCACTGAGAGAAACTGCTCCAATACCGACAGCATTACCTAGTACGTTTAAACCCCAAGGTACTGCTAATGATAGTACCAGTACAACCATCACCACCACCACCGATGATAATTCAAAAGCAGATGAAGAGAGTGTTAAAACAGATGATGAAGCTACTTTAACAAAATCACCAGCAACAACAACAACAATAATTGCAAGTGCACCTATAGATGCTGAAGGAGAAATCATAATGGAGCGCACAGTGGACTCTTTAAACGATTTAGAGAAAGCCCATCAAAACAATATAGAAAAGCTTATATCGATATTGTCCGGTGAAGTTACCATTGACTTACAATTACAATTTCTAATACGCAGTAATCATGCAGATTTGCAAATATTGCGAGGGACTAAAGAAGCTGTTCGAGTTTCCATTTGTCACACGGCTACTGTTATTGCTAATGCTTTTATGCATAGTGGTACTACGTCTGATCAATTTCTACGAGATAATTTAGAATGGTTAGCACGAGCAACAAATTGGGCTAAACTTACTGCCACTGCCTCATTGGGTGTAATACATCGTGGCCATGAGAAAGACTCTTTAGCATTAATGCAAAGTTATTTACCTAAAGAAGCTGGACCTAGTTCAGGTTACTCAGAGGGTGGTGGTCTATACGCTTTGGGCTTAATACATGCCAATCATGGAGCAAATATTATTGATTATCTGCTTCAACAATTAAAAGATGCTCAAAATGAGAATGTTCGCCATGGCGGTTGCTTAGGTTTGGGCCTAGCAGCAATGGGTACACATCGTCAAGATTTGTATGAGCAATTAAAATTTAATTTGTATCAAGATGATGCTGTCACCGGAGAAGCAGCTGGTATTGCAATGGGCATGGTCATGTTAGGCTCAAAAAATGCCCAAGCAATTGAAGATATGGTTTCTTATGCCCAGGAAACGCAACATGAGAAAATTTTACGTGGTCTAGCTGTGGGTATTTCATTGACAATGTTCGCTCGTCTAGAAGAGGCAGATCCTTTGGTTACCAGTCTTTCAACTGATAAGGATCCTGTTCTTAGACGTTCAGGTATGTACGCTATAGCAATGGCGTATAATGGTACTGGCAGCAATAAGGCCATTCGCAATCTACTTCATGTTGCCGTATCAGATGTTAACGACGATGTGCGCCGCGCAGCTGTAACATCTATCGGTTTCATTTTATTCCGTACTCCCGAGCAATGCCCTTCCGTTGTTAGCCTCCTGGCTGAATCGTATAATCCTCACGTACGTTATGGTGCTGCAATGGCGTTGGGTATTGCATGTGCTGGCACTGGTCTTCGTGAAGCTATTACTTTGTTAGAACCAATGGTTAAATTTGATCCCGTTAATTTTGTACGTCAAGGTGCTTTAATTGCTTCTGCCATGATATTAATTCAACATACAGATCAAACATGTCCCAAAACTACTTTCTTCCGTCAATTATATGCGGAAGTTATTAGCAATAAACATGAAGATGTTATGGCAAAATTCGGAGCTATTTTAGCTCAAGGTATTATTGATGCTGGCGGTCGCAATTGCACTTTATCATTACAATCGCGAACTGGCCATACCAATCTTCAGGCCGTTGTTGGTATGTTGGTATTTATGCAATATTGGTACTGGTTCCCTTTGGCACATGCCTTATCCTTAGCATTCACACCGACTTGTATCATTGCGTTGAATTCAGAATTGAAAATGCCGAAAATGGAGTTTAAGTCGGCGGCCAAACCTTCCTTATACGCTTATCCAGCCCCATTGGAAGAGAAAAAATCGGAGGAGCGTGAAAAAGTTGCTACCGCTGTATTATCAATTGCAGCACGTCTAAGACGTCGTGAACATGCTGATAAAAAAGAAGTTGAAAAAATGGATGTCGATGAAGAAAATAAAGATGCTACTGCTATTGCTTCCACCTCTAAAAAAGAAGTCAAGGAAAAAGAGAAAGAGAAAGAAAAGGAAAAATCCTTAAAAACTGATGTGACAAACGATGATAAAAAAAAAACGGATGACAAAGAAAAAGAGAAAGAGGTAACCAGTGATAAAGAAAAAGAGAAAGACAAAGAAAAAGATAATAAAAAAGATGATAAAAAAGAGAAAAAAGAGCCAGAACCGAATTTCGAAATATTGCAAAATCCAGCCCGTGTGGTTCGTCAACAATTAAAAGTTATAAGTGTGGCCGAAAATCAAGCATTTTCACCTCTCAAGGATGTAACTATTGGTGGCATCATTATTATGCAACATACCGGAAAAACTGAACAGGAGCTGGTGGAACCGGTGGCTGCATATGGTCCCAAAAATGATGATGTCAAAGAGCCTGAACCTCCAGAACCATTCGAATACACAGAAGATTAAATGAATTATTTAATTTTTATGAAATAGAAATTACTTGAGAACTTTTGATTTATATTGAAAACAAAGCAACTTATCTTGAGCAAAATTGTATTCATTATAATTGAACAAAAAAAAACATTTAATGCCTAAATTTTATATTCTAATATTGTTTGTGGAATGTGTCCTGGAAAGTATAATGGAAAAATTATTCAATTTACAATGAGCAGCTTTCGACTTGTCATAAAATTTCAAGCAATAAACGTTTAAATATATCTTTTTATTATTTTAGTTAATTTTAATATTAATTATTTGAATATTTATTATTGGCTATAAATTCTCAAAATAGCTAAGAATATAAAGGCTCCGAAAAGTAGGTTGCAAGAAGCTTGCCTAAAAAAATTGTATTTTTTACACACAATTTTGCATATGAAATTCCATGCTTTTTTGTAATATTGACTTATTTAACGCGTATGAAATCTCAGTGGTATTCGTAGTCAAAATTTCTAGCTTTTCCATAACAATTTCATGGTGGATTGCTATTTAAAGAAAATCGAAGTTTAAATTATTTTAGCGCAAATTCGTTTAATGAAAAAATTAGTGCTATAGAAAGTGTAAAATATACAAACGAATATTTAAAATGGTTAGTTCACTTTTTCTAACTAAATTCAGTTTTCTTTTTTCTTCTCTTTTTTTTCTAATAAATTCTAACTTTCGCCACTTTTTTTACATTGAAGTCATTGTTGCAAAATGCAAATATTCCAAAGAAAAGTGGAAGCTTTAAATATTGGCCATTTTGGTTAAAATTTTAAAATCCCATTTTACAGATATCTCCAAATTCCAAAAAGTAATAAATATTTAGTTCCGCGCAAAATTCTTGAGAGAAAAAGAATCAACTATACTTGCTAAAGCTATCTCCGTCGCGAGCATTAATCAGATAAGAATGCTTTAAAGTATTGGTGAGCCTTAGAAGTAAGAAATAAATGAGTTGGCTGGATTGTGGACAGTACATAATGTGATTAATCTGCAATCTTTTCCAATATTTTGTATAATTGTGTTAAAGGCTTTTGAAGATAATGTCTCATCAGACTGGTATTAAAGCTAATGAGAAATTGCTGAAAATATTTGGGAAAGCGAAAAATGGCAAATTGCGTGCAATAAAAGTATCCATAGAAAATGAGGAATTATATTGTGCGGCTACGGCCGAAGTGAAGAAAGAATGCGACAAAGATTTCGATAGAATGATTAATATATTTGTAGAAGATGCCACGCCATGTTACATTCTATTTAGATTAGATGGCAAAACTTCAATTGGCTATAATTGGTTATTATTTAGTTGGGTGCCAGAAAATGCCACAATACGTCAAAAGATGGTCTATGCTTCAACAAAAGCCACACTGAAAATGGAATTCGGTTCAGCTCATATAACCGAAGAATATCATGCCACCACAACAGATGAAGTGACCTGGGAAAGTTATCAACGCTATAAAAATAACTGTGCATTGCCAGCACCTTTATCAATGCGTGAAGAAGAATTAGCTCATTTACGTAAAACAGAAATCAATACGGATATTAATACGGAAACGAAGCAACAAACATTAAGTGGCATTTCATGTCCATTAACATCAGCCGCTCTACAAGCCATTAAAGATTTTCAAAAAGGTTCCTATGACTATCTACAACTACGTATTGATCTCGACAAAGAATCAATTGATTTATCTCATGCCAATTTAGTGAATTTAAATGATTTACCAAAGTATATACCAGAAGACCATGCACGTTATCATTTGTACTTGTTCAAACATAATTATGAAGGTAATGCAATTGAATCCATTATTTTCATATACTCAATGCCTGGATATAATTGCTCAGTAAAAGAGCGGATGATGTATTCTAGTAGTAAAGCACCATTATTGGAGAATCTTCAACGTATGGGTATCGATATATCAAAGAAGTTAGAAATTGATAATGGATCTGACTTAAATGCCGATTACTTGCTTAGTGAGTTATATCCTAAACAAATGTTAGGCAGACCAAGTTTTGCTAAACCCAAAGGGCCACCAAATCGTGGTGCAAAACGTTTAACGAAAACCCAAGATTAATTGGTTGAGAAATACAAGAAATATTCTTCCTCTTCTTGTTCTTGCTTAGTTTATGTTTATGTTAACTCAAATTATTGGAAAAAATTAAAAAAAAGCAAGAAATTATTGGGCAATTTAAACATGTTGATTTTATGCAAAATAAGCAAAGTGCTACAAAAAAGGCCGATCCTGTAAATGTCCACAAAATGAGTCTTTTTGTTTTTGGACTAAGTGTGCAAAGTAACAAAATATTTTAAGGAAAGATTACGTCTTCAATGTAAAACACAAGCTATTTGATTTAATTTTTTGGAATGGTTATGAATTCACTAAACGAAGATTAAATTAGATCGTACATTGTCGAAAGAGGCACACAAAGAACTTTGACTTTTTTAAAAATTATTATAGAGTATAAGAAAGAAAAAACAAAACAGTGTAAAAGGATCTTATTTCTAGTAGAAATTCTATTAATCAATATTACCATGCAAGATTAATACAACAATTCATTAAAAACTTCTCCATTTTTATGTATATACTTGTACACATATTATATATAATACTTATGCATATATATATATATATATATATATATATATATATCATATACCCTTGATTTTAAAGTCATAGAACAATCTATTTCATACAAAAAAAAAAAGGGAAAAATTATATTGTATTCAAATTGTAGTGGCAAAACCCATAAAAAACACACAAATAAGTAAAAAGGGAGAGAAACACCCAGGAAATAAAATTCAAAAAAAAACCAACTTCAGTTTTGTCAGCATAATTATCGAGTGCAATTCTATATATTTGAAATAATATAATATCAATATATATATATTTAGAAAAAATAAAAACGTACATATATTTCGTATATAATTTTATGTGTGACAAGATATATCCAGTTGCAATCTTCTAATTAACAATTCATCGTTTATTTCTCTTTTTTTTTCTATTGATTACACATTTTGTGTGTAATTTAATTGATAAACTGTATCCTTCTATTTTGTATATTGTATTCAACTTTAAAATTGATTTTTAATGATCCTAGAAATATATTTAAATTTCTATTTAATGCGCCAATTACAAGTACATATATTTTATTTACGCATTTGTATAAATATCTGTAATCAAACGGAACCCATTGAGCAACCATTGGCTCAGTTGGAGGCTTAGAATCAACAGAATTTCAAACAAAGAAAATAAAACGGAGCAAAGTCATCAGCCGTTAGAGATAATTCGAAAAGCTAAAAGCACAAAAGTAACGATAGTAAAATTTTAAAAATAAAAAAGAAAGAAGAAAAATCCTAAAAAAGAAAAAAGTAGAAGAGCAAACACCATGGAAGAATCGTATGTAATGTTTATTGAGAATGACTTTATTGCTGGAACTGATACATATAAAACGATTGAATATATGAAACCAAATGATTATGAAACTAATTATTGTTATGAACCGGTGCGGTATAATTATGATGTTGGAAATTTGACTTATCATCATCATTATCATCATCAGCCGATGCACATGGCAATGCCATTAACCGTAACAGAACAAATAATTCCCATATTTACAACGATGCCTTATGGCTGGCATTCTCAAACATCCAATTATCCCAACAATGTAATGCAATCTTACCACTATGTTGTTGAGACGGACATTATGCCTCAGCAATTGATATATGAGCAGAAATGTAATTATAGAGATGATGTCAATTTAGAGCGTATTACGATTATGGGTACAGTACCACAAACATCATCGCCAATGCCGCCGCCACCTACAGCAGTACCAGTAACTCCACAAATGACAGAATTTGTTTACCATACGTTACAACCTTGTGCCAATATATTGCCAGGTATGGTGGTATTAATGGAAGATGAACATGCAGATACATATGAAGTGGAGATGGCAGAAATAATGAACGAGGAAGTAGAATGCCCAGAATTTTATGAATGCGAAATGGATCAACAAGAACATTGTTATGAAAATGGGGAGCCAAATGAGAATATGGATGATTATGAAATAGAAAGAGACAATGAAATTGCAAGTGATATTGAAAATGACAATGGTATGGTAAACGGCCGCGCTTCGTATAGCAATAGAAAGTGCAGGAAACGCAAAAACATATACCGCGCTAAAGAAGGTTATATTGTTGAGGAACCCTTGGATGACGAAGTCTTAAATGGGAAATGATGATATGTGAATGTATTATTTTCGAAAAATTACGCTAACAAAATATTTTTAAAAAAAATTTGGAATTTTCTAAAATGATTTATAATTTGGTTAAATATATACATGTATTTAATGATTTTTCATTTAAAAATCACTAAAGGAAAACAAAAACGAAACAAAAAAAGAAAAAAAGGATAATGACAATAAATCATTGAATTAATGGTACACATTATAAATAGCCCCAAATTCACACACATATTTGTTAGATTATTGAATTCCCATTTTGCCAGATAATATGAGTCGAATGCTTCATTGGAAACATTTCTAGTGTACATTATATGCTTATTTCGTTTTTGCTATGTTTATTATGAGGAGAAGAATACTTATTAGAGATACTTGGGTTAAATGCTTCTTATACTAAACTAGAAAGTAATCTTTTAGGAATACTGAACATTAAAATATTTTGCATTTCTTGTGTATATATAAAGTTTCACACAGAGAAATGGCATATCTAAGACTAATGGTCGGAATGATAAAATCGTTTTCTCAAATCTTTGTAGATGCTCTATGATTGCGTCTCAACCTACACGAAATTATTATCGGAATAATGAGATAGAAGACCAAGGCAGAAGAGTCAACTGTACTTGGTTTTTTTTATTTACATGTGTTTTTCTTGTGGCCATAAAGCATTTGTTCTTGTTGTGTGTTTATCGTGTGCATACTGTCCGAAAATATTTATTTATAAATTTGTTCGATAATCACACGTATATTTCGCTTCAGAAACTTGTTTAGCAAAATAAGAAGGAAAAATAAACATCAAAAGCAATAATAAAAAGCAAAAGAAACAACAAGTAAGTAACCCAACAAACAAGAAAGTCACAATTCGTTTTTGTTGTTTTATTTTAAACTCATTGGCTAGCAAGAAGAGGAGAAGAGCCAGGAAAATTTAAAAATTAAGAATCACCGAATAAAACTTGCGTAAGATTCTTCTATGTGAAATATTACGCAAAAATTTCATGGGAATGGGAATAAAAACCAAAAATTCTGTAAAATGGAAAAAGTATTTTCCTTAATACTAATTGAATGGCCGTAACGAAAAGATGCACTTGGCAAAAACGCCGGGACATGTATTGAACGTAATAAATTTTAAATATGGGCAAGTTTACAAAACGGATAACTGTTTGAGAGAATCCTCATGTAATTTATATCATGTTAAGCAAAGTGAACCACTAAAGTAACTGTTTACACAGATGCTTCTAGTATTCAAAGGACTTTCTAATCTAATCGACAATTATTAAATAAATTGTAAGCTACTGTTGCGCGAAAATGATCAATGTCATTTCAAAAACAACTTTATAAAATCGATTGGATTCGTCTTGGTGTTAGCTTTGTCACCTTATAAATTGATTTTGAACAATTTAATAAGTAGCGCCATTGTACTGGGCTTTAAATTGTCCCTATACAAGAGTGGTGCACTTTTTGACGAACATTAATTGCCGATATTTTAGCTGGCATTAAATCATTTTGAGCTTATGGATTTAATTCTTTTACTTTAAATTCCTTTTTAGATGAAATATGAAGTATGAGAATAAGAACAGTAAGGCTAGTTTAGATTGTAAATCGAGACGTGGCACAAAAATTTCGGTAATAATTTTGGGTGGCCTCTTGTCAATTGTATTAATGGCATATTTTGTGTTCGGAGACAATAATGATGAGCTTGGCTTACGAAATTTACGTATGATTTCCATTGTAAGTATATATATTAATTAAAAATTAATTGGTTTGATCAAAAGCAGTCATTTATTCCATCAAGAAAGCTTCTAAAATTGAAATTTCAATTTTAAATTTCATAGATTTTTAGTAGAATTGAAACGAACGGTTAAGAGAGTTTAAGAAATGATTACAAGCGAAGTATTTATGTTAATAATATGTATTTAAGCTTTTCAGGCACGGTGAAAAGAATCCAACAAGTTTCTATCCAAATGATCCACACATATCGCACGAATGGCCTGGTGGTTTGGGTGCTCTGACGCAGGAAGGCAGCCTACAAGCCTACAATTTAGGTGTAAATTTACGTATGCGTTATTATCGTCTACTGCCATCCAATGGCATGTATACTCAACAGGAAATACGAGTTTTAAGTTCAGCAGCTGAACGTTGTTTAATGAGTGCTAGTGCTGTATTGGCTGGGTTTATGCCACCCTTGGAACATAATAATCCATTACCCATTGAATGGCAGCCAATAGCGATTAATTCATCACCCAGATTAGAAGATATGGTAAGCCACTAGTTCGCCATAAGCTTTTACCTTGCATTTTCTTTCAATATCCAATCGAAGATAATTTTTATTATACAATTTTAATTTAGTTATTGGCTCAAAAGAAACCTTGCACGAAATATGATAGTATATTGGAGAAATTATATAAATATCCACCATCTGATGTAATGCAAATTAACCATGATAATGCTCTACTCTATAATCTCTTAACGAAGCATACGGGGAAGAATATTACAAATATATTGGATGTAGAATATTTATATAATACATTAAAAATTGAAAATGAAGCTGGTTTAATATTACCCGATTGGACTGAGAATATATATCCAGATCGTTTACAGCCATTAGCCGAACGTAATTATATTTTATTCACTGAAACGAATCTCATGAAAAAAGTGAAAGGTGGTGCTTTCCTTAGCGAAATCCATTCAAATATGATTAATAAACGACGTAAAAATCTAAATCCAGATCGGAAAATATTCTTGTATTCTGGTCATGATATAACATTAGTTAATGTAATGAATTCATTGAATATACTCGATCAAACAGCAAAATTACCAGATTATGCTTCAGCAATTGTATTTGAATTACATCACAGTTCATTATTTAAAGATGATTTTGAAGTTAAAATCGTGTTTTATTATAACAGCGATGATAAATTCCCTAAAGAAATTCATATACCAAATTGTGATGCTCCATGTTCATTAACACGTTTTAGTGCATCCATAAGTCATTTGCTTTTAAATAATTATGATGAAACTTGTGAAAATATTAAACACAATTGTAAATAAGCTTACTTTTTTTCGAAAGCTATAAGCGAGATAAAATGATCTGGGCAATTACGGAACAATGGAAATTTTATTGCCATCGTCAGCAAAAGCAAATACCTAATTTTGTTTTGAACTTTGAATTATGATCAATCCAGACTGAATGGCATCATTCTTTTCAGGACCAAACAATTTAATAATAAAAAAAAGAGCCGCACACATTTTGAAGGCGTACTATTTCCATACAAGATTTTTTTTGGGGCGGCATTTTATGAAATAATAAAAGCTTTTTTTTGTTCAATCATTAAAACTTTGAACCTTTATCCTCTTCATATAAGAAGTAAATAGGAACTTTCTGATTATTTGATAGAATCACATATTCTTTATGTTGGATGAAAATTGTCGCAGCCAAACCATACAATAATAATGGCATACCTAAATTCATAATTTTCAAATATCTAAAGAATAAATCTTCCAATTCCAAATTTGCTTTGGCACGTTTACTGCAATGATATTTGATATATGGGAAACAACCAGCCCGTAAAATGTGATAATTTGTACCTGTTTCTAAAGTCCAATTGAAATGTGACATGCCCCATTGATCATTTTTTATATCTGTCATCTAAGCATTCATTAGAGCCTTAATCTACGAAAATTGTAAACATAAAGTTTTCTAAAATACAAATCAAATACCTTTACAAAATATGAAGTCCAAGGTGGTTCATTACATTGTTCCAAATAAGCTGTTAGAACTACAGAAGCTTTTGGTTTATTCAAAAAACTTAAAAGTGGAAATATCCTCATTTCAATGGTACATACATTTCTCAGCTTGAAAGAAAGAAGTGTATCACAAATTTTTTGTAAAACATAATATTTAAAAATTATATAAAGATAGTGAGCTTAACAGGTAATGCTGTTAATAAAATTTGTAGAACTGTGATCAATTTACAGTACATTTTGTTATAGATTTTGTATTTAATATTATTTGCAATAGATTATGCAAAATTTACCTATTTTTGTTAACCCTATGAACTAAAGTAAAATTACACTTCATTAAAATTGTATATGGCAATGATCTATTACTAAATCCGCGCTTTGGCAACACTTTTAAAATCTATTGTTATAATATTAGCAATCGTTAAAGTAATCTGCACGTGAAAGAAGTTTCTTAACGCAATTGTAATAAAAATTAAATATAAATGTATAGTAATGTAAAAATATTACAAAAAAAATTTAGGGATTATTTTATTTTATTAATTGTGTAAAATAATCGCGAAGTGAATGGCAGTACGTATAATTTATGTAGAAAAAGAGACGCGCCATATTAAATGTTATGTGCTTCGTAAAATAAAAATGACCGCCTATTTTCTACAAAATACAAGAAATAAACAGAAAATATGTAAAAATATTTATAAAAAAATGTAATACTAAATTAAAAATAGCTTACAGCAATACATATGTGTATGTTGGTAACAAAATCAAAAGAAAATTCGTTTACATAAAGTAATTTAGAGTTTTTTGTTTCGCTCAGCTTTGTTTTGTGCATCGAAGCTAATTCATGTATGCACATTTTCTTTTATTTTGTTCGTTGTTTTTATTATGAAATAAAATAAACCGAAAGTAGGAAAATGAAAAAATATCTTAATTGTTGAAAAAAAATTTTGTTATTTTTAATTTACGCAGAGTATTTGAAAGATGTGGTGTAAAATAAGAAATTTTATTGGAAATTTTAAAAGTTCAATTAAATAAGTGAAGAGATGTAGAATTTACACACAAAAGCGAAAAAGTAGATTATAATTGTAAGGTGAGTTTTGTTCATTGAACAATTTAATATACAATACATGGAAGAATAAATTTTACATAACTTAAATTATTTTATTTACTTTGCTTTTAGGATTCAAGCACATTTCTTGTGCTTATGATTTACAAATGGCATTCATACAGCATTTGTTTATTTATTTATTGTGGTTAGAGCCGAATTGAAATGATTGTTATTGTCATTAGCAACAGCAATAAAAAAGGTATGATAAAACGTAAAATGTGATAAAAATACGTACCGGAAGTACGGAAATTTGTTGTTTTATGAAATTGTATAAGTGATTTATTACAAGTTAATAGAATTTCTATACAATTTGTGTACATATATATATATATAAACAATTAACTTAAACTTGGTTCATATGCATATCCAAGATTTTGTATATAGAAGAATTAAAGACTAATAACTGTAAAAGATAAATTACTTTGTATTCAATTCTAAGTTATTCCCTGCCTTAAAATTTTTTGAAATGATTATCTTGGAAAATATTTAATATTTAATGCCTTTTTCATTAAGATTTTTGTTCAGTTTTACATTTGTTTGTTTATTTGTTTTAATCTTGCTTTGTTGTATTTATAGCAACAATTTTCTTTGCAATTTCTTTTTGAGTTTTATATACGATCAAGAAAGAAAAGTCGCGCCTACAGTTGTTGCTGTTGTTTCATTTTTCAAAACAATATAATATATACATATATATGTATAATAATATAATATAATATAACAATATAATATATATATATATATATAAATATTGTAAAAATTAAAATGAGAAATCTAGAATTGGGGTATAAAATTGACACATCACTATCGTAAATGGTAATAAGTATAGTGAGTATGAGAAACTTTTTTTTTTTCATATGTGTGAGTAAACAGGGAATAGGAAAACAAAGAATATGCCTGCGTTAAATATTACGGTGGTTTGGTGGACACGTGTAACCCATGTGTTTTTTCAATTATAAAAAATTGCTCTTACATATATTACACGCGTATATATGTAAAGAGATGCGTATAAAATGAGATAAAGAGTAGAATAAAATAAGGTCAGCCACGAAAAGTTTAGAATCATATAATAATACACGCTTGCAATGTTTTCTTCTATGTTTGAATAATCGGGGAATAAGCAAAGGAATAAAATACCTGTTACAATGGTTGCATTGCGATTATGGTAACTCTTTTTAACTTCAAGTAATCAGGGAATAAGTAAACAAATAGCACACTGCAATGATGGTAGTTGTTTTTAACTTCGAATAATCAAGGAATAAGAAAACGAATAACATACCTGTGTTATATTAATTGCTTGCTTTATTTATTTATTTCGTCGTCTATTCTCGTGCAAATATAAGTTTAAGCAATTTAGTAGTGTTTTTTTTTTTTAAGCAATTAAGTAGAATGTGAAATAGTATTTGTAAAGTGCATAAAAAGTACGTATAAAAAAAGAATTATAGCTATCCGTAGTAAATATGAAGTACGTAAAGTAATTTGCATGATTTATTATTTATTATTAATGATATGATTTATTATTATTAATATTAAACGCATGACAAAACGTGCATGTAATATAATAAATATTTTATTTTTTGGTACCTTCCAGGTTCACGTTTGGAAATCACAGTAAACAACTGGGTGCACAATATAACAGGAAGAGAAGCATCTATTAGCAATCGCTAAACTTTAAGCAAGGCCAAATTAAAATTCTCTACAATATGATGTATCCTGTCGTTTAAATGACTTAATGTGGAAAAATAATGCCAAAAGCTCCAACAAGCCTTTTAAACAAATGAATGACATGAAAGAAAAGAAAAAATGCGTAAATGGTAAAATAGTTAATGTATGAATTGTAAATAATTTAATTCAACAACAGCACATCAATTTTTATTAATATTTATTATTTACATGTAATATCTTAATGCAAAAAAACACACAAACAAACTTCTAGTAAATTACCTAATTTCAATAATGTCTGTAATTTTCAATTAAGTAGTATTCATAATTTTATACTAACGTGTAAATGTTCAATAAATATACAAATAAAGTTGCAATGTATTACTATATATTGAATGAAAGAAAGTAATGATTTGTTGATGAACAATATGAAGCGCAAATCATGTTTAGATACCTTCTAATGTTTTTTAATAAAGCATGTTTAGATACACTGTTGTTTTCTGTTCGTGCACATATTTTTAGACAGGGTTGCAATTTATACATTAAAAAACATACTTTATATTAAAGATTAACATCGAATCCATAAAAACATTGCGTGGTGTAGAGGATGTGTTGCTGACTTCGGTGCATTAAGTACGTGTTTCGAAACCTGATGTGTAAGTGAAACATGTCATACTGAGTTTTTAAGAATATAAGTAATCTGGTGTTTACGCGGTTTTGCATTAATAGTAGTGTAGTTAGTAGTATTCTGTAGTAACACGCGGTGGGGGTTGTATGTACACCATATATGACTGACTGACTAACTTTGACATAGTCACATACATAAGAAGTTGCTTTTGGGAGAGGTGCTCCAGATTTAATATTATAAAATGGCTACTACAATAAATGGTTATTATGGTGTCGTCGTTGCAAATGATTCTTAAGGCCGTGGGGGGAACGGGACGGGTGATATATACATACATACATGTATGTGTGCATATTCGTTCAAGCCATTATGGTTTGATTTGACGCAATTTTGCAGCTACATTGGGCAGCAGCGCGACGTCTTTGTTTGGACCACGTTATTGAAAAAGTATATATTATTGCTTAATGAAACTTGCGGAAAATCATTTTTTCGACATTTCTCGAATATGTGGAATATTGAATTAAGAAACATTTATTTTATGTATTTATTGCATGGGAATTTGCTTTTGGCCATCATTTCATGCTTTTGCCTCAATTAGATCATTGAAATATCGATGTATTAGAAAGGTACTATCGATTTTTATAGAAACACTATACCATATCCATATTATGATCGTTTCTGCATCATATAACGTCGGGACAACAATTTCCACATCTTCTACATAAAATATGTTAACCAAAAACACATTTTCATGGTCTAAGACAATTTTTTTCAATAATTACATTAATTCCACCTTTCTCATATAACGTCGAAAATAATTTATCGCAAATTTTTTCCGTCGGCAAAAAACAACGAAAAACAGATGTTTTTTGTATTTCAATATATATAATGCCGAAAAAAACGCACAGCCGCAGTACAACAAAATATCAAGAATCGAACTATGTGCGCACACACGACGTCTGTCTACACATTACTGCCCAACTATCATCATATCATGTTGAACCACAGAAACTCAACCAACCCGACAATAATTATTGTTTAATATTAATATAAGTGTTTTTCTTTGCATTGGTTTAATTAACAATACCATGCGACGGAGATTATAAAGGGAAACGAAATTAACAAACCAAAAAGTACTACGCAAGTAAATACAACAATAAAAGTTCATCACAGTCCGTAGCGCGGTTCGAACCAATCGATTAATTGTGCAGGGAATTATACTCACCATATTGTAGGGAATTTTAATTTGGTCTTGTTTAAAGCTCAGCGATTGCTAGTGGATTCTTCTCCTCTTGTTATATTGTACACCAAGTTGTTTACTGTAATTTCCCAACTTGATCCTGGAAATTGCCAAAAAAATAGAATAAATGTTTATTATGTTACATTCGCGTTGTGTTATGCGTTTAATATTAATACAAATGGAATCGTATTATTATATGTACAAATAACTTAACGTTTATTAATGGTAACTATCATTTTTTTCTATTGCTTTATTCACTTGCACTTTTTTATTTTATTACTAATTAGTGCAAATACCTTTGCATACACTTTTATACACAATTTACAAATGCCTATTTACGTAATTACTATTTATTTTTTAATTTCAATTTATATTTATACGAAAACTGACGAAGAAACAAATGAACAAAGCATGTAAAAAAGAGTTACTATTATTACAATGCAACAAGTATATTATTCGTGTTTATTTTTCCCTGATTATTCGAGGTTAAAAAAGGTTACCATATTTAGTGCAACTAATATAACACAGGTATGTTAATTTTTCTTATACCCTGATTATTCGAGCATAAAAGAAAACAATGCAATATGAACTATTTTATTTTATATTATTATATGATTCTATACTTTTAATGCATTTTTTGGATAATAAAGTTTCAATAAAATAATGTGACATCTAAAAATCTTAAAGATGTTAGTACTTTATTTTAAAATTCTGTTATGTTTGACTAAATAAATTTCGCTTCGCCTACGCAAAAATAATTGTGCAATTTTCATTATTTACACTAAATTTAACACAATATTATGAATGGAATTAAAAAAATCATGCTTCGGTGGCTACGATTTTGGTCTAGTAACGTGAATAATAAAATTGTCGCCTTTAACTATAGCAATCTACAGCGTACTATAATTTATTGTAATTTTCATACCACAATAACAATAAAAAGACAAAATGATGAACAGAAAAGTGGAAAAGAAGCTAAACAAAAATCGGATGGAAGAAGTGGCCAGCATAAAGAAAGTCAAACTAAAACATCTGAGAAACTGCCAACGATTATTAGAGATCCATTTCATGAGGCTTCTAATAGAACAAAATCTACTTATTTAGATGTAGTACAAATATATAAAGATCGTAGTGTCCAGCGACGTAATCACGTAGAGTTTATTTATGCTGCATTAAAACATATGGCTGAATTTAATGTGCAACATGATTTGCAAGTGTACAAAGCTTTGATTGATGTAATGCCAAAAGCTAAATTTATACCAAGAAATATATTTCAAGCGGAATTCATGCATTATCCTAAACAACAGCAGTGTATAATTGACTTGTTAGAGCAAATGGAAGATTTCGGTGTAATGCCGGATCCTGAAATGGAGTCAATGCTATTGAATATATTTGGCCGATATGGCCATCCATTGCGTAAATATTGGCGTATGATGTATTGGATGCCGAAATTTAAAAATTTATCACCATGGCCATTGCCAAATCCAATGCCAGATGATGCATTAGTTATAGCAAAATTAGCTATAGAACGTATGTGTACAGTTGATATACATTCAGAAATTACCGTCTTTGATACAAGTTGTATAGAGGAGGCTGTAGATCAAACATGGATTGTTAGTGGTATGAGTCCAGATCAAGGTGAATTATTAAAACAACATCCGGCTACAATATCGTTATACATTGAAGGACCATTTTTAATATGGCTACGAAGTAAAACAATAAATTATTTTACACTAAGAGCGGACCCAAGTTCAAGAATAATTCAACAAAATAATAGTGGCAATGGTAATAAAGACGAAGGAGATGATGATACAGATGATGATGATGTAACAAATTTGAAAGTGCCTACATTTGGACGACTTATTACAGAACATACTATACGTCAAGCGAGAAAACAAAAAACGATCCATGAACAAAATGATGGTACAATATTTGCTATATGTGCCACTGGCACATCAACAAAAGATTCCTTATTGTCATGGATACGTCTACTAGAGAAGAGTGGTAATCCCAGTTTGTCTAGTATACCTGTATTATTCCGTTTTCGTTCGAGTGTTACAGAGACATGTAAAGAGATTGAAGCGAATATTTCAAATAAATAAATGCATTAAATCAGGAATCTGATTGAGAGTTATTTTAGGCGAATTCATTAATCTAGGTGATCTCAGTACAATATTTAGGAAATTTTATTTATTGAGTTAATAAAATTTTACATCCTAAGAGGCCACTACCAGACCAAGTTTTTGGTATTAAAATTAAATTTAAAATTTCACCTTGACGTGTCACTACTAAAGGTATTTGTTGATTTTGCATGCGTTCTATGGTGACTTTAATTGTTTCCAGATCTTTACTAAAATTCATAGAATTAATTGTACCCAATTCAAGTATTTCGTCATCATTACGTAGGCCCGCTTGTTCTGCCGGTGAATCTACAACAATTTGATCAACTTTCAGTATAGGTTTCAATGATTTTATGCGATATTGCAGAATTTCGGCATTTGAAGTAGATGGAACTTCAGTGGCATTTTCTTTGTTATTACTGGAAGCAATTCCGCTATCTTTGAACTTGCCATGCAACTCATGCATTAACATTTCAATTTCTTTCATTAAAAGTTTATAATCATTTTGTAAGCATATTATACTTTGCCGTGCTCGACGTACTTCAATGATATCAATATCATTCCTTGGATATCCCTCATTATCAACAAGCGGCTCATGCAAACCAACATTGCCATTCTAAAAGAACGATAAATTGATTACAAGACAATCTATCTATTTTATAAATATGCAGTAAATAGGGCTTCTAGAATAGCAATTACATGAATTGAACACTAAAACGGACGGAAGTTACAGGCTTGTTTTCTACACGATTAAATGAAAAGTAAATACTGTTTCTTTTCACGAAATCTGTCATTATCTGGAGCTAAAAAAATTTATAGTAGAATAGCTCAGGAACATAATCAATTAGTAATTTTCAAAAGTCCTAATCCAAGGACGTCATATTTAAAATCCAGTATCCATTTTCTGTTAAAATTACTTTTTTAAGAATTTCGCCATTAGTATTGATTTGCAATTCCAATTTCTCCTTTTCATTCATTGCTCTACGTAATTTATACTTCAATTTACTTATTTCAGTAACATCCATCTTCACTTTTTTTAATCTCTTAACACAACATTTAAATTATTTGCAATTCATTTGATGTTAATTAACTATGAGTTGATAGCCTTAAAGTTTTTCGTTTTTAATATAGTTTAATTACATAAAATTACTTTACACCAATTTCAAATATACATTACACTAATAAATTCTTTAAACTTAGCAAAAGCATACTAAAACTCTTGCTTAATAATTCAGTTTGAAAACAGCTGTTTCTCTTTTTCTTTGTAAAAGAAAAAATTATTAAACATTTGAAAGTGAAAATTTTTTTTATTTACTTCAACTTTATTTGAAAAGAAAAACACTCACACTAGACTACCATTAGACGTGGAGCAATATTCATGGACATTAATTCTTGGAATAATAATTTTGCAGCGTACGGCAGACGAACTTGTGAAATTTGTGTTTTATTTTTGCAGCCTTTGCATTCAAATGTGTTGTTGCGTAAATTTGCAATGGCGATTAGACCACAGAAATTGCAAACGTGCACACGATAGGGATCAGAGACCTCGAAAAGACGTTCACGCAAAAATTGGGCTGCACCATGAGAAATTTGACAATCACGCTCCATTTCACCGAATCTCAAACCGCCATCACGTGCCCTACCTTCCATGGGCTGTCGCACTAAAATTTGAACTGGACCACGAGCACGCGAATGAATTTTATCATCAACCATATGTTTTAAACGTTGATAATAAGTTGGTCCCAAAAATACTTGCGCATTGATTTTTCGTCCAGTGTGACCATTATACATAACTTCATTGCCACGTAAATGATAGCCATATTCTTGTAAGAATGTAGAGATTTTTTGTACATTTACGGCATCATTAAATGGCGTAGCATCGCCTATTTCTCCCTTATTCGAACCTAATTTTCCTTGCAAGCATTCTATTAAATGTCCAATTGTCATACGGGAGGGAATAGCATGTGGATTAATAATAATATCGGGTGACAGACCTTCACATGTGAATGGCATATCTTCTTGACGATATTGAATGCCGCATGTACCTTTCTGGCCATGACGTGAAGCAAATTTATCGCCAATTTGGGGTATACGTACAGAACGCACACGTATCTTACAAAATTTATAACCTTCGGCATTTAACGTCAACATAACCTGATCTACAATACCAGTTTCTGAGTTACGCAGAAAAGTGGATGCATCTCGTTTAGTGAAACGTTTTGTTGTACCCTCTAATTCATCATCATTTTCTGGTAGTGTAATCGTTTTACCAATAACAACATCATCACCTGAGACTCTTATGCCTGGTGCAATGATGCCATCTTCATCTAATTTGTCATAGTGAGCATTGCGCATACCTTGACAAGTCTGTCTATTCGGCTTTTCGAAATTCTCTTCCTGATCTCCAATACGTTTATTTTCGGCATCTTTATACGAACGATAAAATACGGAGCGGAAAAAACCCCTTTCGACAGCTGAAGCATTTAAAATGACAGAATCTTCTTGATTGTAACCCGTATAACAAAGAATGGCCACTATTGAGTTTATGCCAGCTGGCAATTCTCGGAAGCGTAAATATTCCATTGAACGTGTGGTAACTAATGGTTTCATGGGATAGTACAACACATGAGCTAACGTATCCATTCGAACATGAAAATTGGTTATGTAAACGCCCATAGCTTGTTTACCCATAGCACTTTGATAGGTATTACGTGGGCTTTGATTGTGATCGGGAAATGGTATAATTGAGGCGCAAACTCCAAGTATCATGGCCGGATGAATTTCGCAATGGGTATATGTGGTGCAATAAGCATAATCCTTATCTTGCTTTAAGTCATACGGAGACATTGCAATCATAACTGTTTCTTCTTCTAAAGTATCAATATACTCCACTACACCAGAAGCCACCAATACTTGCCAACTGTAATTATTATAATCGCGCTCTTTCAACATTTCAACATGAGATTTCTTCAACAATAAAGAACCTCCTTCCACAATCAATAAAGGTCGACAAATACGACCAGCATCTGTATATATACGAATTTCACGGTCCCGTATGTCACGAATCATTGATACTTCCGATACAATAATATCCATTTGACGTCTTAATTTCCTTAAAGTGGCCATTAATTGTTCTGGATCCCGATGTATGCCCACCCAACAACCATTAACAAATATCTTAGTAGCATCGGCTATAGCTGAGGGTGCAATTTCTTCTAAATTTTCCATAGACCATTCTTCTAAAAATTCCAAAATAGGCGATGGTTGAGAACCGACTGATATGTAAGCCATTAAGGCTAAATTTTTAACAAGGCCAACAGCAGCACCTTCGGGAGTTTCAGCTGGACATAACATGCCCCACAAAGTATTATGTAATTGACGTGGTTTAGCTAATTTACCATCTCGGCCAATGGGTGAATTGACACGTCTTAAATGTGACAAAGTGGAAGCAAAGGTTAAACGATTCAACACTTGTGATACACCAGCCCTAGCTTGATGAGCTTTCTTCTGATCACCCCAATTACCAGTGGCAAGTGAATACCGCAAACCATCCGTAATAATATTTGTTTTAATTGCCAATTCTAAATTGAAATCTTTTCCTCTATCAATAAATTTCTGGGTATACATGCGCACTTCTTTCATTAAGTTTTTAAATAAACCTCGAAATAAAAAGGCAAGTAATGGACCAGCTAAATCTAAACGTTTGTTACCGTAATGATCACGATCATCTAATTCTCTCCGACCTAATGATGCCAATAACAATCTATGTACCATGTAACCCAAGAAATAAGCTTTCTTCGTTTCACAAAAATCACTTACACCCACATGCGGTAACATTTCTTTTTGTAAAATTTCTTTAGCATATTTAATACGCTTGTCTTTTGTTACGCCCGGTCTAGCACCACGAGTACCAATGAAATTCAATGCTACGCTTTGTTCTTGAACAACAAAAGCCTCATCTAAAGATGGCTTGACCATTTCCATCATTTCGGGATCGTCAAAGTCATAAATAATATGCTCTAAAATATCACGATCTGCTACAAAACCCAAAGCTCGAAATACAATCATAATTGGTATCTCTTGTTTAATATATGGCAAAATTGCTATAATGCGTTGGCCAATGGCAGATTTTTTAATATTCTGCGATCCACGAGCCATCATATTCACCCATAATGTTGATGTTGGACGTGAACTGTGCTCTAAGCATGAACGTATTTCCGTTTTGTAGGCATATTTGCCATCTTTCATGCTAAACACATAAACTGTATTAGTTGCCATTTTTTCTTGGGCAATTAATACTTTTTCCGAACCATTAATTATGAAATAGCCACCGGGGTCTAATGGACACTCATTTAACTCAGTCAAATCACGATCTGTTAATTGTGACAATAAACAGTATGTGGAACGTAACATAATTGGTATTTTTCCAATGAACGTTTTCTGATGTTGTGTCTCTACAGGAGGTTGACCTTCGACAACTTTTGTCTTTGTTATATCAACATACAACGGTGCCGAATATGTTAAATTACGTAGACGAGCTTCATTTGGCATCATTGGACTGGGAGAGCCATCTTTTTCCCAATGTGTCGGTTTAGATAAATATATTTGTTCAAATTTGAGCAAAAATCGAGGCTTGAAAAGATTATAT
This sequence comes from Melophagus ovinus, assembly GCA_023089585.1. Taxonomy (NCBI): domain Eukaryota; kingdom Metazoa; phylum Arthropoda; class Insecta; order Diptera; family Hippoboscidae; genus Melophagus; species Melophagus ovinus. Next base: position 9,639,294 of record JAKKIB010000177.1, read on the forward strand.
TGTAAATTTTCAAACATAATTAAAACGACTACTAAAAAAACGCGCTCACAAACAAGTAAACAACAAGAACAATAAGTACCGGTGTTTCAATCTCCCCTGATGTATGTTGGGCTTCAGCTTGTAAATCAATTGCAGGTGAATCTTCAACAATACGTTGCACAGACATTTGTATAAATTCATCGAAACTATCCAATTGCTGACGCACTAAACCCTTTTCATCAAAATATGCATTAATTACAATCCAACATGCTTCTTGCCACAATTCGTGAGAAATTTCTTCGGCATTCTCCTCACCAAACATTTCTAAAAACATGTATGCATAGCATTATATACATAAAAAATACTAGGACTTAGTGTCTAGTTTAATAAAAACATATATAGCTTACTTACCATCTTCATTATCGTACATCATTTTTTATATATTTATTATTATTATGTAATTATTTACGTGCGCTTTTTCATTTAAAGAATCGACCTTTTAATTATGTGGCCGGAAGCGCCTAGAAGCACACTTGTTTTATATATACCTTTTTACTTTATTTTTCATTTATTTATATCAACTTTTGGACTTTTTTTACTTATTTTTCTCCTTGGGTTTAACGAAAATGCTGTTTTACTTTATTTATATCAACTTTTCTCATTTTTTTCACTTATTTTTTTGATCAAAAAAGAGATCGACCTGCATTTAATCGTCTGGCCACGATAAAGCACTTATTTTATTTTACTTTTATGTAAATTTATTTTTTTATTAACTTCTTTTATCTTTTTTCCTTATTCACTTTAACTTTTTCTCTTTTATAAATTACCATAAAATCTTCCGTTTGCACGTTTTAATCTTGTACTAGCATTTGCTAATTAAATGAACCGATACAGCGAATTGATTTTTAGTCTTCTTCTTCTTAATAATGCGTAAGTCAATTAAAATCGTCACCTTTGTTTACAAATATTCAATGAAACACAGTGAATTGATATGATGCAAGTCAATTAGAACAAAAAGAAACATATGTTCTTATTAGCAATTGCATAAATGGCATTTATTGAAAAAATCTTCTAATTGTAAACACTGTAAGTCCTTTTTAAAGTGATGTACAATTGTTTTTTTATATATTTTTGCATGCTTGTTATTTTGTTTATAATCAAATAGTACACAAATAATAATAATTGCCAAAATATTTTATAATACGATAAAATAATATTGAGATGAAATACTAAAAATTCAAGGATTGAATTTTAGATAAATAAGCGTAACTTAAATATATTTGCAACAAGATATCTTTGTCATGCAATTCTGAGAATTGTTTTTTTATTTTTAGTGAACAATAAGAGGTAGAAAGCGTGAGAGAGAAAGACTGTACCGTTATTTAATATAATGCAAGTGGTATTTATTCTGTGCATTTTTTTAGTGTTTAAATAAGGAAAACAGCTGCAGGCTCATGTGTAATAATTTTTGATAAAATAGAACAAAGAAAAAAAAAGGAAAGGCAAAAAGAAAGTCCTCTGCTAAATAATTAAAAGCAACAAAAAGAAAAGAAACTCTGAAATTACAGCATTTATAATGGTTCTGTTGTGGTTGCCATTTCTCCATCAAGAAAGATTGAATTGTTATTTAATGAACAAGTTAAAAGGAATCTTATAAGAAAATTTGTCTAGCCAACATTTACACACAGTTCACATGGCGCTTAAAAATTTAGAGTTCTTACTTTGGGTTTATATTTGTGGTTAGATATTTGGGAAGTTAATAAATAGTTAATGGAGTATCTGACTGTCATCCGGTTGGCCAAACAATCTAATAATTTTTATAAATCATAAGACGACTGGGAAAAGTGCTGCTAAATTCTTCTTCGTTTTTGAGATTGGTATTAGTGTGGCAATTGTTATTGTTGTTGTTTATCAGAAACTTTGTCAGTGGTTATCAGTATCATAAAATTTTTGTTATTGTAATTTTCCACTTTTTGTAATTTTGCAAAAGTGTTTCATCATTAATTTTATTGTGTATAAAATGACTAATTACGGTTTAATAAATATTTTTATTCAGGTATATAAAACGTATATATAAAAAATAGTGGTCTCTACTGGAAGCTAAAAGAGAGAGAAAGAAAAACCAAATTGAAAAATTGCATGGATACAAGCAAATTGCCAACGGCACCATCTTCCTCCGTGTTTTTAGATGAAGTAACAACAAGAAAATCTCGTTATAAAAAACTAAAGAAAAATCAATTGATGATGCACATGTGCGCGGTATGTGGTACCACAAAAAATCTTTTACGTTGCTCACGTTGTAAAATTATATATTATTGTGGTACAACACATCAATATATGGATTGGCCCAAACATAAACAACAATGTAACAAACAGAATCAACAACAAAGAACACAGCAATTGACAGTAGAGCTTAATGAAAATTGTAATGCTATACAATTGTCAAGCCCGCCTAATACAGCAATAGCAACTTTAACATCAGCACGAGAATCAGTACCAGCAGCGACAACAATAATAAATGCATTACCAACATCATCGTCCTTATTTCATTTACCTCAAGATTCGCAATTAACTAGTACATTTGGAGTAGCATCAACATTATCATCAGTATCTCTATCACCGTTACCATCACCGTTGCCATCACCATCATCATCAGTAGATTTCTTAAGGTTAGAAACGAATGAAAATGGAGTGTTGTTCAATGAGGCTGCCGTAGAAACATTAATTGAACCGATGAGTGATATGAGCGCAAATTTTACTTCTACGTTTGAGCAAATGTATACAGCAGTAACAGAAATGACGATGACGTCTGCAACAACAATAACAACCACAACTGCAACTACAAAGCCAACAAATGTGACAACTATTAATATTGATGATTCTAATAATTTAGCGTATGCATCATCCATTTTACCTCAATATCAAAATTGCCAAAGTAGCGAATTATTAATTGCTCAACAGGAATTACAATTACAACAACAACGGCAGCAGCAACAACATTATGAAGAACAACATGAACAACAACAACATGGACAGCAATATGAACAATTCTCATCGCCAACTAATAATCATAGTAAAAGTGTAGAATATCTGTCCACCACTCAGTTTAGTACACATGCAATAAATCAACGTGAGAAAAGTACAAGCCATCAAATTGATGCCCATATAGCCAATGGTTTACTTACAGAGAGTTCTAATGACAGACGTTATGAAGAATTATGTCGTAATATTACCAACGATATGAATGAATATGGTCTCTCAGTAGTCGATGATTTTTTAGGTACTGAAAAAGGTATACAAATATTAAATGAAGTGCAACGCATGTATTCTGCTGGTGTTTTCAAGGATGGTCAATTGGTGAATAAAGTGAAATCAGAGCAAGATCTTCGGACTATCCGTGGTGATAAGATCACTTGGGTTAAAGGTGTTGAATTCGGTTGCTCAAATATCGGCTATTTAATTAATCAGATTGATGCAGTTATCTGTCGTGCTAATACTATGAAAAATAATGGCAAATTGGGTGATTATGTAATCAGAGAAAGGACAAAGGCCATGGTAGCTTGTTATCCAGGTTCTGGTGCCCATTATGTTATGCATGTAGATAATCCCAATAAAGATGGGCGTGTCATTACAGCTATTTATTATTTAAATATCAATTGGGATGCTGAACATAGTGGTGGCGTTTTAAGAATATTTCCTGAACAAACGAAATCTGTGGCCGACATTGAACCAAAATTTGATAGATTAATATTTTTCTGGTCAGATAAACGGAATCCGCATGAAGTGCAACCGGCTCATCGTACCCGTTATGCCATAACTGTTTGGTATTTTGATGCCAATGAACGCGAAGCGGCTTTAAATCGTTGTAAAAATTTAACTACAAGTAGTACAATGATGTTTGGATAACTCTAGCCGATACTCACATTTCACTTACTTACACAGATTATTTATTGTCATTATTTATGACTTTCTAGAACAATAATTAGCATTATAAGGGTCATATAAATATTGTCAATGCCAACGTTGTTGTTGTTATTATTTGTTATTTTCGACTCTGTTGATTTCCTGGGTTTGTCCTTTCATTTTTGTATCTTGATTCTATTTATTTTTTCACACACACACACACACACACACACACACACACACACACACATATATATATATATATATATATATATATATATATATATATATATATATATATATATATATATATATATATATGTATATATTATATATGTATATATAATTAAGTTTATTTTAATTAAGCTAAAAATATTTTGCTCAGGGTGAGCTCAACCGACCCTAATTATATAAAAAACCAAGAAAAAAATAAAGAGAATTTCAAAAGAAAATTACATAAAAAAATCAATGAAACTGAATTAAAATAATTAATTTATCATAAATTCTTGTAATATTAGCAATACAGAGTTAATAATTAATAAACAATATAAATGAAACAAGTAAAATGTTAAGAAAAAATTACCTAAAATAAATTGTTGTTACTCTATATGAACAAGCATTCTCTGCATTTCTCATTTTTTCTTTCCTTTTATAAGAACTAAAAAGGTATCGATAAAACTTCTCGTTTATTTTTTTCAAATCTCATGACTCTAACTACAATAAAATCATTTAAATTAATGGCAATAATTAACAAAATTGTTGTTAAAAAAAATCACTCAGCATGAGTGGAAAATGTTCAATAAAAGAAAAGTCCTTAATTAAAATAATTTGCATGCGTTAATAGAACTTCAAACTTTAATGCGTTAAATACACTATAATGCGTCTATTTATTTGTTGCTGTTTTTATTTTATTGTTGCATTTTTATTTATAATGATTCAGCTTCATTTTCTATTATATTCATTTAAAATTATACTGAACTGCAATTTCTTATTAATTTTCATACAATATATATGTATGTGTATGTGTGTATGCGAATGTATGTGGATATATGTATATGTATGTGAATGTATGTATATGTGGGTATTATACATTTAATAACTAACTTTTCAGTTATAATAATAACTTACAATACAATGCAATACATTTCTGTACATCTGTCAATCTGTCCCTCTGTCTACTCATTTAGTAACAACAAATCATTAACAATATTTACAAGTATAAGTGCTTTTTTTTCTTTTTGTTTAGTTATCGTAAATCACTATAAAGTCATTCTGTTCACTTTAGTTTCTGTTTTTTCTTCTTCCTTTTCCTTTTTTTTTTTATTAATATTATTTATTAAAAAGCACTACATTTTTCCATAATCTTTATCTCTTTTTTTTCCATTCCATTTTTCCTTTTTTTGAATTATATGTACGCATGTGTGTATTTGTGCAGCGTGTGATGGTGTATATATGTTCATTACATATTTTTATGTTGCATAACAATTTTTTTTTTAACATTTAATAATTTTTCTATATATGTATTTTTATTTTCTTTGTGCCTTCTTAAGAGTTTAACGTGCTTCTACATTCATTAAAGCATTCATTAATGTTGCCATAACTCTGGAATTTTCTTTTTTTAGACTTTTTCTTTTTTGTAGCCTTATTCTATTTTATTCTAATAGTTCATATTTCTTTTACAAATCGTCTAAGCCTTTTAAGTTTCAGTTAGTATTGAAATTATAAATTTGTATTTTGCTTAAAAGCCATTAAAAGATTTCTACCAAAACTAGTATTGCCTCAGAAGAAATACTTTAATTGTGAACTTGAACTTGTCCATCATGAATAGAAATATTTCTGAAACAGACTTGAATTACCATATCATTTTCATTTTACCACATCATCAGTTGAATTTGGATATTGATTGATGGTTAAAAAATTTGTAAAAGTTATGATACATCAAATGTTATACGAACTGAGATTTCAATGCATTTCAAAATCATTTAAGTAATTCATATTATCACTACATTGAGACAAAAAAGAAATATATTCACTACACAAATTAATAATAATCATAATTTCTCTAAGAATTGGTGAAATGAGACTTCCACTTTAGAGGATTTTTTTCTTCTGCTTCTTTTTCTGCTTGTTGTTGAGTTTCATTTATTAGAAAAAGGGAGAAAATCTAAGTTCTTATATTATTTAAGTGTTGTTGTTATTATTATTATTGTTGTTGTTCCTATTGTTGGTTTTTTACTTTAGGATTTCATTCTTTTATAAATAGATAATAATTACACGTAACAAAATTTACAGTCTACAATATTAATTGACAGATTTTATGCATTATCCAGGCATACATATTGCACATATAATATTCTATACATATAATTTTATAAATATTTTTATATCTTTATATATATATATATATATATATATATATATATATATATATATATATATATATATATGTATATATATACAGCTAAATAGGTGTGTGCGTATAATTTGCTTTTAATATATCCATTTAATATGTGGGAAACAAATCCAAATTGAAAGTACAAATATTTTTCTATGAAAGCAGTGCTATTTATAAATAAAGTCTAAATGTAGGCAACATTTTCTATGTATTACATAAAGTTAGAATATAATGATCATTATTTGATAAATTCATCTAGGGGAATATGATTTAATTAAGTAATTCTCTACGTGCCACTCAAATTTTGTCAAAATCTTTGCAATACTCAGCCAAATGTATCAAAAACCTGTTATAATGTCAGCATTTATTTCTAAGTCAATATATTTTTGGCATGATCTAATCTAAATAAGTAATAATCAAATAGTAAAACGAGGGCAATGGATTTGGTCTTTAAAAAGTCAAGTCATTTTTATTTTGTTTTTAGACTTGAAAATTTTAAATTATTATGATGGTATTTATTTTGAAATTGACAACGTTTTATCAAAGGTTACCTAAGAAAAGTTCCGTTATACATTAAAAATTTATATCGTATTGGTTTAATGTAAACGTATTTATTGGCGAAACGAGTGGATAAAGGCGGGAAAGGAAAGTAAATATCACTTGTTTTGTCTTATTATTCTTTTTATCTTTTCTACGTTTTATTTAGTGTGATTATTAATATATGCACATAATTTTTGTGTACGTACATTATATATAAAATTTATATTTATATATAAAATTCATTTAGCTGTGCATAATTCTTTTTTTATTTGAATATTCATCTATATTGATGAATTTAAATACGTGAGAAACTAAACACTGATTGGTTTATAAATAAAATGAATGTCTTTTCCTTCTTGCCACTAGATTGCCGATTCCAGCCCTTTTCTCCCTAATTCAATAATTTTTTTAAATCGCTTTACTCACTTTCGAGTTAAGCGTTTTGAAAGTTGACAAATAACAGAAAAGTGAACCCAAAGTTTAAGTGGATGTGACTTGGGAACCCCTGCATCGGTTCGATACGGGTTTGTGTTATTTAAGTGGTCGCGACACATCTACTTTCGCTTTATGTAAATATTTAAAATCAACCAAGTCCACAATTTAATTAGGTGTAAATTTATTATTAAGTAGTGGGCGTGGCCAAATATTATAGTATCACTAGAAAGCTGCGCCATGTTTCATTCCCATGAATGGGAACGAAGCAATATTACAAGTTCTGTATAGTAAAGGTATGTATGTGATTTTATGTTAACGTAAACGTAATTGAAAACTTTTATTGGCATCAAAATTTAAAGAGAGGGGATGAAGTTGAGTAGTATGGAGACAGAGTGAAAGAGAGATGGATATAGGAAAAAAGAAATCGTAATAGCGATGAATGACGACGATGCTATTTTAATCGTTTTTATAACTTTGCTTTATTCGTTGTTGCTATTACGTTGTTTGTATTTTAACAGATAATTAAATAACAAATGCAACATACATAATAAATTGAGAAAATAAAAAAAAAATTAAGAAAAGCGAGGCAAAACAAACGAAAGGGAAAAGCAAACAAATCAAAGATGTTTACAATTCTCATTCCATCTTCCATAAAGCACTAAATATCTACAAGTAGGTTGTGCATTTCTTTATGAAATGAATAAATGAATTTCTTGAATAAATAATAACCGTAAGGTATGCCTTCATTATTATCATTATTGTTTTTGTTGTTTCTATTATTATAAATGTTGTAATTGTTGTGAAATCAAATCTCATTAGGTATTTTTTTTAAATATTAATTTATTACTTATCTATAATAAAACAAAAAATAATAAAAATAAAAATAAAAACCAATAGTAGCGTATTGTTGCAGTAGAAGTATGACAAATTTTTACAGAGACCATCATGCACAAACACTTATACACCTTAAATGGGGATATAATAAAATGTAAGTAATTGGGTTTCTGTGGGCATGTAAAGCAGCCAACCACCAGCCACGGTTTCGTTTGTAAGTTTATCTAACTCAGATTTTTTTTACTTCTTCCTTTCTCATTTTTTTCCTTTTTCTTTTTTTTTTAATAAACAAAACTTACACAAACTTACACACACATAAAATTCATTAATATTCTATTTTACATTTAAACTCTCAATAATGTTAATAGAATTTCTTATTATCGATTATTTCATTTTTTTTTTGACTTTTTCGACTTCTGTTGGTTTTTCTTCAATTATTGTTTTTTCTATTTCTTTTTTTAATAGAATAATATATATGTACAACTAAATTATTAAGTATATATATATATATATATATATATATATATATATATATATATCTGTAAATAAGTGTGCATGTATTTGTGTATATTTATATGTATTGTATTATTATTTTAAGTAATAGGCATGGCGTGGATGGTGGTGGGTATTTCTTTTACTCATTCTTTCTTCCTTCCTTTTTCACACCTTTTTGCTTCCCTTTTCTTCCTTTTTTTCTTAGTTAATTTTTACAACAAAATTAAATTAAATAGATATATATAAGAAAAAAAAGAATAAGAGAAAAAAGAAAAATCGGAAAAAAAGAAGGAAGAAAACATAAAATCACACGCAAAATCAAAACATCGAAAATTGAAATGAATTTCGAAAATTCCAAAAAAAAAAAGGAAACAAATTTTAAACAAATGCCCAACATTCTAGAGTTTTTATAACGAAATCTTCCTGTGGCGCCAGAGGTTCATTGCCATATGTGCTGCATGTTTGTGAGCGCCCTTGATTTAGATCACCATCCAGCCACAAACCAAATCGACCACTACAAGCAAAAAAATTAAATAAAATAAAACAAAATAGACATAAAAATTTAGAATTTCAAAGTAAAGTAAAAAATAGCCCAGAAAATGAGGCCATAGTAAAACTTGGATTTTTACTCTCCAGCTCCGATTGATAAACTTTCTGGATTGCCTTTTATAAAATATAGATTTTCCCCAGTCCAATGAAATACTTTAAAATTTGGGTTAAATTTGTATAAAAGTGATTCGCCTGTACCATAAAAATGATCGGATACATGTAACGCACAGGACGTTAATGCTCCAAATACCTTAAAAAGAAAGAAGAAAAAAAACAAGTAGAATCAAGATCACTCAAAGTATAAGTGCAAAATATAACAAATAAGACCAAACTCCAGATGGGATATGCAAATGGACAAGAAGACTTAGAAATGTGTCAGAAAAAGACTTCCAATTGGACAAAATAATCAAATAGCTTAATATAATTTAAAATCAATCTAAACGTTACAGACATTTTCAAAAGTATATTATACCATTCGGTATTGGTATCAAATACTATTTACACACCCAAGAAATATGTTTTGTTAATTGCATTTACTTTAATGATTACCAACCAATCAAAAGTATAATGGAATTTTGTATTTTATCTACAACAACAACAACTAGAACAACATAAAGTTCTAAATAAATAACAATTGTGATTTTTAGCTGCTGCTGTTTTTTCCTTATTATTTATTATTTTAAATTTTAATTATTAGCCTGTTTGTTATCTAATTTACATCTATTGACTTCTTGGCTCAACCAACCTGTAAACGAATTGCAATAACAATGTTTTTAAACTGCAAAAATAGGTTGAGAATAAATTAAAATCAGACGAAAAGAAAATTAATAACAGAAAGTGAAGCTAGATTTTTAGAGTATTTGTCTAATTTAGCTAAAGGTTTTTTTAAATAAATTTTCTTTTAGTTATTTGTAAAAAGAAACAGAAGTTCTACTTAACTTTTCCAATGGGAATATGAATCATATTTTTGCTTAATCATACCATTTATAGGCTACATTAAGAACAAGAAAAAATCTTTTACAAAAATATTAATTTTTATACATGCCTGTCCGTCTATCCGTCTGAGGTAAATATTCTGTCGATCACAAAAAAAAGAGTTTAAAATTTGGTGGCCAATATTGGAAGCTCATGTACATTGGTTAATATTAAAAAAGGGCCAAATTGATCCTAGGATCCGCCCACAGGGCGACGAAAAGAAGGATACATCTGTGTGTACTTTATATAAAAAAATGGTGGATAAATGGTTGGTGGTATCTAAGATTAGGCTTCAACCAAATATAATTTTTTTTAATTGTTTACACTTGTTTAATTATATTCTTAATTTTTTAACTCTTTGTGAGAACTTACATTATGTTCAGTATCCTCGATAACAATTAATATGGGACTTTCCAAACGTTGCATTTTACGATATAAGGATTTTAATGAGAAACCATGTTGCGATGTACTAAATACTAAAGACCATGAATAACCTTCGGCACGGGCAGGTAAATGACCACAAAGTTTCTCACGATGCTCTTCAGTTAGAATTTCTGTATTACCGATTAGATCTGGTATAGGGAAGTCTAAATCAAATGAACCAGTTTGAAATATTGATGTTTTACGATATTCATCATTGCTCATGGACAACACCTATCATCCATACACACCCAGGCATATAGAATGCGATTTCATATATTAACAAATAAATTGTGGCAGCAGGCAAGACAACCAGAAATCCAAATAAAAAATAAAAAAAAGCAATCAAATGAAAATTAATCCTTAGAAAATGTTTTACATTTTGACTATTTTATAAAAATGTTGCTTATTTTATTACTACCAAATATTAGCACAACGGTTTAACGTGTACATTAATACCTTACACTAAAAAATGCAATAAATTTAAAAAGAGTACAATAAAAATGGCAAGAAAAAAAATGTGGTGAATAGAAATTTCGTATTATTATTATTATTCGTAGTAAAAGAAAAATGATCGTTATTTGCTCTACTCAATAAACGATTTATGCTTCGCAAATGTTTTTGATTTTCCAAAAGAAAAAAATACAAATAAAGAAGACAATTTTATAAAAAATTGAATACGATGAATGTTTGAAGCGCACTGCCATATAAAATCACAACCAACAACAAATACTAAATAAATGTGCTAATAAAATTTGTATGAATCTCATTAAGTAGATATTTAATTAATCCATACAATAAATGTAGTTTACTTATTTGCATTTCAATTAATGAAAATATTAGATAAAGTATAAGTAGAAATGTTGTTTCAATGATAATTGCTTGATGGATGTTGTTCAGACTAATTGATGATACTTTTCTCTATGTAACGTATATCACAAGAGAGAAAGATAGTGAAAATGATCAAGTTCAAATGCTTGAACAAATAATAAAATTGTAATAATTATTTTGATAAGTTCAATAGAAAATTCTTTCTTAATGTTATGTTATATGTAAACAAAAAACTGTGTAGATAACAAATTTAGCCATACTTTTTTCACTCCTCTTCTTTCGTCAGTATAAATGCAATGCATCTAATTAATTAAAAGCACAAAAATTTTTAATTAAGCGAAATCATGTCGCCAAACTTTAAAATTGGCAAGAGCGAATTTTATAGTAGAGATAGAGAGAGGGAAAGAAAGAGAGGGAGAGAAGGAGATACACTAAGAGTTAGAAGTAAAGAAAATAAGAGAAATAGCACTGCTGAGGAAAATGGCCATTTGATGAAATAAAAATTTCTCAAAGCCTCAAACAATCTATTACTTTAGCAGTGAATCAAAGAAGAGAGGCCTTAGACCATTTTACGTATATTTCAATTGTTGGACGTCTCGGAAAATTTTCTTAAAAATTTCTAAAAAGTAGTATTCTTATTAATTTCAAAACTTCTTTAACTTAAGCCATTTGACATTTGATTTTCAACTAGAAATTTACTAATGAAGAAATGTATGCAAATTGTGAATTCAAATGTTGTAAATAAACCAGCACAATAAAACTTGAATGCATTTAGTTTCTAACTAATTTCAGATACCTTCTCTTCATTGAATTAAATTATAATAAAAATAACAGTTTGACTTGCATAATTAATGAATGCAGGGCAGATAAGAAAAGGGGACTCTTTAACACAACATTTTTGTACGACGTTTTTTCTTTTGTTGTTGTTTTTTTTTTCCCTAATTGAAATTCTTTTGATAACAAAATATAAAATGACTGTCAAAGTCTGTCATACTATGCGCAATCATCTCATACCAGTTCTCAATTAACAGTTGTTTGTGTATGCTTAATAAAGTATTATTATGCGTTTATGGTTCACAATGATGCAAAAAACTCTTAAAACTCGTAAAGGTTGTGGAGATTTCTGGAAATTGATCAATCAAAATCTTTAAATGTGAAATATTTATTTCCGTTTAGGTTATTTAAAACACGTGAAAAAACAGTTACCCAAAGAGGTTTACAATTTCTCCTACAATCATGAAGGTTTGTAATTGTTAGCATATTTTGAAAAAAGTAGCCTTACATATAAATACCATTTTGCTTAATCAATTTTTTACCACAAAAATATATCGGGACGCTTAAGTCGTGTTAATTTATTTAATTTTTTTTTAAATTCATTAAAATAGTTTGTACAAAAGTAATACAGATATAGTTGGAATCTATTTTCTGTTGAATGGTTTGCAATTGAAAAAAAATATACGTTTATTTTGATGTTTTGTAAAAAATTAGAGTCTAACTACACCGGTTGTAACGGATTAAAGGAAACAATAATTAAGAAGAACAAAAAGAAAAAAAACATTTGTCCGACTCTACATTTATTGTTTATTTTGTATATCCCCATATATATATATATATATATATATATATATATATATATATATATATGTATATAGATTGTTTTTGTATATATATAAACAAAAATACATTTAACAATAATTACAATTTTATTACATTCATCCGTGTGTTAGAAATGTTTAGTTTACAAGTATCAATTTACGATGCCGTTTTAAATAAATTTATAAAAACAAAAAAAAAAAAAGAAAGAAAAAAAATTTAAAAAAAACAATGGCACGTAACCGGCTATGAGAGAAATATGTTAGTTATAATACCTGTGTTTAGCATTAATGGCATTTTAATGCCATAGTAGTATGTTTGCAGTATTTGCTTAATAATTTTATAATTAACTGAATGATTAGAATGAAAATATTCGCTTTTCTAGTGATCATCTTTATGTAAATTTTAATCAACAAAAGACAATTAAGTCAAGGTCAAGTTGGCGAAGAGTATGCAGCCGCTTTGTAAATCCTAATAAATGCCATGTATTTGATGACTGAAGACATAAAATTCTAAAATCACGCCTCCATTTGCATGCTCATTAAGCATCATCATTCAAAACTCAAGAAAAAATTTATTTAAAAAAAATTTGGAGAAGCGTCAAATCAAATTTTTTGAAAAAAAGTCTGATAAAAATCTGCTTTATATGAGTAGGAATCTTGGGAAACGTGGTGAACGTCGGCAGTACAAAAGCTTACCAAATTTATAATTCGTTTAAGATTCTTTTAGTATGATTTTTATTATTGTTAGCAGTTTCGAAATAGCCTTAGTCCGGAGGTATTTATTTATTTAAAGATAATCCGATTTTGTTGCTTTTTTCTTATAAATGACCTTGGGATTCAAATTGGCTTTAAACGCAATTTCGCACATGTTTTTTATAATTTCTCTTCTATTTTTTGTTTTTTTTATTGAATCTTGTTTTTCGGAAAATTTAAAAAATCATTTAGAATTTCCGAGACAAACTGTTACAATTTCCAACTATGGCATATAAAATGAGTTAATGCTACTGATAATAAAATTAGACTAGAAATATGATTTTCGCTATTTTTTTTCGAACAAATTTTTACAAATTTTGTTATTAAAATATTTTGAATGCAACACAGCAAAACCTTTAAACATATGAATATTATTTGTTATTTGTTTTTGTAGTTAAGGAATATTGTGATGAGCTTATTTAAACGTTTTTGAAAAAGAAACGATTTTTGATTTCATAAATTTTTCCCTTCCATAAAATTAAAAAAATATATTTTAAACTCTTTCAAAATGTAATACGAATTATATTATTAACGAGTTTGCTTCTTTTTTTGATTTATGGCATTTCCGTAAAGTAAATAAAAATTCTATAAATGAGAAAGTATGGCTCGACACGTCATTTACGTTTGCAGTTTGTTTATAAACTGGTCGCATTACACATTTAAAATACGTTGTAAAAATACAACAGTAAAACCACCTACCAACAACAACAAAACTAAAAAAGAAGTATTATCCAGATGTGGAATTATCCAGATGTGGAATTGAAAAGTAACAGCATAAAGTGAGAATATATAATTTGAAGTACAGCGTGTTTATAGTTTTTTACTTTACTCAATTTTCATTCAATTCGAAATTTTTTATTTTCTTTTCTTAGTATTTTGATTATTTTAATTTTTTATCTTCTCTAAGCATCGTTTAGTATTCTCTCTAGTCCAAGAGAAGAGGTACAAAACAGTTTGTGTTCTCTTTAAGAATGATGTACTTAATACCAAATCTTCATCCTCTAAATTATTCGCTACTTTCTTTACATCATGATTTGTTTCGCTTTATAGAATAGTATTGGGTTTCACGTGATGTCCACGAATTTCTTGAAATTCCTTCTATAAAGTTCCTTTTAATTTCTCTGCATTGCAGCACCTTTAAATTTAGACTGTTGTTCTTCAATAATCCTGGTTTTCTTTCTTGTAGACTGGGCCTAAACAAAAAAACTCATTTCCAAACCACTGAGAAAATTCTTATTTGTCCATTCAAATTAATGCTCCTTAAATTAAACTTTCACCTGTAAACTAGTTGTCCGAATGCTGTAGAATATCGCCAAAACATTGAAGAATGCTATTTTTAAGAAAACACATGGTTATGCCATGCCAAGGGGAGGCATTGAATAATTTCCTCCTCAATTATTCCAATTATTAGAAAATTTTTCATTACTCTTTCAAATAAAATTTCAAATCGTTTCATTGTAGGACAGAGAGAGAGAGAGATTTTAATGTTAATAATGATAGCTTCATTCATCTGATTTAACCAGAGTTATAATGAATTTATTTGAATGTTGTTCAAACTTACCGTTGCCCCATGCATCTCACCGCTTTCATCCAATAAACCTTCGAGATTCTCTTCATTTTTTTTTATATACGCTTGAGAATGTATGTACGATGAGGATGGCGATAGCGATGATTGTGATGGTGTTGGTGAAGGTGGCGGTGTCTGTGGACGTGCTTTTGCGGCTGCGGCTAAAGCACGTGGCAATATTAAGTGGCCATAATGTAAATGTAACCAATGTCCCCATTTACGGCCAGCCCAAGCACCACCCAATGCTAACACACAAACTGACAAGAACATTAACATTTTACGTTTTTCTTTTCTAAAAAATTAAACACTAGCCGCGCCAGAAATTAACCAAATCAAACAGGTGGAGTTGTTGAAAATGTAAATGCTTAGCCTTTTGTACGTCGTTGTGGATTCATACAATTATTTATAATTATTTATATTATTATTACTGTTGTTATTATAATTATTATAATTGTCTATTTGTTATTTAATATATTCACCAGTATTTTTAGAACGTTTTTTTTGTATGTAAACAACAACAATAAATGGTAAGAAGATGCTGGTGATATAATTTGAATAAGATTAAACGGTGAACAATTAATTTTAAAAGCTTTGTATTGAATTGGCTCCTTGTCTTTCCCACGCTTCTTATATGATTTGTTTTCAAAAGCCGGTACACAATTTCTCTTTCTGTAACTCTCTCTTTCGTTACATCAAAGCAGAGAATGTTCTTTAGTATTCTTCTCTTTAGGCTTATTAAACTTTGTTGATGTTATTATAAATTTTTTTATCTACGATGAAATGGGCTTGCCACTTACTCTCATTCTATTTTTAAGTTTTCCGTTTTTTCTTTTCTCGTTTTAGTTATTTTTGCTTTAATTTTTCTTAATGCTTTTCTACTCTTTTCCATTTTTTTTTGATAATAATAATAATTAAAAAAATATGTTTTTATGTATAAATTGAGGTAGAAATGTTCCGATTAAAGTAACCACAAATATGAACGATTACAACACGAGTAATAATAATGTGTGAGTCATACTTTGGTAGATAATAATATGCTAAAATCAACTGAGAATAATTTTTGTTAGAAGTTTTCTTGTTTTGTTTCTTTTGTGTTCTTTGATAAATGCGTTGTAATAAACAAACAAACAAACAACTACATTACGAATTCTCTTCATAATTTTTATACTCTTTCATATGCGCTCTCTCTTTCTTTCTTTTAAATTTACTATTCTCTTAAATTATGTATTTTGCGTATAAATTGTTGCTTTATAGTTGAATTATTTCCCCATGTTTGATGTACTTCTAGTGCTGTACAAGACAGATACAGTAATGGCCATTAAATATATAGAAAAAAAAAGCATGTTAGAATAAGAATTCTTAAATAACCATATACATCACCACTTTGCCTTATGTGATGTAGAAGACCAAGAAAGTAAATATAAATTGTAATTTTTATGAATGATTTGAAAAGTGACAGGGGGTTGGGGTTTAATAAATAAATGGATTGACTTGAATCAAAATGCTATAACGTATATTGACTCTTTCATCACAGAGGCGTCATATAATAAAATTCGCCAAATCCAACTTTATACCAAATAATTTGAGTAAAATATCTGTAAAATTGCTTGGTGTAGCTTGATTACAAATTTACTTGAATAGATGCTTTTAAATGGACTAATAAAAAGACATTTTTCAATCAAATTAGGTGGTGACACAGAGTCGCGATCGATACAATAAACTTTTTCTGGATATGTTACAAACATCTACAATACCATTCTGTATCATAAATGATGTAATGTATTCTAAACGTCTTAATTGATCCAGGGTCTAACTCTTAAATACTCTAAGCCACTCTCACCTAATACGTTAAGGGAAAAAGTCAAAAATATGAATCAAAATAACTTGCAAAAAGTGCGACTGTACCAATTCACTAATTTGTGAAAAGTGTAATAAGTTCTGGGGGCGCGTTTGTCCACTTGAATCACTTCGATTCATGTATTTAATGTACAAATTTAGAGTTCCTTTTTTTATGATGTTACACATAACTGGATAAATTTATAATATATACAAGTTACTTGTAAATATAATTAAAAATTTATAATATATTAAAAGCTTTTTCTATAGTTGCAAAAGAAACAGCCAATTGCGTTTGATTATTAGTCGCTTTATTTGGGTGGAATAAATAATGAAAAAATAAATGCGCTTAAATTATTAGTTAACTGAAACTGTCAATTGTTTAAATCAACAATTGACAAGTTGAATTTGTTGATTTACTTGATTTTATTGATTTGCTGCTCTTTTTGTATTAATTTGAAATTTAAATTTAATCGGTTCATTACTAATTTGTTTTTTGCTTTGTGTAGCTTTCATTCGTTTTTGTACAATAATTATGCGTACACATCGTTCGCTATACTAATTATCATTATAAAGAATGAAAAAAAAAAGAAAACTGCTCCCATATACAGATATGTTGTTTAAATTTAATGAATTACTGGGCATTCACTAAAAAAACGTGATTTCTCAGTTGACAGTTGAAGAATTTATACAGAACAGAATAAATAATTTAAATACGATATATCGTAAAGTAGGGTGTAGCAGCAGAAAGAACGAGAATGTAGAAGAAGAATAGAGCAACAGCATTAAAAGCAATAATGTATGTATAAATAATTACGTATATATAAATTATAAAGATTTATAAATAAATTTTGCAGTAAAGACAGAAAACAAATAAATTGATATAAAATTGATATTAGATTCTTTTTATTTAATTCGTCTAGTTCTAGGCGTTCAGCATCTAGTCTAATGTCGATTGTAATGCTGTTGCTACTTTTGCTGCTCGTGATAGTTCTATGATGGCGCGTCTACATTCTTGATTTTTTATTATAATCATTATATTAAAATTAATTTTTTATAAATTACATTCTCGTGTCACATATTACAAATGACATTAATTAATTACTTAAATACTTTGTATGGTAATAAAATTCATAGAAATTTTAACCTAGAAGTATCAGTAATTCATAATAAATTGGCAGCGAATTAATATCTTTATTATTCCATCGAAAGAATGTTGAAACTTGTTGAAAGAAATAAAAAAAAGCAACACAAATATACACAAAAAAATTCCATTTGTATTTGAAGAAATATTTGTTTTATAATATTTATTTGTTTTGTTGTTGTTTGGAAAATAATTTTGTTTTTTTAATCCATGAAAAATGTAAATAATTGTAGTTTTTTCATAGCAAACTTCACTTGCAGCAGATTTTTTTTTAGCAAGGAAAAAATTAAAGCCATATTAAAAATCTGCTACTATTTATGGGAAAAAAAGTTGTCTATTGAAGAAAGGTTAATGATCCCAAAAAAAAAAATAAATAAATAAATCTGATTCTCAAAAATTTCGTTGCATAATTTTTTGATTGGGATTTCAAAAGGACAGTAGAAGCTGATCGAAAGTGCGAAAGTTCCGAATTCACTGAAAGTTGTAATTTCTTGAATTCAATCTTTCATTCATTAAAATATTTTGATTATGACTATCAGAAAATAGTTAATTAAATTTAGTATGTTTTTCCTTTAATTATCACAATAAATTATTATATAGAATTAGAATTAAATTGTGATACAGTATGAAGAGATAGGAAATAATAGTGAAGTGTTTTGAGGGATTAAACTTTTCCGATCCAAAATGTTACAAATTTTTCATTAAATTTTTATAATTTTTTCAATTAACAATTTAAAAAATTTCATAATTTTCCTCTACATTTTCCGGCCACGTCAATTTATACTTTTCATTATTATTATGCAGTGGAAGAGAGCAGTAAATTACTTTCCCCCCCCCTCATCCCTCGAGACAATAACAATTTTCTGCTTTATAGAAAATTGTGATTTTGAATAGAACGAAACAAACAAAAGAAAGCAACGACCATTTTCACAAACACAAACAAAATAAATTACAAGCACAAAACAATAAAACCAACAACAAAAAAAAACGAACAACAAAAACTAACATTAAATATTTTTACGGTAAGTAAATCAATTTCACCGTTCAATGTTGAATTGTTCTATTTTGTTTAGCCTTTCTTTTTGTTATGGTGCGATATATAAATTAAAATTGATTGATTCAGAAAAACAAATAGATGTCTCAATAGATCGAGTCATGCAGAACAGGTGTTGGGGTGTGATGAAGAATGATATACTTTCTGCACTTGTATACACATTGCATACACAAGTACAAGGTAAAGGTAAACAATCATCCATTATTATTATTATTATTATGATAATGGCAAATAACAAACGGCCGGACAGAGCAAAACAAAAAAAAAAACAATAAATAAATAAAACAAATTAAAAGCATCCCGCTTTTGCGATAGTTTTGCTTGCCTAACTTTTCTATCAGCTCTCCCTCTCTTTTATCAGTGTTACGTACGAATTACAACGAGCCATTGTGTACAATGCGTGCACTATTACGTCATTAGATTATCGCATTTGATTAATCTCTTAAATACGATTAATCTATAAAGGTTTGTTAGAAAGACACAAGTATAACAAATCATTCATTTAAGTACTCTAAAGTGATGCAAATTATTCATTGCTCAAGTTTGATTCAAAAGCATAAACGTTTGCGGGAAATTTTTGAGTTAAATTCGACGAAACTATATAAAAGCCATATGGTCGGTACAAAAACTCATTGACACGTTTTAGTACTCTTTTGAGTTAATTTCAATGAAACTTGTTAAAAGGCATTTGCTTCGAAAGTTCATGTATTGAGAGATATTAATTGGGTTAAAGGATCTACGTAGAAAAGTCGGTCCCTTTTTTGGTCGTGTTACGGAAAAATTTTTCATCATTATATTGTGTTGTCGTACAGTTTAAATAAAATATAACAATGGCCTTTCCTTTGCTTTTTTTTCAAGGCTTTGAATATCAAGTCATATTAATCAAGTTAATCTGTGTATTTAAACTATTTCCGCTAGAATTGAAAGATTAAAGAAGAGGTTCAAGTCCAGATGCAAATTTCACTTAGATTTTAAAGAGAAGAAAAATCCACTCCGTATTTATGAAATACTTAAGTATGATTAATTTCATTTTAGAAGCGACCAATCCAAATAAAATAGTAATATGTAAATTACATAACAAAACTAATTATGCTTAAATAAATGCTCAATCTATCACTGGTTTTTGTTTCCCTCTCCCCCTCCTCCATGAAAATTTTCAATAATTTTTTTTGCTTTGTGAATAATTTTTATAATGAAATATAAAATTTGAAATAAACTATTTTACCTTATTTTTTAAGTATTGTGTAATTTTCTTAAATTTCTTCGCTTTCACATTCATTTTTGCTCAGTATATTTTTTTTATTGTTACAATAATATCACTGGCTGTTATTACTTTCCTTTGAACTTTCTTTCCAATTCGCACTTTCCACTTTCAAACACGTTCGCCAAATTGTATTTGAAGTGATTTTGAATTGAATTTGAATTAAAAAAAAAAAAGAAGCTATCTTTTCACTTTTTTTCACTAAGAAATATTTGTCCCACTGATAATTGACCGTCCGTCTGTGTATTGATGTGACACTGACTGATGAAATTGATGAATTTGTATTTTTGCTGTTCTATTGTTATTTTGCTTTCTTAAGCGATTCTCTTAGTTTTGCCAAAATGTTCAAGTTTGCAATATGGAAATGTTGATTTGTTTGTTTTTTTTTCTTATTCTGGCCTCTTCTCTTATCTTTTATCGCTTTGTATTTTATGTATTATTAAAAAAGGAGAGTTGGAAAGTATTTTTCCAAACCACAACAAACGCTTAAGAAACACAAATTGTGACTGGGCGCATAAAAATAATTGTCTAAATAAAAAATTTAAAAAAAACAAGAAAACAAACAAACAAAAAAAAAAAAGAAAAAGAAAACTGGGTTTAAAACGGTGTTTCAATTTTAAATAACAAACGCTCGGCTTTACACACAAACATGCACATATATGTATGCATATTTCATACATACTTTCGTATCCGTACATACATACATATGTATGGTGTATATAAATATGTATATATTTATATATATAAATGGTCTGACAGCGTAACAAGTGTATGGACATGACCATGTTGATGGTAGGGCGATTTTTGTATGTTTTTACGTATTTCTCTCCTTCTCTATTTCTCCGTTTCATTATCTTTTAATCTATATCTTTCTCTCTCTCTGTTTCATTATTTATGGATTAGTCTGAACAAATATTAACGGGAATCTCAATATTTAAACAACCCCAAAGAGAACTAAATTATTTTCTATAAACTTTCTATGTTTTTTGTATTGGGAGAAATATTACTGTAAAGTTCAAAGGCTCTTTTTATTAGGTTGTGAAGTTCGCACAATTTAATAAGTAAACCACAAGGCAGCAGCTCCCTTCTCTTCCTTTTGTTGTCTTTTTATCAATTAAGAAAACTGTTGCCAAGAAGTCATTAAAGTTTGTCTATGCTGCTATAGACAAATTAGCATTATGGGAAAAATTATTGCATCAAATGCTCCAAATTAATTTAAATCATAAAGTATTTTCTCTTTTTTGGCTTGCAGAACTGGATAATATCTTGGACTAACTGGCCCAAAAATTGTTTTGAAAGTTTTCATTACAATTTGCAATTTTAATAATTAAGTTCCCGTTTATATTTGTTCATTATGATTTATATATTTGTACATACATATGCATGTTTTTTGTTTTGCTTGCTGCCTGGTTTGGGTTGTGACTTGTTTACTTTGTTCGACGGTTGGTTGGAGAAGAATGAATTTAAGATTTAGTGAGTATGATACACACACTTGCATTGCCAATCTCTGCTTATATATATATATATATATATATATATATATATATATATATATATATATATATAGGTGTATATATAGTTTATAATATGAATGATCCACTCAGTGCACTTAATGCAATAAAGCATTGCGGCGTAAAAGGCCGTTTTATGTTGACATTATGGTTACGGTAAAAAAAATTTTTTGTAACTATAGAATTCGTTTATCTATTATTCACGCTTTTTATACATTTAGTACTTATATATTTTTTTTATAATAATCACTGTATAATAATCACAACAATAATAATGATAGTGATAATAATAATGAAAATAAAATTTGCATTCAACCATAATGTAAAAAAATAACGATGATAACGATGCTTTTTGCTTGTTTGTTTTTTCTTTTGGCTTCTTCTGAGATATGAAAGAATTTTATTTTTATTATGCATGAATTATAGCAGAAATCTTTGGAAGAACAAAAACTACAACAGCAACAACATTTATTATTGTTTATTCCATTATAATAAATTAACGATAATTGCAAGTTAATAATCAGACAACAATAACAAATACTGAAATGAAATTTTGTAGATTAAAAAAAAAAACAAAATAATAAATTAAAGCATTACTACTACGATCACATACAAAAAAGTCATCTTCAAGAATTTATTACCTGCAATAATTGCACACATTATTTGAATTATTGAAATATTTTCCGATTCTTAAGTGATACAGTCATGCAAAATGTGTTCATTTTTACTACTACATTTGTCCAATATAAGTTGTTCAATAAATTATGGGAATGGAAATGGAAAACACAAGAAAGCGTCGTCTTGGAACTCCTATCCTTTGCTGATAATTTTGTAAAATGTTTTCTAAAAGAAATTAGAAGGCAAGCCATGTTCCGCTTCAGTAACATCTACCGGGCAGTATAAAAACTGTGACTCAAGCTAAATAAACGCTTTTTTTTGTTAATTTCATTTAATCAGTTTAATTGAATTCGATTAAGTCAAGGTGATGATAATTAAAAACAAGTAAGGATATTATATTTGCCTGAGGCCAAATCTTGAATACCCATCGCACATACATTTTAATATTGCGACTTAGACCCTGATTCAGTTATACTTATTTTTTTTTTGGTAGATAGAAAACGTAAACATTACAACTTGAAAATTTAGTATTGTCTAGCAGGCGTGGCTGATTTACATGATTTTTGGATAGATACTTTAGAATAATAGCTTTTCCTTATTGTCCTTTGACCGATTTTTTTCATTCTCAATATCAACTTTCTGCCAAATTAGAGCTCGATATTTCTTCTATTGCGCCCGGAAGAATGTTACCAGGGCAGACGGACAGAGACAGAAACAGTCTAAGTTAATTCAGAACTTTCATTTCATTTCTAATCAAGAATATATAGATTTTGTAAGATCTTCGATGCTTCCCTTTTAGATATTACCAAAATAATAACAAAATGAATATATCCCCAAACTTCTGCGTGGTAGGTGTAAAAAAACTGCGTAATAAAATCAATTTATTAAGTGAATGAAACGTGCCGTTTTTTTTGTGCTTTTGAGTGCGCTTGTGCATTCTACACGTGTATGCATATAAAAAAAGTACAACGCTAAGGATGAAAAATTCTATTGCACATTAAAACAACTACAAAAAGAATAATTAAATTACATTATATTTTTTGAAAAAAAGTAACTATTATCAAGCCTTACTAAACCATCAAAAACATCATTAATATTATATTAACACAAGAGAAATTATTGAAAAACAGTTCTAAGGTAAAAAAGAGAAGAACAAAATGTGTGATATTTTTTTTTGTTTTGTTTTTTTTTTTAATAAAACCTAACCTCGCCACCCAGTAAGTCCATTTCATGCGATGCGGCATGCGATGCCGTTTTAATGATGTTGTAGGTTTTGGCAAACGGCGCCTTAATGAGCTGATTCAATAAATTCATTTTCACGTTAATGTGAACAATATTTGTTCATGCGTTCGTTTCATTTGATTTCAATAAACGAACATAATTTGTCAAATTATTGTCGTTTTTTTTTTAATTGCGCACATTTAATTTAAGATGAGGAAACAAGGAGAAACAGGCATGGGATGATAAAAGGAATATTCAAATTGAAGTTCGACGTTTCAATTTTCATTTTTTTAATATTTTGCAACAAAAATCGCGTAATAATAATAAAAAAAAAAAATAAAAAACAGACATAATCAATAAAGATATTTCATAAAGAATTTTATCCACATATTTGTTTTTTGGAAATATACTTTTCTGGGAATATTGAATATAAGTAAATATATATAATAAAAACTTACCTCCCACGATTCACGTGTTATATCACCAATCTCTTCACTGTCGAAACTATTTGAACGTGAACCAGATTTTTTACTATCATTATGCGTCCATTCTGTATTATCTTGTATTAACTCAAAACCGCGACTTTTAATTTGCTCTTCATTCAATTTACCATATAAATGAGGTACCCAGGTATTCATAAAACGATATAATTCATCAACACTATAATAATAAGAAATAATAAGAAAATAAAATTAAAATGATACAAATTTAATAAAGGAAAGTTTTCTTTTAATTTTGCAAATTTTTAAAAATAAATACCGATTCTTAGGTACACTAAACCAATATTCCGGTCGCAATTTATTTTTACCATATGACATAACTGATGTGGGTAATGGTACCGTACGACCAATTGGCTTGCCCATCCTTAAACGTAAATATAATGGTGGATCGGGACAGGCACGGGCCGGTCTAGGTATAAGTTTATCAACACTAACAAATAATTCCGGTTTATCATCCACAGAAACCATAGAACGATAATCTAATTTTGGTTGTGATTTATTCATCTCTTTACCTTTTAATTGACTGGTTGCAGCGCTCTCTGAACGCATAAAAGTGCCAATTGAGGAACGTCTTTAACAAAATATTTTTAAAAAAAAATCATATTGTAATTAATTATGATAATGAGAATCATTATTCTAATCTAAAAATCTATAAATTTGGGCATTGTAATATGAAAAAACAATAATAATAATTACAACTAATTATAAAAATCTTCAAATTAATTAGTTAATGAACCAATGGCAACGACAATATAAATGAAAAAGATTAATTATAATTAATTAATATTTTTCATTTAATTATTTATATAAATGATGGACAACATTCATCTAAAATGTTACAGATATTTGTGTAAAATTGCAAAAAAAAAAAGAAACAGGAGAAATAGGTAATGAACATATATACAAACAAATACATAAATTACTAA
The DNA here is from genome assembly GCA_023089585.1 of Melophagus ovinus. Lineage (NCBI taxonomy): Eukaryota > Metazoa > Arthropoda > Insecta > Diptera > Hippoboscidae > Melophagus > Melophagus ovinus. Next base: position 9,664,636 of record JAKKIB010000177.1, read on the forward strand.
ATTACAATAATTAAACAAAATGTGGGCAGGCTAGTACTATTGTGCCAAAAAAAAAAAAACCAAAAAGGGACAAATTGATTTTTATAATTGGAAAATATTGCACATCTAAAAACAATTATCAGTATAACACAGAGAAAAAGAATGGCAAAGAGAGAGAGGGAGATATGCATAAGAAATGTGTTGTTTAAATTTGTTGTTGTCGTTGTTGATTTGTGCCCAGAAATGTAAGACTAATAATAAGTGAATTGAAGGAGAGACAGAAGTGCAAGAAAAAGTTGGAGGAGAAGGGGCCACATTTACATTAAACATCCAAATCTTACCCAGTGGTGATATGGCTCTCCGAATGTATGGAATGTGGCGTTAACGGAGGCACCGGTGAACCACTAGAATCTTCGGATGGCGTTTTAGAAAATAAATTACCACTCAATTCTGATACTAATGTTATGGGTGAACTATACGATTTTCGTCAGGTAAATTGATGAAATTTTTTATTTTTGCAATGATTAATATGAATGAAATGAAATGATTTGGGCATGTGAAATTTAATGGCCGGCCGATAGTCATTTGTTAGTAATGTCCATGAATATATGTATGTATGAGTATATGATGTTATTTTTAATAAAATACGAAAAGAAAATGAAAAAAAAATAATTATTGATACATTTTGCGGCAGTTTTTTGTAATACCGTTCCGATATGAACGCATAATTTTTTTTTTGTTTTTTAAATTTCTTAAGAAAGATAAAATAAGGAGTGACATTATCAGCATATGGAATAAATGGGAATTATTATAAAAAAAAAAATGTTTTTTGGAAATTGCTTTGCTCTCACCTGGAAAATACTTTAGAGAAGACACTTTGATTTGAATCTGCCGTATTTGGCGCTGATTCAGTATCTAAGGATTTTCCAATACTATTGGTAGCACTACTGCTTGTAGTTGTTGGTGTTCCACCGCTTTCACCAGTTAAACCCTCCACCCAAGTAAGAGGATAAGATAATCGCTTTAGCATTTTATTTTTTTTATCAGCATTTTTATCAGCTTGACCAACAGTACTACTAACTGTATTCGATTGCGGCGTTTCGTTATTATCATCAACACTGAAACTGACACTTGATGTTTTTTTCCGTGCTCCAACATTAGCACTTGCGACACTAAGTCCACCAGTACCACTACCACCACCACTACCTCCAATATCTTGAAAGCCAGGTAATTGATTTGTGGAACGTGGCGGTGATTCACTTAATGGTGTAGATGAAATAGCCTTTGGCGGTATCCAATCTGAACTTAAGACAATATCAGCATCACTATATACAGTTTTCTTTGGTATTGGCTGTATATTTGTTATTGGATCGCGTATATCAATGCCAGAATCGTAGCATGTTTGCTTTGTTAATTGTGCCATATGTTCTGGATCTAGTGTAATGAGCATGGGGGTACCATTTATATTACCTGCATTAGTTGATGAAGTACCACACATAGATGATGAACCTGAATGGCCATCATGACCACGTGCCTCGCTGTCCACAGTAGCATTTGATTCATTATCACCTTCATCTTCCGATGATCTTCGAGAATTAGACATATATAATCTAAGTTGTATCAAGTTTGTTGATTTCATGATGATGATGATAATGATGGTGTAATGATAACAGCCAGGCATCATATATATATTTATACACAAATATATATATATTGAATCAATAACATGAACATATGAATGAATTCAATTCCAATTAACCAAAAGTAATAAGTAAAAGCACTACTGTCCCGATTAGGGTTAATGTTAATTAAAGACTCAACAAAATGTATCAAAATGCTAAGATATTAAAAAAAGCTTTTGAAATATTTTATAAAAACAATATTTTTAGGATCTTTATATATACATAATGGCTAATTTCGAAAAAGAAAAAAATCGAACTACTTTTACCAAAAAAATTTAAAATATTCTATGAAATGATATTTGCTGTAGTATGCAAAATAACTTGCATTAATATGGATATGCGATTTCTTTCTTTATCTCATACCTATCTTTACTGGGTATAGCCCAATGGTGATCTAATAGACTCTTACGCCGCTCCTCCAGCATACTAAGTGATGTTGGTGATGATGATGATGGTACTGGTTTATTTTCCTCTTCCAATTGATCAATAACCGTTATACTATTAGAATCATATGTATGATCACCAACAATGATTTCTGTTACAATACCTTCTTTGGTTTGTTGCTCTATAACTTTTTGGTTATTTTCGGCTACATGTTCAATGGAGGAAGGAGTTAATGTGACATTTACTTTATCAGATGCTTCTGTTTTATGTTCAATCTTTTGCTCATCACTCTGATTTTCTAATTGTTGTGATTCTGCTTCTGCTTCTGATTCTGATTGCTGCTGCTGCACTTGTTGATCCTCTAGTTGTTGCTGTTGTTCTTGCTTTTGCTCTAATACTACTTTTGGATAATAAATTTCTTGCTTTTCACTATCAGTAAGATTCGTTGAAGTGTCGGTGAGAGAGCTTGAAGCGAAATCACCTGAAACACGCATATGGGCTATATCGAGAAATATGGCAGCATTAACGCATAATTCCATGGGTGCTATAACACCATAACTTTCTGGTCCATGTTCAATTACCAATGGATCAGAGACATTGGGATCAAACATTACTGCATTTGGTGTAACTAAAAGAACACCACCAACTACACCCTGTCCATCCGTAATGTGACGAACGTTAATTTTAAGGAAACGTTGCGTTATAACAGGATCATCAGCTTTATCATTTCTATTATTGTTGTTGCTATTATCTTCACAATCTATGCGTTCGATACGCCCTGGTTTAGGTGAACCCGGTCTTAGGCTTTCCAATATATCTCCATTACGCCAGAAAACAGCGGTATGCATTATTATTATTATTATAAAAGCAGTGTAATACACTTGTACACAAATTTAAATTTTAGAATAAGCCATAAAGTCAAAAACACAAATTGACTAAGCAACTGCAACAAATAAAAATAAAAGCAAATCAAACCATAATAAAAAAGAAAAATAAACTTGACTAACTTAACAATTTAGAATGCATGATAAAAAGTGTTGACGTATGTGAGAAGAGAAAAAATAATAAAACTAAAAATAAAAACAGAAGTAAGCAAGAATTCAATGAACTTGACAACTCTATTTATTTTCTGTATTTCATTATTCAAACAAAGAAACAAATGACTACCTCAATTTTCCTAAGAATTTCATTTTTTTTTTCAGTTTGAATTCTCTTATGCCTAAAACGGCACTAAATGTTAACTTCTCTGAATTAAATAAATTAGACGGTTACTCTGGATAACTGTACTTTATGTCAAAGAGAAATTTTACAGTTACATATAAATACTTCATATTATACAGAAATAATTTTCTGTTCACCATTTACAGTTATTTTTCTATTTCTTTTTAAAAACTAAAAAGCCAGAAAAGAATAGCAATTTAAATACAATTGTTATTATTGTTAACGTAAGAAAGCACAAAAATTTTCTATAGAGATTTCAAGTCCATTCCATTTTAGTTTTGTACAAAACTGGCTCAAATTTCATAATACATAAATAGCAAATTGTCAATAAAAATGAGGAAATGGAGCAAATGTAAATGTAAACATATTCTTTCTTGATTAACCTAGTAATTCCTACACCAAGTTGGCATACTTGCCGTTAGAGATTGGCGCATATAAGCAAATGAACTATTTTATTACTTACCAGTTAATACCTTTTCATTATCGGCAGATAATTTACGTTCAACTGGACTAGATTTGTCTAAAGTTTTAACATCTGAGTTATCATTATTAGGATTTAATTCATTTTGTTGTTGGGCACTTTTATCTGGCACCAATAACTGTTGTCCTGGATATATGAATGAACTATTTAAACGATTCAATTGTGTTAATTCGGATGGCGTTGTATGGAAACGTGCTGCTACCGAAGTCAATGTATCACGACTACCAACAGTATAATTAATTGTTGGTATTGTTGGCATAGATGACTTTTTGCGTTCATCTATAAAATACAAATTTATAATTATACAAATCCAATATTATATATATATATATATATATATATATGAATAAATTATACATCTATTTGTGTGATGCTCCATTTGAATTGATTTTATTGTGATTATTTGTTCAAAATTTTTATACTGATTCAATAAAAATTTATTGGATATTTTAAAATTTGCCGTTGCAGAATAAACTACAGCATACTCGAAAATGTAATCATAGTTTGATTTTCGAGAATTACTGTTTAGCGTTGAATGTTGTGAAATACGACGATAAATTTTGACAGACATTTCTTTAATTAATAATTTCACTACTTTAAACCATAATTTTTGATCAATTTTTCAAATAGTTTCAATTTTTATTCAAAAAAAAAAAAAAAAAAATAATAATAATAACAAAATCCAAATAAAACCGTTATAACATCAATAAATAACAGTAAATAACAGTAAATGTTAAGCAATGTTGAGAATTAAAAGCAAAATGAGATTGAATGAGTGTTAGAAATCATAAGACACAAAGAAATTTAATTATTAATGCTATCCGTCAAACCGCTCTTCGTATGACTATGACCGTTTAAGAACTAACTTAAATAGAAGGAGTGAGTACTAAAGAAAATTTTTTTCAGAATTGTTTATCTTCATTTTGCTATGTTTTCTCTTATACTCTTTTTTACTTTTCATTTCATTTGTTTTCCTTACAGAATTTTTTTTTTGCTTAGATGAGCAAATGCTTTACACTTTGTGGCAAGATCATATTATCAAAGACTATATAAAATAGTTTATATAGCCTTTGATATTATGTGCTACTTGTTACACAGGATGATCATACTAACGAACTTTCATATTATATATATACATATAATCATATGCATATGTAGAGGTGTAGATGTTTATATACTTTATATAAAAATGTAGGCAGTTTGATAAGTTTGCAGAGAGCAATTTTCTGTTTTCTTCATTTTTTTAAGCATTTTCATTTCCTAAAATTATTGAACTATCTTTATATAAATTTTTAACATGAAACATATAAATTAGGTAATTTGTTAAATGACTGACTGGTTGTAGCTGATATCTTATCAATTATATGTTATTTATATTTTTAAAACATATTTTCTGCATATATATTTTCACTCAATCAATTAATGGCCAACGGTTATGTGACATTACCATAATTGTTTGTATCATAAATTTCCAAATTATTTATACCGTAAAATACTTTCCATAGAAAGGTGCAATAACTATGTGTGACTACATGGCGCAACTAAAGTTGAAATATTAATTGATCCTCTAACAAGTGGAGGATCACAGGGATCTATTACTTTGAAATAAAGAAAAAATTTTAAAAAGATTTCCAATATTAGTAGATTTGTAATTTTTGTTTTTTTGAAACTTTTTCTAAATATATTCTATGTTTAGCAGCCTGAAGGTAATTGAGTCATATCAATATTATAACTTCGTTTTCTTGTACTTTTTAATTTAATATCAATATTTTGTAATAGAATAAAAATCTTGACCACCAATCGAAGTATACAAAAAAAAAATTGCGGCAAACAAGCTTTTTTGATTAGCTTTTAGGGCCTTACTTAAGCATTGATACATTCGCTTTAAAAGGAAATTCTTATAAAGGCAGAAAGAGAAACAGGAGCACTACGTAAATGTAATTAAAAAGTTTTCAATTTATGATTCATTTTCATTGTTTTCCATCAAATCGAAAAACCTTATTGCCTTAGATGCTTGAGTCAATTAATAAATTTAAGCCTAAAATTATGTTACAAAATTACTAATCAAAGCATACCATTGTTGAAAAAAATTATTGGTGTAATTCAGCAAGAGCTTAAAGAATTTTTTTAATGTACTTACTTAATCTATCAACCGTTTCAAAACGTTCTTCTACTTTAGATCGCAACATGTCTAAATCGAATGGTGCAGCAAGTCCATGATCTACACTGCGTGATTTACTCCTGCAAAACACACATAAAAAGAGACATAGAAAGGTGAAATATCAAATAAAACTAATTTCATTTAATATTTTTTTTTTTTACAAATATTTACAAAAAGTCTTAATAATATGTAAGAAAAAAAGAGAAAACCGAACGAAAAAAATTAACCAAATCCATTGTTACTTATTTCATTTATCTGCGAAGGTTATTCAATAAGTTAATAGAACAAAAACTTTTTAAACAATCTAAATATTTAAGTTTGTCAATTAAGTAAATCAATTTCTTGTATATACAATAAAATTGTTACAATTCATGTTATGATTCACCTCTTCGTTTTGTTTACATAATTATTATTACGCAATAATTATTTTGTTTGTTTGCATTTTAATAAAATATTTTATAATTTATAATAAATGATATAAATTAAAAAACAAATATGTACATGATTTTCTGCATTGTTTTCTTTTTTCTATATTTTATAATGCATTTGTTATTTTAATATTAATATTTATGAGAATAATTGTAAAAATATACCAAAGTCAATTTCATGGCCTATTAATTGAAAAGTAAGTTTAAAAGTCTCAAAATATTTTTGAATATTGTTAAAAATATTTTACAGAAAATGCTTAACACATTTTTGCTATAGATATATAAATGTACACATACATACATACAATTAAGTTGGAGTACAATGAATTAATCAATCAATTAATTAACGGCGTAATTAAAATACATTGATTGAAAATTTCTCCATTTACATAAATAATAAATTAATTGTGTTGATGGAAAAAGGTTGAGATAGTTTTGTTTTTTGATTTTTGTTTTTTTCTTTTCGTAATGTGCAAAATTATTTAATAAATAATAGAATATGTTAATTATTAAGTTATCCAATTAATATTTTCGATTATGTTAATCGTATACATTATTTTGCTTTACATTTATTATGAACAAAACAATGAAAGGAGTAAATAATTTCAAAAAATTACGTCACAAGTGACTCTTGGCATATATTTATATATCAGAATTATTATTTTATAGTTATGGAAAAGAAAGAAAAGAGTAAAAACGGATTTCAAAAAAAATTCAAAGGATTAAAAAGGCTTTAAAAAGAAATTTAAAATAAAAAAAAAAACGCTCAACATTTATTGCACAACTTCTATTTTAATATGTAGATATACATATTTAAAAAAAAAAGGGAACGAAAAGGATTAAAAGAGGACTTTAAAGTTCTAGCCAAAAAGAATATGGTTCAAATTCAGAATTTCTATATTAGATTTATATTGAAGCAAGTATTAAAAAAGTATTTGAAAAGACCTTAGAGAATAACGCACAATATTCTTTTTAGAAATTTCATGTTTACTTTAAACTTAAATAAAAAGGGGTAAAAGACGTTTAGATGGGTCTTTAAAGAGAAGTTTTAATATAAATTAAGCAAATAAATATTGAAAAGGTCAATTAATTTCATTTCAAAACTTCCATATTGAAATGAAGAGTAACTAAAAAAAAAACTCTTTTAAAATGAATATTAATTAATATATTTACATAATTATTATTGATTTTGGTGTAATAATTTACTTACCGTCTCACTGGTAAATTATCAAAACTACGTGATATGACCGTAGCATCTTGACTAGCTCTACGTGACCTATTTTGTTAACATGCCACACATAACATGCAAAACAATTTAACGAACGGAATATGAAAAAAGAACAAAAAAAAAAAAAAGAAAGGAAAATTGAATTAAAAAAACCAAAAAAATAATATTAAAAATAAATTGAACCAAAAAAAAAGCAACAAACAAACATGCACGCCGTTCTTTTGTCCGTTCATTAAAAACATACAAATTACTCAATTTCTTTGTTCATTTATTTTATATACTTAAATATAAATGAAAAAAAAAACCTTCTTGTCAACACAAAATGCATTCTTTATCATCTCAAAAAAAAAAAAAAAAAAAAAAAAAAAGAAGCAAAACACAAAATAATCATAGAGTGAAAAGGAAAGCAGCAAGAATTTTGTGTCTGGCTAATTTTTGTTTTTATTCTGCTTTAATTTCATGCACGTTTTCTTTATTTGCTTACGTCTTTTTATTTGTTTTTTTTTTTTGTTTTTTTGTATGATTTTTTAGTTACGAAACTTGACCAACAAAAATCAGCAAAAGTCTAACAATAACAATTAACACAAGCAGCAAACTGATGATTAAAATTGTTGATTAGACTTTTGTATAAATATGAGAGAAATAATATAAGAAAAAAAGAGCACGAAATATAAAATGAAATGTAAATAAACAAAATAAAAAAAAAAAAAGTAACGCATTAAAAATGATATTTATTTGTGAGCATTTCTTTGTGTGTGCTTATGTGATAAAAATATTAATAAACTAAAAATTCTGCAAAGCGAAGTAAAACGAAAAAATAAACAAACAATTTTAAAATTAAAAATGGGAGAAATTGAAACATGAAATTGTAATTAAAGTTTATATAAACATAACACAAAAGTCATGACATAATTTAATGAAATGGAAAATTAATGTATCAGAATGTTTTGGTGGGTGATGCCTTTTTCTTTAAAATGATTTATTACAGCTTAATACAACATTTCAAATGTTAAAAATTAAGAAATTTATAATTAATTAAGAAATAAAAAGTACAGTTTCATAATTTAGATGCATTAGACGGCACCAACTTTAAAAAAAATTAAAATGAAAAAAATGATGTAATTTGGGAAATGAATTTACTGAATTGTCAGATCCCCTTAAAATTGTCCCAAATATGTTTAAAAGAAAAACTGACTAAGCGTAAAAATTGTCTGACTATTTATTTGATTTAAGTGCCATCTCGTACTTCTTTTACTTAAAACTTCAACCTTTTCTTTTCTTTGGAAGGAACGCCGGTCCTTTTTTTTTTTTTTTTTTGAAAGAAGTCCTCTTCTAAAAATCTCAATGCCTTTTATCCTTTAAAACATGTCCTTCTTAAAACCTTCCTTAAAAATTTTTTATTTCAATGTTAAATAAGACCCTTAAAAATATAAGAATCTAAGTGTTATCAAGTTATCGCACAATTTAAGTGGCTCATTTATCTAAGAGTAGTAGCCAATTCTGGCAGCTTTAAATGTTTAACATTTATTTTATTTTATTTACTCAACTAAATAAGATAAATAATATAATTTATTGACTTAACTCATTTAAGTTTTAATTTCATATGAACCATATGAATGAATTTTGTAGCAAACAAAAAAAAAAACAGAAAAGACCAATCAAACATAAGCAAAAAAAAAACGAATAAAGGGAAATAAATTGAAAGGAAAAAATGAAAGAAAAAAAATTACTAGATAAATATACAAAATCATCTAAAAAAAAAGTCCGCTTCTTGTTTAAAGAAATAATGTCAAAAAATTATGTTTATTTACTGAGAAGAAATTTATGCATATACATACATACATACATACATACATACATACATACAAGCATACATATACATTTAGCTTACAAAACAATAATAATAATAATAATAATAATAACAATAGCAATAAAAATAACGATTAATATAGTTGGTTAAAATTAATTATATTTAAAATTTAATTATATGTTAAAAATGAAAACTTTCGAAAGTAAAATAAATGAACATTAATTTCCGGAATTTAGTTAACTCACATAAAATATAAACTGAACGATTAAACTTGAACAAAACTTGAATTGTGAAAAATTTGTGAGTTTTAGAGTTTGTTTTTATTTTTGTTGACTTTTAAATCCCAGTCGCTGGGATTTATCTATAAAAACTTTAAGAGATGAAAATATTACGCATTTACTTTGCCTACTTTAAGAAAAATAAAGTTCTATAATTTCATTTAAAATTGAAAGTTTGAATAAATGTTGCTTTTAAGCTTTTGAGAATTGCGTTACTAATTCAAAGTCCCTTAACTTTAATTTTATATGAATTTAGCAGTTAATTCTTTGTGAGTCGAAGTGAACCCTAAATCACTAAAAAAAAAAATTAAGTCATTTCAATTCCCATTCATTCATTTAAATGTTCATTCGGAATAACTGAATATTTTCTCTCCTATATCAATGTTTTTTTTTTCGTTTTATCTCTCTCTACCGATCTCTATCTCGTGTTCTTTGTACGAATTGTTACTCTCTTTTTGTTTTGTAAATTATCATTTATAAATTATTACTTTATTATTGCAGGAAAAGCATCAACTAAATAATAATAATACAATAATAATAATAATAATAACAACAACAATAGCAGCAGCAGCAGCAGCAGCAGCAGCAGCAGCAATAAGGATAATTACAGCAATATTAATAGCAATAAAATTAATAATAACAAATTTAACAATTGAAATGTTATTGTTGCTACTATTGTTTTTGTTGTTATTATTATTATTGTTGTTGTATGAATGTGTTTATTCATATATTTACATTTATAATTCGTACCGTTTTATTTATTTATTCAATTATTTTACTTAATTCGTTTACAGTTTAAGTTTATCGAAAAACACTTAAGAAAATTTCAATTGTTTAAAGCAGAAAAGAAGAAGATGAATTGTTTAAAAATTTTATATGAGAAGATTTTGATTGCTTCATTTTTTTTATGAACAAATTACAATTTTTAATTTTCGAATTTCCATAAAAATGATTGATTTTGTTAAGCTAGATTAAATTGAATAAATGTTAATGAGGAAAATAATTAATTTAAGATTTTATTTTCGTTTTAGTTTTAGTTTCTACATATGAAATTGTAGCGAAAATTTAACAAATGGAAAATAAATTATGACAAAATCTAAATAATTAATGATTATTATTATGAAGATTAATCTTACAATAATGAAATGAAATAGAAAATATGTCCAAATGAAATAGTGAAATCAAGAGATTTCGCCAGAGTTATTTTAGATTACCATTACATCCATCAGTAATGGATTCGAATCCAACCAGTTTTTATTAAAATATATCAAATATAATTTCTTATGAGTAAAGCAATTAAAAAATTGTACTATAAAAAGTTTGAGAGATATCTCTCAATTTTCTCAAACATTAACCATTCTTATTAAGATGATTGATTCTATAAACAAAGCACTTGAAACTAATTCCAAAATAATTGATCACATAATAAAATTGAAAAATTTTATTAGAGAAAATTCTTAGTTTTGAAATTTTCAAATATTTTTATAAAAATGTTAGAAAAATAAAAGCCCATTAGTAGTAAGTACTCGATTAATAATTGCTGAAAGAAATTCAAAGTTGTTAATTGTTATTATTTTATTTAATTATAATGCTAAATTTTTAAAATTTTTTTACTCAATTGAAATAAATTAATTGGCTTTTTTTTTTGTTCTACCTGTGCTTAATATTATCAGGTATAAATATATTCCACCATGAATGACGTTTCTCTTTCGGATAATAAGCTGTATGCATTAAACCAATATCTCTACCCAGAGAGTATGATGTTGCCGATGCCATTGTTGATATGTCTGGCATATTTTGAGAATTCTCTAAATCTAATCTCAAACTTTGTGGTGTATGATATGTACTCTCAAAATTCTTTCGACGACGTCTATCCAATTTCATTTGTAATGAACTTCGGCGACCACCTCGATTATTATTACGTTCTGGCTCTGGATCTGTCTCTGGTTCTGGTTCTGGGTTCATTTATTTGCACATCTGTATCTGTATAAGTTGTAGAAGCAACAGATACCCCATCATTTCTATTTAAATTATTTTCTAATATGATTTTCATTGATTCATTGGGTGATGATGATTGTATATTTTCATCGGAGCTAAAACCATCTGGATTATTTGAATCATCAATTTTCTCATTATTTACATTGGCCAAAGATTCTTTTAAAGAATTCTACAAGAAAAAAAACTCAATAAATATTGAAATTAAATACCAAAAAAAAAAAAAAAACAAATGAGCATTTTTAAATTGGTCCGAGGCAACTTTTCAATACCCTACAACATTATTTTGCTTAGTGTAATTTAAAACTCAAGTGCAAAAATTACAATTCAGGAAAGTAAAAAAAAAAGGTAAAATTCGTTATAGAGGAGGGACTAGAAAACAAAACAAAATGGATCCATATGGACCAAATTTGGTACTTTATATGTCAAAATACAGAAATTAGCAACTTTTCGTTAAAATATATTGAAAATTGTAACATTTTTCTCTAAAATGATTTTTCCTTCAACGTAAGGCATTATAAGGGCTTTAGTCGAAAAAATTAGACCAATGTAATCTAAATTTGTTACATAAATTTTTCTATGACAAAATATGATAAAATGTTAAGTTTTTTCATTAGAATGACTTCTTTTTCAGAATAAGACGTTATATGGGGAGTGATAGTAAAAATCATGCGGTTCTAATCATTTAAAATGGAATTTGCATTTGCATTGAAACTAAGTATAAAAAAAAAATCTTTTTTTACTTAAGCAGAAATATTAAATTAATTGAAAAATAGAAAAAGTGTAATTTATTAATTATTTAAGTAAATGACGAAGAAAATTTATTTTGCCAATTATTTTTTTTTTTTAATTAATAGGGCGATTATTGATATTGATGTCTCATTTAGTGCATTTAAAATAATCTATAATTATCATATAATTTATAATATTTTCTTAATAAAAGTCAAGTGAAATTTTAACCTTTTTTTGATGATCACGTTTAAAAAATGTTGTAGCAATTGAGCTGCGCCTTTTTTGATTCTTTTCACTTTTATTAAAGAATAAACTCAATGCTAAAGAACTGCGTCGAGGTCGCGCTGCTGTAGTTGCAGTTGCAGTTGGAGCTGCTGCGGCCGCTTGCATTTTCATTTTCTGATGAACATTAATTGATAATGGTGTTGCTAGATTTTGTAGCATAACATCATCATCACCATTATCGTTATCATTATCATTATCATTATCATTATCACCAGTTTGTTCATCAATATCAACGAGAGATGGTATTGAAACATTGGCCCAATCTTTTCTTAAACGATAACGGCCACTATCGATCATACTCATTTTTTTTTTTTTTATATTTGTTTTCAAAAACTTTATTCGTTTACTGATTTGGATTTGTGTGTGTATTTTTCTCAATTTCTTGAATTAAATTAATTAGTTTTGTTTTTAAATATGAAAAGTCTATTTATTTAAAAGCACTATTAAAGAAAAAAAACGTGACGCTTTAACACACGAATGAGATGTGCTTTATTAAACACTTTTAAAAATATTAACACGCTAAAACCAGTGAGGAAGAGAGAGAGAGAGAGAGAGAGAGAGAGAGAGAGAGAGAGAGGGAAAGAGACGGCGAATATAAGAGATGTAGAAAAAAGGCATGAGATTTCGCATGTTTAATTTAATCTGATTAATAATTTTATATCAAACAAAAAGAAACAAAAGAAAAAAAAACAACGAGAAAAATTATCGTTGTTTTTATTGTTATTGCTTTTATTATTGTTACTATTATCATTATTATTGTCATTAATTAATTGTTTTGTTAATCATTTAACACAATGAAAGCAAAAAAAAACATTGTTAAGGTGTTTTGTTGAATTCAGTTACATATTATTGTAGCCAAAGGCGGCATTGTGGCCAGAGTGGGAGGAAACTGTTTTTTTCATTTAATTATTTACTTCAATTAAACCATTTATTTATTTAGTTATATGTAACGTTCATTGCTCTGTTAAACTATTAAATAGCAATTTAATAATCAAGAATTAAATTATTCATATTACAAAAAAAAAACATTTCAACTGAGATGGCGATCTCTTGTCATCGCTTTTACTCAAACATTTTTTAAAAAGGACAAAAGTAATGAAAAAAAAAAGAAATGGAAATGTTTTAAGCGATTGCAGTCGACTGTTATTTCTTCTTCTTCTTCCTTTTCCTTCTATTTAAACAAAAATGAAATGACGCGTCAATTTGGTAAAAATATCTAGACGGTTTTTCCATTTTGATGTGATATCCAAAAATCAATAAAATGAAAAAACTTTGTTGCTTTGAAAATGTTGCAATAATTTGCAAAATTTGAAAAAAAATTATGAAAAATTAGAAAAAAATTTGCAAAATTTAAGAAAAATTCTGTACAACGAAAAAGTAAGTATTTGAAATATTGTTGTTCTTCTTGACAATTATTTTACAATATTATTTAGACTCATAAGTTTGAAAAGTGTATGCGATGGATCATTGAGAAACTTCCATCTTTTTCTTTTAATTAAAAATTTTGACAAATTTTCTATCTAAGTTTTATGTATAAATCTGATTTTAGCATTAATGTGAGGTGTTTAAAAATCTATTTCAACTTTCAAGTCAGATATTTTTACATGCTTTTCGTGTTGTTTTTGATTTTTTGTTTTTGCTTTTATTTTCGCTGTTTTGCTTTTTTAATTATTTTCATTTTCTATGGGTTCTTTTTCGTTTTTTTTTCTGTTTTTTCTTCTTTTGTTGTTGTTGTTGCTGCTTTTTATTTACGACACGAGACAATTGATCACGCTTATACACTAATTTAATTATGAATAGTGAAAGTGAAATGTTACTCTCTCCATTTCTCCCTCTCCCCAACAGTCCTCTTACATTTCTATGATTTAAGAGAAAATATTTTTGTTTTTCTTCCTCATTTTCTTGTTTTTTTGCTTTTTATATATTTTATTAGCAAACACATTTGACAAACGAGAGTAACGATAGAAAATTTAAGTTATTCAGTAATTTTGTAACGGTAATTGGCACTGCTTAACATTCAACTCAATTCAATTCATTTCATTTGAATTTAATTCATTTCATTTCGTTTCAATTCACTTTATCTCAACTGAATCAGTTGAGCAATTTGCAAAAGAGCAAAAAAATCAACAAAAAAAGGAAAAAGTGATTTACACATTTGGTTTTTGTTTTTTTCAAACAATTTATTTTAATGATATTTGCGTTTGCATTAATATTTTGTATTTATTTGTCGCAATATATTTACATAACTATTAATTATATTTTAGATATTTATTTTAGAAATTCTTTCAAATGACAATTTATATCTTTACGTATATTTCCGTCATATTCGCACACACACATTTTAACATTTTGACGTAATTTTTATTATTAGGTTATTCTTTTATATTATTTCCTATTAAAGACAATTCTATCAAAATTATATTTTTATGCATAAGCATACACATTTTAATTAGCATAAATCTCATTATGGATGAATAGAAAATGTTCACGTTTACGGCAAATTTAACAAAGACTTAAATGTTATGAAGACTTAATTAAACGATACAAGGGAAGTAAGCTTCATTTATTCTCTATTATTGTAAACTATGCGGCCATTATTAAATCAAGCTTAATAATATTGAGATGCTCTAACAATGATTTCGGATTTTATTTTTTTTTTTAGTTTTTGTTTTTCTTCAGTTTGCAAACAACGCATGATAAGAATACTAAATATAAATGCAGAAAGTGGGACAGGAAAAAGAAGCCCCAATTTATTCTCCTTCTTTCTATCATTAACTTTTACAATTTGCAAAATTTTCCATAATAAAAAGAAGAAAGAAGAATGTAAGAAGAACAAAAGAAAAGACAAAAGGAAGAAATAAGCAAAAGTTGATTTCTCTTTTCTTTTTTTTCTTTCTACTTGTCTTTAGAGCAGCAAACGAAATATATCATGATTTTCATGTAGGCATTGACAATGAATATCGTCATCATCATCATCATCATCATCATAATCAATATGACTGCTTTTCAAGATGGCGCAAATATGGAAAACTTTTTGAATTTCTTTATTTCTTTCTCCAATAAAATCTGAAAAATTTCTAATTTTCGTTAGATTTTCCTGAGGAAAATCGGCACAAAGTAACATTTCAAATTGGCATATCGCATTTAAAGCAAAATGATATATGTTTTTGTAGCTTCTTAAATTCCTAAAAAACATTTTTCAAATTCGTTAAAAATTTTTGGCTGTTTGTATTAAGTTTGCTCTTTCGTTTCAATTTCTTATCCTTTAAGATCACATTAGCTAAATATAGCACTAGAGGATCTTTCAAAATCGACATAATGTATTAAGAATTTCTTCTTCTTCTTCTTCTTCTTCTTCTTCTGTTGTTGTTGTTGTTGTAATTATTCTCTTTGTGCTTACAAAAAAAAATCTGTTCGATTGTTTTTTTAGTTTTAACGTTTAACAAAATTGCTTTGAATTTTTGTGGTGGTTTGAAACTTTTTATTTGTTTTTTTTTTGTTTGCTGCGATAAACAAACTTTTTATGATTAGTTTTGTTATTGATTTGTATATAAGTATAATACATATGTATGTGTGTATGTGTGTGTATGAGGAGTCATGTTAACTGTGTGTTATCGTATGTTGTTGTTGTTTGAGTCTATTAAGGTCATCAACTTGATTAAAAACGAATTAAAATGGACGTGTTCATAAAATAATTGAAATAATAAAAATAAGAAAAATCAAATGGAAAGGTGTTATTGGTTTCATTGTAATGTATAAAAAATTTTTATACATATATATAAATAAGCATTTACTTCATTTTAGTTAATGGTTAGTAAAAAAAAAAAAATGGCCAGCACAACAATATAAAAATAATGTAAAAAGTAAAAAAGAAAAAAAGAAAAGAAAACAGGTAACACGAAAGTACCATTAAATGGTTTTTTGTAATCAAGGAAGATAGGAAATGATTGAGAATGAATAAATTTTGATAGAACAGACAAACAAAGCCATATATCGATAATAAAAATAATGCAGAGTGCTTCTCTTTTTATTTCGTTTGTTTTATATAAAAAAAAATTTTAATGGACTATTTAACAAATTGCGTGTTAATAATTCAATTGGAAAGAAAATTATCAGTTGTTTGTTGTTGTTAGTTGTTGTTATTTGTTGTCAGTTAATGGGTATAGGTGTATAAAGCTTTTGAAAATTGCATAAAAAAATATTAAAGAAAATGTTCAAGTGCAATTTTGTTTTACTTGCTTGTTAATGACTTTGATAATTTTTAGAAGGTCTATAAAAGGCTATTTCATTCTAATGCAAAATTGTGAGCTTTTCTTAGGGCTTCATAATCTAGCTGGCCAATTCCTTCAGATATATTCAAGTTCGTTTTTTTTTTTTTTTTTTTTTTGGGAAGGGTTATGTGAAGAAAAGTGTCTTTTAAAATTCCTATAACTTTTCCACTTTCATGGCTCTTTTTTTTTCATTTATTTAAAAGTAAAAATATTAAGCCGTTTTACAGAAATTTTTCCAAAGCATAACTTTTTTATGCAAAAAGTTTGATTAAATGAAATGAAAATTCTTGCTTAAGAGATGATTATTTCAGTCATTATCATTTTATTATTTTTAAGGGGAGCATAAAGAGCTACAAGGAGTATTTTATTTTATTTTAGTCATTATAGACAGACGAACATTTTAATGGTCCTAAGGACTGCCCCTTGATAATTGTGATGATAAAATTTTGAATTTATAACAATAAAAGTTTTGAATTTCATTTGAAAATTGCTTTTATTTAGAAATTATAATGCATATAAGTCACATGCTATTGACTTATTGACCCATGTGTATTATAATAGTTTAAATTTCTATAAATGGCAGACAATAACAATTAACCACCTTCACATATTTTATGTTCGTATAAATCTCAATTGAATATAAATTTCAATATTAAAATTAAGTTGTGCGTCAAGTGCGCCATTTAAATGGTAAAGAAAACAAAATACTAAAAAACACAAAAAAAAAAAAAGAGAGAATTTAAATGTTCTTGACTAATTAAAATTCTTTAGATATTGTCACACGCACTACTTAAACGCATATTAAATAATTTTCCATGAATACTTGTAAAATGATCTTTTTTCTTTTTCACAGATAAACAATAAACAATAATAATAAAATAAAAATAACAGTAACAAAAATAACAACAACAGCACGTATGATCATCACCAGAGAAGAATTTGTAAGTATTAATTAAAAAAGACAAAAAAAAAAATATACAGGCGTCAATATATCCGTCTATATTTCTGCATATAAATAATGAATCAATCAATATTTTTTTATAATGATTAAATAATGAATAAAGCAACAATAAACACAGAAAAAATTAACGTTCTTTTTTTATCGTTTTCACGCATACGCATACCAAATAAACTGCGTAATAATAAATAATTGTGCGGTACATTACAAATAAACTCACATATATATATATATATGTTATGTGTGTGTGTGTGTGTGTGTGTGTGTGTGTATTTAGTAATTAATTTTTTTGTTTAAATAAAATGCGTTCTTTTGTTGTTGTTGTTCTTGTTGTTATTGTTTTAGTTTTAGTTTTATTTAATTTTTTCTTTTCTATTTGTCAATTTACCGGCAATAATAATAATTCTGACATTCTGTTTTTCTTCCTCTTCTTCTTTTTTGTAATTCTGGAATTTTATTGATGTATCGGAAATTTTTATGATAAATGTAATAAAAAATCATTTTAAAAATAATGTTTTTTTTTCTATATGACACTTTAACGATTGAAGTCGGCAATTTATTTAGAAATGTACTGGTTTGGGAAGAAGAAGAAACAGCAGCTGTAAAAGCATCATCTAATTGTTTGCTGTTCATCAGAATCGAAATTTACCTGATTCTATTTATCTTTTTTTGTGTTGGTTAAAAAGTATTATTTCTAAAAGCAAAAGTAGGTCTAGTCAAAAATAGCGATAGACACAAAAATTTTGAATAAGATCTGGTATCTAAAGTTAATAAAAAAAAAAAAGTTTTTAAAAAAGTAATTAGGCCAATCCTGACAAAAGGTCGCACGAAACCTTTTATTTATTGATCCGATACAAAAATGAGTCTGGTAGTTTTATTAGTTCATAAAATTATTAAAAATAAATCATTAATTTATCAAAGAAATTGAAAATTTTTAACGTGGCGAAAAAAAAGTTTTTAAGCATATTCTATTGAGCATATTTTATTAAGCATATTTTATTGAGCATATTTTATTTGGCATATTATAAAGTTTTTCTTCAAAAGTAAATTTGCCGTTTAGTTTTTTTTTTTTGTTGATGGATTCCATTTTTTTGTCATGCTATATTCATTTTATCAATTTTTTGTCCAATGTATGTATGCATATGTGTATACGTGTGTGTACATATGTATTAATTACAATTAGACATAATTGTCTCTTATTTTTTCATACATACTTTTTAATATTGAATTTTTTCTAAAACTTCCGCTCCGTTATTTCTCACATACATAACGTTTTAGTATTATTAATCAACTATCTACTTAATTCCAATTGTATAAATATTAAATTAATGTTGTAAAAATAGATGTAGAAAAGAAAACAGGAGAGAAACAAAAAAACAAAACTATAACAAAATTGATCATTTATCATACACAACAGAAAAATTTTACATTTTTATATTCATTTCCTTATCTATTTAGTGTCCTTGCCGTAACAGTTGAACGGTTGAATTTTCAATAATGTTGTTGTTGTTGTTATTATTATTATTATTATTATTGTTATTGTTCTCTGGGTTTGTTATATTTTGTTGCCATATTCTCATGTCCATTGTCCTTTTTTTGGCACATAATTAGTTTAAAAAGAAAGCCATGGAAAAAATTAAATTCTTAAATATTCTATAGATGTATCCAGGTATACATTTTGCTTTTATATTTGTATGCATGTTTGTATGTATTTATGTATGTAAATATTAATTTGCAATTCATAATGAAATTCAATAATTTTAATCCATTTGCACATTGCGCTAACCCGACGTATTTTAGCAGGTTCATGTTAAAGGTCTTAAGCTAACAATAAGAAGAAGAAGACGAATTCGCAAAAAGATTATAAAAAATAAAGTACAATAAAGGAAAGAAAAATTTCAGGGAGCTGCTCCACAAAATAACTTCACTTCTTTAATTTTTTTTAGTTTTTATTTTACTTCTTACGATGCTCACTGCTCATATTTCGTTTCACGTTCCAATACTTCATTTTTTTTCTTGGTTTTGTTTAGATTTAATTTCCAATTCAATTAACATTTTCTTCTTGAAGGCAAATTCATAAAATTTAGTTATTATTATTGAGTGTTAAGGGAGAAATAAAAGAAAGAAGAAGAGAGAAGAAACAAAAAACAAATATTGTTATTGTTGGTGTTGTTGTTGTTATTCGTATGATTCATGTCGTATTTTATGCAGCAGAATTTCATGTTACTGTTACATTTTAATGCTATTGTGTTAATTGCAGCTGCTACTGTTACGGTTACAGTTATAGTTATGGTTATGTTTATTGAGATGTGTGTGATTGCCGTTTGCTTACTCATTTATTCTAATCAAAGGCATTTTTTTCTTTTTGAAAAATTAAAAAGAATTTTTTATTATTATACATTAATTTATTTTTTTTTCTCTCTTTCTTCTTCCTTCTCTTTTTTTGTTTTTCTTTTTCTTTCTCATCTTCTTTTTTACATTAGCAAGAGTAACAAAAGCAATAGAAAAAGTAAAAGAAAAAGCAAAAAACCAAGAAAGAAAAAAAACAAACTATAAATTTAAGAGTTAAACGTTTGACACACGCGAAATGAACTGAAATAAAATTAAATGACGAACTTTAATGTCTTTTGCCTCTTTTATTTTTTACTTTAATTTTCATTAAAATGAATTTTAATATTCATACAAAATAAATGCAAACTGATTAAGTTTTGTTGCAATTATTATTATTGTTGTTAATTTCTTTTTAAAGAATTCCATTTTTTGGAGTAAATTCTTCAATTTTTATAAAATTTTGCTTGTTTAAATTATTTATACACATATATATTTTTATGGCACATTACATTTTTTCTTTTATATATATTTATTCACACATTATAAATAACCGAAATAACAGTACAAGGAAAAGAAGAAGAAGAAAAAGCAGAGACAAAAACACGAATGACGAACGTTTAAGTTTTTAATAAATAATTTAGCGTACGATTTGATACAAGCAGCAAAATTAAAACGTGCAAGTCAAAGGAAAAATTACAACTGATTACAAAAAAAATTTCTCAAACTTATAATTGCTACTTATGGTTGGATTTCAAACCAATAACCAGTCTAGTACGATATTTGTTGTTGCATTTATTATTAATATTATATGATAATAATGCTGTTCTTGTTGTTGTAGTTGTAGTTATGATATTTATTTCTCTATTCGTACAACATTTTCTTTTGATCTGTTTGATCATTGAGTTTGATCGAACATAATAATAACAACAGTAATAAAAGATAATTATAATAATAGTAATTTTTGGAAAAAAAAGGCATTTAAAGCATGTAAACATTTTCAGAGCATTTTTTTTTTTGATAATGTGAAGTTCGCTAAATACTTCCACAATGATTAATGATTTAATTGTTTCATAAGAATTTTTAACGAGGCATTCTTTTCAATTAGTAAATTATTTTAATGTTTGAGAATGAATTTGAATGAATGTTTTAATGAATTTTGAATTATTAATGGAATTTCTCCATTTTCAATAAATTTAAAGTCCTACAGATCAATTGTACGCTTCTACTCTCTGTCTGGTCTTGTTTTTCTATTTGTATTGTCTGTAGTGTAATGTCAGATCAATATGAAGTTTGTTTCTTCTTTTATCCAGGTACATTTTCTTTATTAATTGCCACAGAATTCATTTGCATTAATCAAGCATTTACATTAATCAAGCAACATTTTGCATGAATCAGACAGGAAGGCATGAATATAAATTAATCAATTGTGTTTGATTACAAATCATATAATTTAACTAAAATGGAACGCAAAACAGTTTAGCCTAATTTAGCAAAGTCCAAACAAACAATATGAGCCATAATGACGATATCAATAGCAAGTGTGTATAAGTTTACAAAAGCACGTTAACGAACCGAAAACTTTATAACATACCAAACCATATCACATCATACCCATACATACATGATGCCATACTCCTTGTACCCATCAGTCATTTCTTCATTTGTTCATTCCTTCAAACATCCATCAATCATGTCACGTGTGCGATATGCACACGCTTAACATTTGTTCAAATACATGCTCACATTCACACACATATGCAAACAGACCATTGAAGTTGGTTTTTTTGCTGTTTTTGCTTACAAATCAAGTAAAAGAAAACAACAAAATAAAAAAGTAACACTAATGATTTATGTGCAAGTACAGACAGAGAAACACAGACACGAAATTGAAAATGTATGACAGTGAAAGAGGTTTGGTGGCAGGAAGGGGGTAAAAAAGGTAGATAGACAGAGCGAAAGAGAGAAAGATATAGAGAGTATTTGCTAAGTTATTTCTTTATTGCACATTAAAGTTCAATTAAAATTCCGCATTAATTAAATGTAAATTCTTCGTCGTCTTCTTCTTTCTTGCTTTTTCGATTTCATTTGTTTTCCTTTCATTATTATTTCACTTTAATCTATTTGAAGTATTTTTCTATTTGCTTACAATTTGCTTGCTGTTTGTATAGAAAATAATCGATTTCATCATTCAAAAAAAAAAAATTAAGAAAAAAAAAAGAAGTGAACTTTTGTAAAAAGCACGTTAAATTATTTATAGATGCACGATGTGATTAAACGCACGTCATTTATTCACAATTGTATGAATTGTCTCTTAAGCAAAAAAGAAAAAAACAAACAAACCCTACTCTTAATGTTAATGGTCACAATACTTAATATAACTTAACTAAAAGTGGTTAACTCTAGATTTGACTAGAGAGCCTCTGACTCGGTTCGATATACAACACGAAATCGAAGCAAAGCTAAAGAAAAAATAAAAAAAATAAAAAAAAAGACAAATTGCAAACCAGTTTTTCATACAAAAACATTTTCTTTTTGTTATTTTTTTTTTTTAGATCACTTCGATTGTAGATTATGTTAAGCGACTTCCTTTGTACATTATATCTTGAAACTTGAATTAAATATGTATTTTTTTTGTGGTAGAAGAAAAAAAATTGTACAAAATTTCTTAGAAAGTTTTGGTTTAACATAAAATTATGAAACAGTACAGTTAAGATTTGTCTTTACCTCAAATCGTCAAACGATTTTGGTATTAAATCATGAAATGCTTTAGGTGGATTTACTTTTCCCCCACAAAACGTTCAACGATTTATATAGACTTGTCTCTTCGTCAAATCGTTAAGTGATTTAGGTTGACCTGCTTTTTTTAAATCAGAAAATGATTTAGGTAGGTTAGTGATTCTCTGAAATCGCGAAACGATTTAGTTAGATCGATCCTTGCATTTACCTGCTTGCTTACTTAGTGCAGAATAAAAAATTTGCCTTAATGAATTAACTTTTTTTTCTAAATAACAACAAACATTTTTATAAAGAAATTATGATTAAAAGTTGTTCCAATTAATTAGAAAACAAGCTTGGCATATCGTAAAATTTGAAGTTGAAGTTTTGCTTATAAGAAAATCCACCATTTAGATGGCGGGTAAACAAATATCACTGCCAGCCAAATTTTAGCTATTTCTTCTTACTCGTTTTTGTTTTTGTACAGCTTTATTTTTTCCACTAATCTTAACCACAAATATGTAAAATACCTTTACTAAGAGGAATCGTTGAGAGAATGAAGAGCTTCGTATTTTTTTATGTAGTTAATGCTTTTATTCTCAAGCTCATGTTTGTTAGTGTGTTTGTCATCGTGTAAATTTGTATGACATTCCATTACATGTATAAACAAGCAATTTTAGATTTTATTTGTACTTTGCAAAATTAAGAGAGCTAAATTAAAGAAAATTGAAAGTAGCAGCATGCTGCTACTTCGCTACATCATCAGTTGCCTAAACATAAAATAACAGTGTATTCTCTGCTACATAATATAATTTAGTTCTTGCACATACATACACGCACGTACATCCGTATAAATATGTGTGAAAAAATATTGTTTAAGAAAAAAAGAAACTGGTTTGACAACATTTTGGTCTTTTTTATTTAACTGTAATAAACTTATTAATTAAGATTATTTGATTTGATAAATGAAAAATTGCAATATTAGTTAGTTATTTAATTGTATGTGTGTAAATATAAATTTGTGTTTAGATAGAGGGAGTAAGAGCGAGAGAATGAGAGTTTGAAACATCTGATCTTTACGTCATAACTAAACGGCGCCAATTTTAACGTCGTTTACAAATTTTTTTAGCACATTAATTTTAAATGAAAATGTGCGGTTAATGATTATTATTTTAAAGAATTAATAATTAATAAAAATTACAACAAAAAAAAGTATTTTTATAATCCGCTCAAGTAACGATTATTAATTTCCCTTCCTTAAACAATTAATTTGCATACAAAATAATTATTCAACGATAGATTTTGAATAAGATTTTTTCGTTTTTACTTCAAGTGGGAAGTGCTTTTAGAAATGGGGAGTTTCTTTAAGCGGGATTTGTTTTTTTTTTTTCCAAAAAAAAAAAAAAGAAATATTTTTCCTTCGAAAAAAAAGGACTTTTTCATTAAGATGAAGAAAGCAAGGGTTTTTCTAGGCAAAATGGAGCGTCCTTTGGAAAAATTTTTCTTCACCAAGAAAATTATAGTTCCTTCTTTAGGAAAATGAGAAAAACAGGTTCCACTTCTTACATAAAAGGCAATTTTTCTGCGAAAAAAGGCAAACACAGTACTTTCAATAGAATTCTGAATGTTTCAAATGTTTGATATAAATTTATTATGCCTTACCGGGCAAACATAAAAAAATTTTATATAGTTATTTAGATGAAACCTATTAAAAGGAGATGCTATTAAAAATACAAATTAATAATAATGAAAATCGAGTTTGAGAATAGAATATAAATGATTATTAATCGCTATAATCGATTGTAATTAGCTTAAAATGTAAATAATATGCATAATTATTTTACGGAGGCGAATAATTATTTTACGGTGTACGATGAAAGATTAAAAATTGATGCATTAATATGAACAACAATTAATTAATACAGAATGCAAACATCTGGGCCTTAATGCAAGCAACTTAGAAAGAAGAAGAAGAAATTTACTTAATATATCAAATGTGTAAATGTGAAAACGGAATTTCTACTTTTTCAACAAAACTTAAACAACTCTTTTTTATTTTTACGCTTTATTTAGACTAAGGGCACTAATTAAATTTAGCAAAAAAAAAAAAAAAATTGAGTAATTCCTTACAAGTTCACGGTTCACTTTTTATAACCACCATTCAAAGGTTTATCATTATGTTTGTAACATTCAAAAGAAGGCGTCGGTTATTCTACAAGTTACTTACGTTCTTGATTAGCATTCAATTCTAAATCGATTTAAACATGTCTGTCTGTCTGTCGGGGTGTTGTTAACAATCTCTCGTATCGCCAAGAACAGATATCGAGCTCAAGTTTGATAAGAACATTAAAACTTCTTGTCGATCAATGGCTTAATATTGAAAATGGTTAAAATGGATAAAAGAGGTGAAATCGGTCAAAGGACACGCCCAATGTAAAATTAGACATTATAAAGTTTTTACTTTTTTATGTTTACTACTGAAACACTGCAACAGACTCTAAACCATAAGATCATGATGTTTGGATGCTGGGTATGGAAGATTTGGCCTCGGTCAAATATAATTTTCTTGTTTTTTGTTTTTGAAAATTCTATTTTGTTGTTGTCATTTGTTCCATTTTATATTAATTTGTCGATAATTAAACCAAAAAAAAAATATTTGTATAAGAAAACTTAAAAAGTAACAATAATGAAATTAAATTAAACTTGGCTTTTTAAATAAAATATTTCCATTAAGATGTTAAGATAATAAGTGGCAGGTTTTAATCAATCAATCACTAAATAAGGTCGTTTTTTTTGAACAACTTTCAAATACATATGCCACATTTATCCCATATTTCCTTGCTATTGTAATTTTTGTACTTGTTGTTGTTATTGTAATCGTTTGATATAATTTAATGATGGATGTTAAATCTAAACGTTAATAGTTGGTGACAATTTCAAAGTCATTTTACAAATACTTGATATATTTGTTTTATTTGTTTTCTACTTTTGCTGTTGTTTTTTCTTTTTTTTTGTTATATATATATTCGTTTTTTTTTTGGAATGCCTCAGAGCAGATAAAAGAGAATAAAATTCTTTTTAAATTCATTTGGAAACGGATTTAAATTAAATTAAACGCGCCAGACAACAATTTAAGATTACAGTTTTACCTTTTACCGTTACATTTGAGTACCACACTATTTAAGTTAACTTGACTTGCTATTAATTGTAGAAGTTCTCAGCCTAGAAAGAAATTCGGAATCGGAGTAGAATCTTTTCCAAAAAAAAAAATCATGATATAGGCATAATATTTGGGATACATCTAAACAAATATTGAAATTTTATTGTATTTTAATCTAAAAAATATGTGTATCACACTTTATGCGGATTGTTCATTGTTTTGAAGCATCGTACATTTAGCGAACTTTTCAAATAACTTAAAAATTGCAATTATTTAATTTTTTGAACTGTAAATAACTTTCTTGTCCTTTCAATTCCATTAAGTACGAGTATTTAAGAGTCGAATTCTACCAAGCAAAACATTTCCATTTGTTTTATATAAAACCTTTGCTACCTTCACTTCAGACAACATACTTATCTTTCATTATTAGTATTTATAATTTATATTTATTTATTTTCTTTTTGTTTGGTTTTTATTTCCTTCAAATAAAGTAACATTTTTTACTAAATATAATTTTCTCTATTCCTTTATAATTCTTTTTAACTTTAACCATTAAATTGTTGATTAATTTTTTCCTTTATTACAAAAATATATCTTCATTATTTCTCAACAAGATCATGATCTAGCTAGAGAAAGTAAATAAATTAAGTAAGTAAAGCTTTTACATTTTTTCCATATCAAAAAACGAGAGCAAAAAAAGAGAGCAAAAAAGAGAGCAAAAAACGAGAGCAAAAAACGAGAGCAAAAAAAGAGAGCAAAAAACCAATAATAAAGTAACAAAAAAAATAATAAATAATAAAATAAATAAATAAATAAAAAAAACGTGAAAATCTCCATGAAACTGGTTTTAATACGCAATTTCAAATTTTTTCTTGAAATTTTTTTTTCACATTGCAATTAATTAAGAAAACAAAGTGTTATATCATTAGAAAATCTATTTGTAGCCAGGCCATAATAATGATAATAAAAATATATATAACGATGGCGCATTTAGTATGAATTATTGATCGATAAGAAATTGAAAAATTTTTACAATAAATTATAATCATTTGTACCGTTTGATTAGGTTTGATTAGGTTAGTTGTTAACATTAAATCAATAATTAATTTACTTATTACTTATCAGTAAGGTCAGAAAACAGACAAAACAAAAAAACCTTATAATTTTTTAACATTAAATGAAGGCTGACGAGAGCTTAGTAAATTATTGTTAAATTTTGATAGTTGCTTCATATAAAAAAACCCAATCGTTTGACCATGATATGAGAAAGTTACAAAATAGTGCCGCTGCCTTAATCTATAAATTGTGTGGCTTAATAATACAAATTCTTAAAAACTTTCAAGTTAAGTAAAAATTTGATAGTTGCTTTTTTCTTAGAGATAAAACGCACATTTCATTTTGAATGTCGGTTAATTGAGAGTACATTAAACCACTTGAACTTGGCCTTGGAGAATCATTTAATTAATAGAATGATAGTTTCTTATACATAAATTAGACATTAGATAGCTAATGTCTAAACAAACACTCCCATTACGTGAGTCACAATCTAAAACAAGAGGAAAATCAACTCGAACTACCCAACTCCTTAATAAACAATTAGCTTTGAAGTTTTGTGCTTTTAATTTGACTTAGCAGACTTAAAATGGCTCAGCTCTTCATTAAAAAATAAACTTTATATAGAAACCTTCATTTAAAAGTTAATGAGAATAGTGCTATAAATAGGCGTAGATTTTGTAAACTAAATCTAATGTAAAATTTCTATTTTG